>ML675616.1:90252883-90320626 GCA_007922155.1 Mesoclemmys tuberculata | reverse complement strand
TATTGGTCCCTTCTGACCTATGAGTCTATGAGTTTATGAGTCTATGATGCTAGTAACAAAACATTTATAGATCGTCACAGCATTATGCTGTCTCTCACTATTTAATATGCAGGGGCAAGAAGGGAAAGAACATTTTAAACTGCAGAACTTCATAAATCCAAAGGAAATTCCATAGTGTAATTTAATGTATTCATTTGCATACACATTATGCTGTTGTAAAATGCTGCAGATGTACATTGGGAATATTAATAAAGAACAGAAAATAAGGTGGTTTTTCCTATATGTAAAATCATATACCAACAATCAGGTTTTTAATACCTAAAGAAAACTTCAAAGCATTAAGTTTTTCTATTGCTGTATCCCTCTTTATTGAATAAAATACTACTATGTTCAATATAAATCCACTTGAAACAATCTGAGAGTCTCTGGACCAATGTGTTCTGTAAAGTCTTCAGTTTAAGTGAGGATACAGATGAAAAGGAGAGCCAAAACATCTCAAAGTTACATCAAGAAAGATGAAAATATATGTACATTGTCGAGCTTTTCTATTTTAAAGAAATATTTCACTCCAACCATAAAAATAATCCCTAATATTCTAAAGGAAATATGACTAAAATTTTTATGTCTTCATATAAATCCATCATACCTTATTCCAAGTATTTCTAAGGCTCTTTTAAAAGTTAGAGAAGTTGGGTAACAATAATCTTTTTCCAGATTTTCCAATGAATCTTTCAAAAGTTCCATTTATTTAAAAGATGGAAACTCTCATCTCCTTAACAACACTTTATACATATACACAGCCTTCTAGCATCTTTGCATTAATTAGAACATAAGACCATGTCTTCAAAGACTACAAATGGATGATGTAGAGTCACATCTGCTTTAATTTCTACTAGTTTTTTTTAAAGAGAAGTTAATCTTTGGCATCTCCTATGGTTCACCTGAGCCAAATTAGGGAAATGTTCATTGCATAGTATAGCCCTCATTACACAGTTTTTGTTTATTTTTTCATTTTAAAAAATGGACACCTGAGATCTGGGCCGCCAAAACTTCAGCCCCATTAGATGGAAAAATAATCAATATTCTCTCAGACTGCAACTGAGTTGAAACTTTAGGGACACAAAGCACATCACTTCAAACTCATTTCTTAAATGGCTGGCATATGCATTTGGGAATGGACAAGATACACAATTTATACCCTTCGGTCATTCTCCAGACATTCAAAGTGGGATGTAATTTTCATTAATCCTAAACCTGCCCTTTTTCCATTTTACCAGCCACAGATGACGTAGTATGGGTGCCTGTGGCACCTGACTGTTTTTGTCCAGACATTGGTTATTATGCTTTTTTTACTGCTGTGTCAGGAAGCTATACAGATTTCAGTTTCCTGCTACCATCTCTTTTACCACAATCCCCTGCCTCATCCATGATGCACCTTCCAACTTCTGCAACAAATGAGGGAGGTGTCCTACTGACAACAGCCTCCTTCACATACAACCCTGATTTATCCCCTGAGCATGGGCACTGACTGAAGCAGGAGTCTTCTGAAATAAACAGCATGGGATTTGTGTCATTAAAGGCCATATCATAATGCAGATGCACAAGTGGACTGAATAAAGGTTTAACAGGCAACCTTAATTCTGGCAATTCCTAACTTTCGAGTGCTTGGCTTTGCACCTTAAAAACCATGTTAAAAGAACGTTAATGTGTAATTTCCTAGGTTTTTAAAAAAGCAACCTGCAAAAACAAATTCCATCACATGGCACCATATTGACACTCACAGGAGTTATCGGCAGAATTAGAACTTTTAAATACACCACACACCCCGCCGCTACTTGAGCTACGATAGCAGTAGGAAGTTATCATAGCCTATGTGGACCTGAACGGGGGAGGAGTTCCTCATCATATGTTTGCCCTCCCCATCCCCACCAGTTATCAGTACCAATCTCCTGCACAGCTGGTCTAAGTCTTCCCACCACACCAGCCTCATCTGCTCTCAGTCCTCTTTTCTCCACTGGCTCCCTTTCCCCCTATTTCCCTCCCCAGCTCTCAGTTTCCTTGCCCAACCAGCCCCAGTCTCCCCTTCCACCCTACTCCAGTTGCAGTCGACTCCTTCCCCCAGATTCCATGTCCCCATTGATTTCCTGCCACCTTCCCAGGTTCAGCTCTTGTTCCATCTGCATCTGAATCTGGTAGCTTTCTCTTCCACTGCCCAGGCTCACCAAGGAGGTCATTGAGAGCATAGGAGCGACAGGTCCCCTGTTCTCAGCTCTGGTGCCTAGCCCAGGCCTGGCCAGGAGCTGCCATTAAAGGGAAAGCATGCCTAGTGCAGACACAGACTGGAAAATGTAGCTATAAAGCTCTAGTAATTCTCTACTAATCATGTGTAAACTATGATTTTTCATAGGCTTATAGTGTGGCCAAAATTGAGTGGATTTTCACAGAGAAGGCAAAAAGTACATCTCTGATAGAAAGGTCACCTCCCTCCCAAATTTCAAGTGTCTGTTCCAAAGCACGGAGGTACAAAAACATCTCAAAAGAAAGATTAGAATTTTTTTTAACATGGGCAAAACAACATATTCCCTAATCTACTCTTTGAAAATGGTTAAACTGTTTTGACTGACGTTTTCCATAAAAATTCAGCCTAAGGCAGACATCTTGTCATAAAAAAATTCAGACGAAATGGTTAAAGTTTGGCAGTGTTATAAGCAATGGAAAACAAAGTCCTGTAATGAGAAAAGCGTTGGCCAGCCTTAACAATAGATAGTGCTACCAGCCTTGCCTATAATAATATTGTATTCACGTTTGTCCACTAAGTGAGGCTTTAAAAAAAATCATTGCTAACAACCTGAGTAACAGAAAAAGTTTCCATAAAGATCTGAAACATTAGTATCCCAGCCCATTCAAACAATTAAACTTTCAGGCTGAGATAGAAAGCCACAAAAGTCAGGAAATTCACAAGTGGGGCTCCTCACTCAAGCACACTGATCGTGTTCCTGTTCTCCCTCACCATTCCAATCTCTGTGTGTCTTTGCATAGATCGGTTATGCTGGGTCTTTTCATTATATAATCCCAACACATGAGCATATAGTGTGGTCCATGTCAATGATTCTCTTAGATCTCTGTGTCCCTGCTTAGATAATGAATGGTGTTAAATTGTCTTGTGTGCTTAAAAAAGTCTGATTTTATGCTGAGTTTTCAAAGGCACCTAAGGGAGCCAGGTGCCCAAATCCCATTGGAACAACATGAATGTTTTGTGACTAACTTCCTTACTTTCCAAGGGTAAAATCCTTGCCTAATTGAGGTCAGTGGCAAAACTCCCATTGGCTTCAACAGGGTCAAGATTTTGCCCCTAGCCTTCATTTATTCACAGCCCAATCTATTCATGGCTACTTCACCTGTAAAAGTTAGAAGTGCCTTGCAAAGAAGAAAAAATGAGGTGATCCAAAGGTACCTATTTACCTCTGGTGCTTCTGCATCCACACAGAGCTCTTCCCTTGTCACAGCCTGGTCTTCACAGGGTCACATTTCACAAAGCTGTCTTCCTGGAGCGTAGTCTTCCAGATCTGGCTTCTTTCTCTTTCCAGTGTTGTTGTTCTCTGTGCTGCTGCTGCTTCTTGGGCTTTGGCATAGCAGATTCACTTCCTGGGTCTATGACTGCCACGGGCTGTACTTTGTATCTTGTTCACGATTTAGAGTCTTGCACCTTTCCTGATATTTTCTTGATAGATGTAGCAAGGAAAATTGTGTTACTTTAAGGCAGTGGTTCCCAACACGTGGCCCAAAGGTCTTTCAAAGTGGCTGCCATTCCCCACCTGCTGGCTGCAGAAGGGAGCCACTGCCTAAGGACCCAGGTGGAGCGTGTTGCCACGGGGCTACAAGACCGGTGCAGGCTCCTTGCTGCAGTCAGGGAGCTGGAGTCCCTGCTGGAGCCAGAGGGAGGGGAGCACTGATCTCCCATCCGCCTGGCTGCAGAAGGGAGCCATTGCCTCAAGACTCAAGTGGAGCTACAGGACACATGCGGTTTTCTAAAAATCAGTGCCTTCAGGTTTGGCCTGCACTTAGCAGGCCACCCTCCATGACTTAGCTGCCAGGCCATGTGCTTCAGTGTGTAGTGACAGTCACTCATCTACACCAGTGCTTTGTGAGTGAGAGGCAGACAGAGTAATTGTAGGTGTAGAACAGCGAATGTGAAAATGAGCACAGTGGCATCAAAATGTTTACTTTAAATATGTAGTGATTTGTCGTCCCTTAATGGTGGATATGTCCGTACGTTTATGAGTTGATAGACCGGTGGCCCTTCAGGGTTGTTAAACTGATATTTGTGGCCCTTGAGCCTGCTTTAAGGTCTCTGAGTTTCCTATATAATCACCTCCTTTCAGAGGTACAGTCTTTACAATGCCAAAGGATACAATCTATCGTTTCCTGGACCTTATATATTATGCATAATCAACGTTTGCTTGTTACTTAGAAATCAATTACTGTTTGATCCACAATGCTGTTAGAATTCTAAATAGAGCCAATTTACTCTCTCTCTCAGGAACTTGGATCATACCAACATTTTCAACTGTTAGGCATATGTCTCAGAATATTTTCCCCTTTGTTTTGTTTACCCATAGTTCTTGCCTTTCCTTCCTTAGCTAATTTTTATTAAGTGTTTAAATTCCAATTTGCTTAAGGAGATTCCTAAATCAACCTCATGATTCCTTCCAGAGAACCTACCCTTTCTTTTTCTTTGTTTGTACCCAGTCTTCCTCAATGTTTTCTCTAGCCTCTTTGTCTGGCCTGGTTTCAGTTTATCATCATCTCTTCCATCTCAGCCGCCCTGGTTCTGAGAGAGAAGGTACTCTATATATTGCCCTTTTCCAGAGAGATCCACCCAATTGGCTGGAAGAGAGGGAAGCACTGCCCCATCCTTCATGACAAGGCTCTGACCTCAGGCCCTTAAAAAAAACAGTGTCCTAAAGTCTCACCACCCACCGAACTCCTAATGCCTTGGGACCACATCCTTTTTTCCACTAGCAGGCCGTTTCCTGGGCCTTTGTTCACTCTAGCTCCTTGGAACAGCATCTTCTGACCAGCTCTATTCTTACAGGGCCTGCAAGCCCCATTATAGTTTGAATCTGGCTTGGTTTGTATTAAATATTATATAGATTGTGTGTAAAATGAGGTTGCAGATTTCTTGATTCTATTTGGATCAGATTATTATAAAATGCTTAATTTACGAATGGTTTTATTTCTTAATATAACAAAATATTTATAATTAAAATTGCAAAATGTCAATTAAAACTAATTTTCAGGGAGCATCTCATTTGGGTCCAAATCCTACAAGGATACAGTTAATCACATATTTAACTTTAAGCACATACTTAAATCCCAGCACATACTTAAGTCTTTTGCTGAATCAGGTCTCAGGTGCTGAATATCCTCAATCCTCATTTACTTCAATGAAAGTTGAGGGCATCCAGCGTCATGCAAGATTGGTCCTTAGTAATTATCAAAAGTAACATATGTTACTAACAATGTACTTTCAATAGAAAGCCTGGATTTTTAAAAAGGAACTTAAGACAGAAGAGAATTTTAACAATTTTCAGTAACCAGAAATTTTGCTACTCTTCCATCAAACTACTAGCTGGTCTGATTAAAAACAAATCATGCTGCATAGTCAATTTTGTTAATTCTTTTTTCAGAAAAGGGTATACCCAGTAAATGTAAATACTTATGTAGGTTACTGAGGTTTCACAAATGAAACCAAACAAAGCAAAAATTATTCTTCTGTAAATAACATGTGGTTACCATTTGTTTACAATTTACGCCAGCTATCAAAGCAAGCTGAACATTTTGATAAATGTTTCACAGCCATTTTGTAAAGAATGCAGATTATGGAAGGTACAGTCACAGCATCTGGTAATTTAATGTGATCAGTTAATGTGAGCCTTTACTTCCTACTTTTGTTATATGCAAATACAACTTTTTGTTAAATAATGCCAGGTGTACATTGGAATTGCCATAGCCAAGATTAGTAGTTAAAGTTCATTATAGTGGATTAGTTTTGTACATTTTTTATTGCACTGGGGCGATACCAATTTACACCAGCTCAGTTTTTGGCTCCACTGCAGTTATCAAAAATTAAAAACTAGTGAAAATAAGACAAGATCAAATATAAACCCCCCAAAAAGCACATTTGCACCCTGTTATGAAAGAAAGTCGAAGATTTTCAGGGAGAGATCCCACTGAGGGGCATATTTGGGATCACTGTTGACATCAGGTCATTTTCTTAGCATAAAGGATTTGACATCTGGAATTATGATCATTTACCTGGAAAATGGGGGAGGGGGGATTCCTTAGTAAGGCACTGTTGGAAAGAGGTGTGCACAGGGAGTGTCTGATTGCCTGTGAAGACTGGAAAGAAGACTGTTTCAATGCCATGTTTCAAATATCATCTGTTTTCACTATAGCTCTATGTAACAAAAATAAAGTATGGTTAGATTTTTTTTTTTTTTAATGGAAATTTTTTCCCCCCATCTCTCTTCAAACTCAAAAACAGTGAAGGGATTTGTTTGGACTTAGACACGTCCACAGTTGGTGCTTTAGTATCAGAGAGAGCAGTGCACCACAGGTAGCTATCCCACTGTGCAACTCGCCACCTTCTGCCACTAGGAGTTGTGGGAATGGATCGCAGTGCATCATGGAGTCAAGCACACCATCCCAGAATACGTTTTTCTCCATCCCATCATTCCATAGATTTCCAACTACATTTTGCATCTTATTCAACAGGCACTGTAAACTCTGCGCCTGCCATCTCTGCCTGAAAGCATGGATCCGACATTGCTCTCCAGTCTTCTCATGAGCGTTATGAACACCATGTGGCTGATCCTGCAGGATTTCATGGGCTGCAAATCTGAAAATGAACCCGTGGTGCTTGCTCTGCTGTATGCTATGGAAAAAAACAATTCAAGATTGCTTTTGGCATTCACGGAACAGGTGCACACGGTGAACCATCATTATTGGGCTTGGGAAACAAGCACTGAATGGTGGGATTGCATCATCATGAAGGTATGGGATGAAGAGCAGGGGCTGCAGAAATTTCAGATTCACAAAGCCACCGTCCTGAAACTGCGTGAGGAACTCACTCCTGCCCTGCAGTGCAAAAACAGCAGAATGAGAGCTGCCCTCATGGTGGAGAAATTGGTAGTGACTGCTGTGCAGAAACTGGCAACTCCAGACTGCTACTGGTCAGATGCAAATCAGTCTGGAGTTGGGAAGTGCACTGTAGGGGTTGAAATGAGGTAAGTTTGCAGGGCCATAAATTGCCTCTTGCTACGAAGGATTGTGACTCCAGGCAACATGCGGGAAATAGTGATTGCGTTGCAGCAATGGGATTCCCTAACAGCAGTGGGGCAATATATGGCACACATCCAAATTCTTGCCTGAGATCATGTTGTGACAGAACACATCAACAGAAAGGATTACTTCTTGATGGTACTGCAGGCATTGGGGGACCACCAAAGTCATTTATCTGACATCAACGTGGGGTGGTCAGGGAAGGTGCATGATGCATGCATCTTCAGGAACACTAGCCTGTACAGAAAGCTGCAAGCAGGGACTTTCTTTCCAGACCTATAGATTCCAATAGGGCATGTGGAAATATCCACACTGGTTCTTGGAGACCCAGCCTACCCCTTACTCTCATGGCTCATGAAGCCTTACACCAAAAAACCTTGAGAGCAGCAAGGAATACTTCAACAGGCTCAGCAGGTGCAGAATGAGAGTGGAATGTGCATTTGGTAGATTAAAGGGTCAATGGTGCTGCCTTCTTGGCAGATTAGAACTCAAGCGAGGAAAAGATTCCCATAGTCATAGCAGCCTGCTATACTCTGCATAACATTTGTGAAGCTAAGGGGGAAACGTTTCCCCAGGGATAGCATTAAGGTGGAGCACCTGACTGCTGATTTTGAGTAGCCAGCTACTAGGGTTATTAGAGGGGCTCCTTGGGTGGCTATTCAAATCAGTGAGGCTTTGAAGCAGCATTTTGACAATGAGCCCCAGTAATGTGTCTTTCTGTAATGCATTCAGTCAGGCATGGCATACTTGCTGCCTTGAATGACCCTTGTGATGATTGCTTCCAGAGCATTAATTGTTGTCTTCACGTGCCAATTGCCACTATGTATGAATTTCAGCAGCAACCACCGTATGTAGGACAAACAAAGATTATTTTAAAAAAAGACTACATTTTTATTAAACGGCAATACACAGATTTCCATTTCTTACCAGGGTCATGACATTGAGGAGCATTCTCTCAAATGAGGCTCTCACAGTTGTGTGTAAAATCCAGCTGTCATTACGATACATGTCTCTAGGGGTGGAGCGCAAGGGTATTGCAATGGGTCGGGCACATGCGAGGAAGGTGTGGGGGGTAGTAGTTTTTTGGGGGGGGGCATGGAATGCAGTTCTGCATGAGCTGCAGGGGGAGTCGAACATGGATGTGTTCCCACTCAGCATCTGTTTGGTCTTCCATGAGCTTTAGTATCCACTCCTGCCCCTCTATTATCTGCCCCTGCCTGTCTCCTGGTTATCCGTTCTGAGCTTTGTGTCGATAATCTCCCCCCACGTTCTGGAATCACTATCTGTGGCCTCAAATGATTGAAGCACATCTTTAAACACGTCCTCTTTACTCCTCCTGGTTTGCCTCCTTATCTGACAGATGCTCCACTGTTGTGTAGGAGGTGGCCCTCAAGATCACATCTGCAGAAGCAAATGAAACAAACAGAGGCAGTATTGTGAGTGCACTCACAGCCTTGAATCATAAACATTACAGACACCTCTTTCTCACTTTCCTGTAGCAGGTACCTAGCAAAGCTAGAGCCCTAACCTTGGTGAGTTCTGCCTGGAGGGGGAAGGGGCAAGATGGGACAAAGGATATGGGTGGATTCCAGAGGGAATCATTACAAGCACCTAGGGACACTATTCTGATTCCTGGTACTGTTTTCCACAGGTGGTGGTGACTGAAGCTGATCTCTGACTCCTGAGGGTAATGGAGGATGCAAGGGTGCATCTCTTCTTACATATTTGTGGCTTCAGACTGGGTCCGTATGCTGCTTGTCTGTGTGCTGCTTTGGTTCCTGCAGAAGTAATTGCAGATTGGCATGGCAAAGTTTCGTACAGCGGAGGAAGAATCAAAGTAGCTCTGCCAAGGAACCTTCAGCACAGGATTGCAGAGTATCTCCAGGAAAGTTTCCTAGACATCCATATGGAGGATTTCCAGGATATCCTGGTGTGCAGTAACAAAATTTTCCACAGGGCCCCCACTGCATATCTGCACAGGAGAATGAGAAACAGATGCAAACAGTGCTAGTGTTGTTAATTTCTATCCCTTATCCCACCTCTACTATAGGAAAAAAAAAAAAAAAGCTGAGCTCCATCTAAGGTCACCATTCAGTATTAAAGCAAAAAGAGTATTTTTTGTAGCTCCCCTCTCTTGCATCAAGGATGCCATAGCTGGTGGCTAGACCCCTCTGGAGTTGAAAAGAGTTCCTGGCTTGCCACACTACTAGAGTTCCCACATCTTCCTCCAACTCCACTTCCTCGTTCACCACTTCGTCCTGAGGGTTGACTCCATTGGCCACTGCCTCCAGTCTCCCCGCCCCACCCCCCTCCCCAACATCCATGGGGCTCTTGGCAGTGCAATCGCTGCTAAGGATGGCATTCAGCTCCTTGTAGAAGTGGCATGTCTTCAGCAACGGTTGGCCTCCCTTGCCTTCTGATATGCCTGCCTCAGCTCATTATCTTTGCATGGCCCTGCTGCCATGTCCCTTCTCTATCATGCTGCAAGCAATCCTCTTGCAGGTATTAAAGTTCCTGCAGCTGGAGTGGAGCTGCGACTGCACAGGCTTCTCTCCCCACAGACCCAGCAAACCCAACCACTCTGATGTACCCCATGCAGGAGCACACTTGCTGTGGAAAGCAAACATGGTCAGCTGGGAGGATATTATATGAGTTCTCCACACTGAGCAAATAGGAAGAGGAATTTCAGAACTGCCCAGGCCGTTAAAGGTGGAGGGGTGCATGCCTGTGTACCTGGCTGCAGGGCAGCAGAGTTGAAACTGCTGACTAGAGCGGTCATAATGGGCATTGTAAGACACCTCCCACAGGACAGTTAGGGTGATGTAAGCAACGCAATGTTTAACTGACACTGCGTGGCTCTAACTTTGTTGCAAAAAACTCTATGCCTTTTGTCAAGATAGTCTTATGATGTCGGTGTAGCAGGAGTGTTAAATCTAAGGGAGGAGCATTGCAGTGCGTACACCTCCATTGTTTTGTCAAAGAAAGCTACTTTTGTCAACAGAACTGTAGCATAGACAAAGCCTTACAAAAATTGAACTCAAAAGGTGAATATGCTGGGAAGTTAGGTGTGTGTGAAAAGAGAGGGTTATATCAGAAGTTCTTCTGACACCTATAGCAAGCACTAAGCCCCCCTCATTGTAGCTATTGAATTTCTAAAGAGGGTTGTTCTGTCCCTTCCCTCCTCATCCTCACTGAAGTTCTAATCTAAGTGCTAATAAGAGAAATGTAACTTGGTATGTGAACTCTGTACTGTTCTGACAGTTAAGTGTCATGCAATAGAAGTATATGCAACCAAATACTTTCTGCAAATACAAAAAGTATAATAAAAATCCATCTAAGAGCAGAATAAATAGAGGATGATGAGCGCAAATGAAAAGGTTTTGGATCACTTTAAATTAAGGTAAGATGCAATATCAACCACCCTGCTGTCTTGTGGGTGAGAATTCCAGTAGGTCCAGACAAAAGGCTGGAGTTTAAAATGAATGGTAAAGAGAATGCTAAAGCAAATTAGAAAGTGAACACAAGCTGTAATAAAAAGTTACTGACATTTTTAAATGCGTTCAGCTGGTTGGAAATAATCTTTTCAGTACTTCGGTGGGCATGCCAGACTCCTGTATATGTCTGTTCCCTAAACTAAACTTAATATAGGCCAATAGTATGATGAGCCATTACCACTCTAAACAATGAACATGCAAATAATGGCTGTTAATGACTCCCACAGAGCTTCATCTCTTGCCATTGATAATGCCAGCATCAGTCTGGATAAACAATCTAGCATTGCTCAAGGATTCTTGGCAAAGTCCTCCAATGTTATCATCTGGAAGTCAAATCACAGCACTGAACCAATAGCAAAGGGTGCAGCAACTGAAGAAAGCAGAAACCCTTTTTCACTGTTCTTCCACTCTCCCCCTTACCACACTAGCCTTTTAGTTAAATAGATAAACTGGATACAGCAAAGACTAAATGGTTATTTTGGAAAGTATGGGGGTACATGATCTATAACTGGTTAAAACATTAACTATGTATGTTTAGCTTCCTACATCAAGGAAAGATTCCTATAGGTCCTCAAAGCCAATCTAAACCTGCGACTGTACTACAAGAACTTAACTTAGTACTTGGGAAGACTTATGATGGGAATAAGGCATAAAACTGTTGAAGAATGAAGTCAATGAACTATTGGAGAACATACTTAAGTGAAAGCAGAGAGGAAGAATACATCCTTTGCTAAATTTGTCATTTATGATAGGGGTACCAGAAGAATTTAGGGAAGCCAATTTGTTACCACTAGAGTATAGGATTACCCCTAAAACTACTGGCATGTTACTTCACTCTATTGGAATTTCCAGGGAGACAATCCTCCCTTAAAAAGACACGGAGACAGCCCTCCGATCAAGATAGAACACAAGCTGTGATACTTCGAAAACAGATACCAAATTTATTTAGACGTGAATGGCTACATTAGTAGAAAGAGACAGAAATCAAGCATGGCTTATAACAATATACTCAATATATAGAAATAAAACATTTAACAGAATACAACTATTAGGAGATATACGGTGCAGAAAATAATACTTAGACTACTAGAACACATACGGTAAAAGAATGTTCTGGGTCAGACTATTACTGAACTTAACACTGTAACACTATTGAACAAACAATTGGATACTTAACACTCTATATGCACCCCAAACATCTATCATTGGGGATCAGGCGGTTGCTGGATGGGTAGAGAGGGAGAATCTCACTCAGACCACAAGCATCCAACTGTATTGACATGCAGACGCAGGCGGCCTTTTACTTACACATCCCTCTGTTCATCAGGGAAGGTCCTTCTGCTCTGTCCCAGGATGGCTAAGAGATACCACAGGCCCAGACACAGAGCGGGGACTCAGTTAGCCTGGTTGTCTAAAGCCTCAGGCGCTCCTTTGCTTCAACAATGCTCACCGCTGTTCAGATGTTCTCCAAGACACCCCGAATCTCCTTTTCTGCTGAGGTCTGTTCTCTTGATCTCCTCCAGTCCAGCTTTCTAAACTCAGCTCTCCTTCTTCCGAGTGATCTCAGCTCTCTACAAAGCTCAGCCTACTGACTGCGGCCTTTATATACAGCTGAGTGGAGAGAGGGGAGAGGCTAGGAGTGAGGAGGGCGTGGTTATGAGTTAACATAAAGGGGAGGGGCTAGGAGCGAGGAGGGAGTTCATCTAAAGGTCACTGGGAGGGGATTCCTGACTTTAGGAATGAGGATGTCAAAATGGATAGGGAAGGGGTTAAGAGTGAGAAGGGAGAGAGAAGTGAACAGAAAGGGGAGCTTATTTTCCAATTGCCAACGCCAGATTCACTTGCTAATTCTTATCCTAAAGATTCTTTTCCTAAAACTTATCAATGTTTAAATCCACAGAACATCCAGACACTGATGCCACTCTATTTGTCTAATTAAGAACTGTTATTTTTGTTGTAAGTTTAAACCTTTTCTGAGGCTTTTCTGCAACCCTTTTCACCTGATTAATGTCTAGCAGATTCAAATAGCTCTAGACAAAAATTTCTGGCTACAACAGAACTTGTAAAACACTCCATATTGTCTCTCTCTTGGCAGCAGTGTGATGGTAGGATCATTCAATATTCAGTTTCTCGTGTTGCACGATTTTAGGTGACAATGTGACAAAGCCACTGTTACTATGGACTGCTGATATAAAAAGGTTTATAAGAGTGATGATTTATTTAGACCAGATTTTGATAGACAAGATCAAGTACTAATCCATATGCATGTAGAAAAATACTTTGATCTCCATCTCTTCCTCGCTGGGTATAGTTTTCCCTCATGCTTTATGAGCATGTATTTCTCCAATAAGAAGTTGCTTCCAAGATTATGGACCATTTTACTATGGCTTTTGGCACCACAGACAGATACATTCAAGAAGAAAAAGGGACCCCCCAAGCTAAAAAAAAATATAGCACAGATCCTCAGATGGAGTGTACTAGAACATCTAATCAGAAGTTCATCTTTCACAGTTATATAGAGAAAGGGCAGAACAGCAAATATCCATACTTTCCCAAGTTTAAGGATGCTTGGATATGAAATGTAAGGTCAATTAATCAGAGACATACCAGTCATTAAGTTTGGTACAAGAGCTGAATTTCCTCAAAATGTATGGTTGTTCAGATCTAGGATTTTACTTTGGACCTCTCTCTAACATTTTATCATCTCAATATTGTTAAAAAAAATATAGCCTGAAGATGGGCCATAGATTAATTAAGAAGAGAGTAGGAATTACTGAGGCTGAAAATGCTTCAATGTTCAGTTGTTTACAATCCAAGTCAAAAAACCCAAAACTTTAAACTAAATACATAGGTGTCCTCCAACTCTAGTTTTGGATTTGGATTTAAATTTACAGTAGTATTTTTAAATAGTGGTTTAAGTGACTATTTTTAAACCATGAACGAACAGAGTTGGTTGGGAATGCGTCAACTTCCCATCCTAGTTCTGCCACCCACACTCCAAGTAGTCAAATAGACAAATCACTTCACCTCACTTCACTTCTTGCCTCAGTTTCCCTATCAATGAAATAATTTACATATCCTCCTTAAAGGAATATTTTATTAGTTAGAATGATTGGATGGTTATACAAACAAGAACATCCAGAGGTATAATACTTAACGCAAGAGAATTTGGAAAGGTTAAAGCCTCATGCTTCAGGATTTAAATTGATTTCTATTAGGGGTTAGGATGAGACCATCGTGGAGGGCTGCTGTCAGGCAGGATATTATATTAGGTGGACCGGAAATGAGGATGAGTTGTGAGTTGGAGAATTCTCATCTGCATTCCATCATGAGTCCTCAGGATCCCTGTCCTGTCCACGGGATGGTGGGGTAGGTCTTTCTAGGGCTGTGGCTGATGTTGAACCCTACGGTATGTGCATGGGTCCCCTGAAATGTCAAGTCAATGAGATCTTTGAGAGAACAGTTTCATCTGTTCAATCTACTCCCTCATAGTCCTTTCAATTTATGTCAGAGATATTAATGAGCGCACAGAATCCCTTCTGACTGGGGAAGACTAATATGGGGAGAAGACTCCTCCATGTGAGCCTTCTTTATCATCGCTGGATAGTGGAGTGGGAGTAGGTGAGATGGATGACTGATGCCTGCATGTAGGGCAGTGGCTCCCAAACTTCTCTGCTGGGGCATACCTTCATACTCCATTTTGAGGCACACCAGTAGTCTCCAAATCAACTCATGAATATTCATGAGCCAATTCAGAACTCTTCAACTAAGTTTTCAAAATATTCTGTGGCACACCAATGTGCCACGGCACAACAATTGGGAAACAACGATGTAGGGTGATCGGTCAGTACCATAGAGGGGAACATGATGGAGGTGTGTCCTCTCGTGTGCTGTGCTGTGCACGTTTGGTTGGTGCTGCTAGTGCTGAGGCTGTCTGTTCTTTTGGTACAGTGGTCAGAACCATAGATTTGATCTTTTCCCTCACCAGTGCTGATGGCGCCAACGGTGCAGACGGTGGTGTGGGTTTCAGCACCAACTTAGCTGGTGTTCAAGGTGTAGTAGCAGATGTCGGTTGGCAGCCTGGTGCCGATGCATTCTTGGTGCCAGAAGTAGTAGGCTTTGTAACTGAACTCTCCCATGAGGTAGATAATATGGGAGGTAGAGACCTGGCTGGAGATGTTTATGCTTTGGAGTGTCTCTAAGATGCAAGGTCGTGGCTCTTTTCCTTTTTACGTTGGTGGTTTGAGCCATAGTGCTACTCCCTTCTCCAGTATCAGACTCAGAGCTGAGCTGCAAGGACTTTTCCATAAGGATAAGTTTGAGGAGGAGATCTCTATCTTGCCTGGCTCAGGCTTTTAGTTTGGCGCAGGGCATGCACTTGAAAGGGATGTGTTCCTCTCCAAGGCACCTGACACAGAGAGTGTGTCCATCAGAGATCGGGATTGCTTCCCCGAAGGACTCACATTGCTTAAATCCTGGTGATCCAGGCATCTCTAAGTTTAAGGGAATATGCTATTATTCCCTTATGTCTAACTTAAACTAGAATAGTTAAAAATAACAAAAAACCTATCTAACTTGACTAACTTATTCTATGACTAAAAACTATGACTAAACTATGCCTAATTTAACTAATTTTTAAAAACTTTTATTCTAGGAGGAAAGGGGTGCTGCGGAGCTCTGTCTCAGGCTGGGCACAATTGAGAAGGAACTGAGGGGGTCAGGCCAGGTAGTTGGGGCACCAACAGTGCTATGGAGACACCCTCAGCACATGGGCAGCCCATACAGGCCCTGCTGCAAAAATCTCCGCTCAACGGCACTGGGATGCACCAACATCTGAAGTGGAGCACCCACAGGGACATCACTCTAAAAAGGAAAAATGTTAATTTGTTTTAAATAGGATTAGACAATCCTCTGGAACAGTCGAACATTTTCATATTGGTTATACAATGAACAGTCACAACTTCGGTTTATAAAACATAGCTTTAATTATATACATGTGCTTCAATCAAGTTTCAAATAGACTTCATGAATTGCCAGTGTTTTAGTATATATGCGGTTTTCGAAAGAGCATTACAATATGAATTTAAGTTTTGAAATAACTATTTATTGCTAATATATTTTAATACTTGTTAACTTGAGCAAGTGTTAGCCAACTTCATCTATTAATATTCACAAGTTATTCTTTAGTGCACATATGCTTTCATATGAGTTACAGATATTTTAAATGTAGAGTTTATACAGAGAGTCTGTGTCCAAACTACAGGAGCTACAGCAACAGATACAGCACTGCAGCTGTGCCACCGTAATGCCATAGGGTAGATGGTTCCTACAGAGATAGAAGGGGTTTTGCAGAAGAATTCTTCTGTCAATCTAACTGCATCTATACTGGGGCTTAGGGTGGCAAAACTACAGTACTCAGGTGTGTAAGTTTTTTTACATCTTCTATGTGACACAGCTAGGTTGATCTAATTTTGTAGACAAGGCCAGAGTTTCACTCTTTCCATATGTAAGCGCTGTCCTTATAAGTTACAGAAGGAGCAGATGTCCTACTGAGGTAAAGCCTTTATATGACACATTGCTCAAGGCAAGCAGATGTAATGAGCTCACTAATAAAACCTGATACATTTGCTAAGTAGTCAAAGGTGCAGTTACAGTCTTCCCTCTCCGTTTTAAGATGAACATGAAAAGATGTTAATTTAAATGATCCAGCCAATCTACTAGTTCTGCTGCAGTCAGACCAAGAGATTTCAGTGTAGGAACTCAATTGTGACCCACTGAGACCAAGTACACTGAAGAATTTGATGTAAAAACACATGACAACATTACAGAATTCCATGCTATTTGGTCCTCACAGTGAAATTAAGTACTTTGGAAAAAGCTACTTGCTCTGTAGATAAGTCAGGCACAGAATGGGCTTCCTTGTACTGCCCCCACAATGTAGCTTAACCTGGTTAAAAGACACCACCTCCAGAGATGAGAGGGTGGTTTATCATCTGTGTAAAAGGAATCCTTGGCTTCTCTGCTGAAGCTACCAAAAAGGACACCAATTATGAGAGGGTTTCTTGTCCAATTTAAGATGGACTAAGACCACAGATCACTTCAAATGAGCCAAACAGCTGTCAGAAGGTGGCTTTGACTTTTGGTTATTACTGACCTGTGTCACAGTGAACAAGTGGTGAAAGGCTCCAGTATTCCATTAACCATCTTCCAGTAACCTTCACAACGTTCTTCACAACGCCATTTTCAAAACAACTCCCTGGAGTCCTGCAGTGCTGTATTCCAGTCTAATCTGGATTTATACAGATTCATTTTTTAAAACAAATTTAACAAACGTCGTATCAAATTTAGAGTTTGAAATTAGAATAAGTTTACACTTTGGAAGTTAGATTCAAGTTTTTTGAATATCTGACTTTTATATCAGTTTGCTACACATAACTCCTTGTGTTCACTATAAAATAACTAACTTCCGTAATTCTTGCATCATCATTTCAGTATAAGCCATAGTTTAAGAAAAGTTACAGTGCATCAGTCTGAATTTAAGCTATCCCATTTTGAAAAGAACTACCTAACCTGAAAGCAATGGGATAGGAAGAATGAATTTAGGTAAACAAAACGTTATATTACAAGTCTAATCATATCAGACCAAGGTCTTTATTAGAGTTTCACAAATGACAATTTAATATATAAATAGTATTTTTTACTTCTGCAAGACAGAAGAATCTTATATAAGACTTTCTCAACTTGTGATAATGCATTCTGGGCCATATGACTGAGATATTAGTTCAGGTTGAATGTATTGTGTATTTGAAGTTCCTGGAAGAGAACATGAGGACCTCAGCACCAAAAAACATGTTTGGTTTTGTTTGAGCCATCTGAATAATTATTTACCATTCTCCCGCTATTATGTAAAAAGCTCCAGATATATAGGACTTATCAGAAGTTCCCAAAGGCAAAAATCAGTCTCTTTAGTCACTAAATGAAGATTCACTGTCAGAACTTCCTTCTGCATTCACTTCATCCCTCCAAGCAGGCACTAAGGCATCTGGTGTTCTACAAGTGAAGAGAAAGATTATAATTTATTAAATTCCAGGAAAAAAATATGATCAAAATACTAGTAATAGCTTGGTTTATTTAGCAGCTTTCACCATAAAATTTCCACAGCATTTTAAAACAATAAAATTTGAGTTTACAATCGAAGATATAAAAATATATTGAGTTGGAACCATCTCATCTGCAATTGAACTGTAACTTCAGAGCTTCCAGTCCACTGGATTTTAAGACCCAGTAGTGTTCAGTTTGGAGGCACAGATCATCAGAAAATTCCTTAGTCACTAAAAGAAGTTTGATTCACAGCTGAAGAGAAAGTTGAAAGCAGACAGTACTGATTAATCCAAATTCTTGTAAAACCTTGGGAGTTTCAGGGTCATTACAGAGTGGAACTTGCTGTGCACCATTAAGCAGTGTAAACAGTACATGACAGAAAGTACATACGGTATCCAAGTAAAAACAGCAGGGATAATTTTAGGTAGGCAAAAAACAATTAATTACTCAGACTGCAATTTGGCTAAAATACCAGGACTGAAAATTTGACTTGGAGAAAGGCACAGGATCTTCAGTGACTACAAGTGGTCAGGACTGTTGCATTTACTCTGAAATACAGGGGGTACTATACTCTCAGATATGCTAACACCATGCCAGGACATTTGATCTGCTTCAATTATGAGGAAAGTGGGCCACCTAATGAATCACTAGTACCACTTCCTGAAGAACCTGGCTTTCCTTGGAGGTCCCCCAGCCACGTATTTCCCAGGCTCAATCCTGCTTAGTTTGTGAAATGTGACAAAGACAAGACATCACTCCCAGTACAATTTGACTGGAAGTGTGTACACAGGGATGGAAGGGACCTATATTTGAGGATAGTGGAAGGTTCAGAACAACAAAATCTAATTTCTCAGTTCATAGTTAATTGCCACCTGCAATAAGATACATCATTAACTATAGGATCTGACAACATGGCTGCCAAGCCAGCGATGCTATTGTATCCTATACCTAGCATTTGTCTCCCAACACCCGCCACAGAAAGGTGCTGTCCAGCCTCAAATTTGCATATATTAAATGCACTTGAATTCATTTGATTTAGATGCCTGAAGTGCCTACACTGAGGCACTTGATGAATTGTAGTCCTACGAGGACACACAAAAAGAGAGCTTCTGCTTTCACATGCAAACCCCATACAAACAGCACCTCTCTGAATTATTCCTTATTACCATGGCAATGCAAGACATGAAAGCACTGCGGCAACTTGATCTGGAGAGACTGTTTACGAGGATCACAGAGAAGATCAGCACAATAATGTTTAATCTCTCAAGTCCAACAGTACAGGAGAGGACAAAATAGGATGTGTAAGAAGGAAAAAATAAAGAAACATGGCAGAAGGAAGGGAAAGAGTCAAAGCTAAGGACAATATGGAATTTTGAAAGTTGCAGGCTAAGGGCAATATTGGAGAGAGGAGACTATAGAGAAGAAGGAGAAACTCCATCCCACTAGAAACAGCATCCCTTTCCAATCACTGAGAGGAAGCGCTGCCTTCAGAAAAATCACTTCAGACACTAGGAAGCAGCAGGAAGAGAGACTAGATCACTTAACTCCTGGTACGAAAATGGAAGAAAGTGCCATGGTATCTTTTCAAAGGAGAAAAGAGTAGGAGAAAAGGCCAGGTCAGGCTAAACGAAAGATCTAGCACCGGTATTCTGAATTGCCATGCAGGTCAGTTAGATTTCCATGGCCCTGGGAATGAACCTCACTTCTCTAATCCCTTCCTGTGGGTGGATGGAGGGGTGAGAAAGAAGGGAAGACTGCCTGTTTGGTACTGAAATGCTTTCAAGTTGCACCTGTTTTTCAAAACAAATTTTCCCCATGAGGAATCCTTGTAGCCCTTGCTTGCAAATTTAAAAGCAAACATTTACCCTGCCAAATAATTAGTTTGCTTTGTACAGGTAGGTTATCTAGAGATTTCCATAACAATTTAAATACAATCTGCATGAATTTTTGTACTTTGCAGTATCTTGAATGTGAGGTTGAAGATGATCCCAAACTATGTATATCTCTGTCCCAGAATTTTCAAAAACAAACAAGCCATAGCAGCTACATATTTAAGAAGTTCAAACATATTTCTTATTTTAACTGGCAGCCTTCTATAGTTCACTGTTAGAATCCTGTATCATACACTTGGACACAAAAGAGAAGCATTTACAGCAAATCAGTAACACTAGTAACACTAAGAGAAAAATGTGTTCCTAGGATTTTCTAGCACGGTTTTGCTAACATCTACCTTGCATTTCTACTGTACGTTTCCTTATTTCACTGCCTTCCTGATCAGACCAGTGTGTAGTATTTAAGTAGTTATTCCTAAAGACACAATCTTTAGTTACCTTATTAAAAGAAAGTTTGTTTCAGGAGATGCTGTTCAAAACAAGGTATATAATACAGCTGGTCCAAAATATTGCCAAAAAACGTAATTTCATCAAAACTGAAAATGTTGTGAAACTGTCTATTTTTATGAAAACATTCAAAATGATTAAGAAGAATTGTATTTTGTTTTGGTTACCATTTTGCGCCAACTAGCATTATTCCGAGTCTTCTGTGTTGTTCCAACTTTTCCTGTAGTTGATCACGTTGCCCTGACTGTTCACTGATTGGCTGACTGCAGTTTCTGATTGGTGCAGTTTAGTCACTTGCCTCTTCTCCTTCATGACAGAGTTTAGTTAGATTTGCTTGATGCAAAAAGTAGTTAGCGTTTTCTTGGAGGCATGGCATCAACAGCTTTTTGAGATGATTCCCCCAGCACGGTAGGTTACAAGAATTCTCTCTCTCTGAGGCCTGTACCTGCGGTGGTTCTACTTCTGTTAGAGGCAGACTTCTTAATTTCATGGATTTCACCTCGCTCCCATACAGTTCAAGCAACTGTATCAGAGTTGTAAGCTAAAACTCTTGTTACTGTTCCAGCTGTAAGCAGAGTCTGCATTACTGGATGCAGGCGACTGCAGCACGTGGCTGCTTGCAAACACCATTCTTCCACCGTGCGCTTTCCAGTGCTCGATAGGCAGGCGTCCATAAATGGTCTAGAATAGAGAAGCTCTGTAGCACACACTGCTTGAAGTGAAGGTTTGGGAACCACCGATGTCCAATTTGCCCAAGGCACACAGCTCCTCTGAACAGGAGTATTTCCCTGGGGCACAGCTGACCAATCAGCAGGGGTGGCAGCGCTGATGCTGGTAAGATTAGTGGCACACTTCCATTTAGTCCAGCACCACATGAAGTTGTTCTGGTGAAGGCTGAGACACAACAGCAAGCAACTGGCCAGAGACTATTAGCCCCCTCTAAAAATCTGTTCCACTATTTCACTTCCAAAAAGGATGTGGTTGGTACTGGTAGTCTCAGCTCCCTGCTGGGGAAGGGTGAGGGAAGAGGTCACTACCTCCATCTCTGCTTGACATGGCTTTGGTGGGAATCCGGGGGGAAGGTTGTGTTCCCACATTGCATTTTTCTTGGCAGCAGCAGTCATCACGAGCTATAATCCTACTTCTTTCTGCAAAATGCAAATAGGCAGCTGCATTGTAGGTTTGGGAACATTCCCAAATTGATACTGGGGACAGTACCCGTGTTGTTTGCCAGCTCTGCAAACAGAAGGGAGTCTGGGTTGTGATCCAGCTAGCTCGGGACTTGGAGAAAAGCAAGAAGGCACTGCGTCCACCCAGAGTAGATGTTGACCGTGACACCACCAACGCTTTCCACAACTTTGTTAACTAAGCCCTGCATCACCATTCAACAGACCCTAATGGAGTGTAGGGGGCAAAAGTATGAACACAGCAGTGAAACTGATCAGAGAATGTGGGAGGATACTGGCTGTGGATATGCTTCCTTCTTCCCACATGAAGGATGAGGGCTTCTGATGCTTTGTGGCCACAGCTGCCTCCAGGTGGCAGATCTCTAGCTGCTCTTACTTTGTATAATAGGTAGTGCCAGATCTCAGTGCTGCTGAGAGACGTGCAGTACGCCTTGGACTGGGTAAGTGAGAAGGAGGGAGCATGAACCTGCTCACTGGTATGGGGATCAGTGGTCAGACAACACAATGTCTCTTACAGTTTGCTGAGTGAACAGCGGGAAAGACTAGCCACAGCACCAGCAACATGAACATCCTCAATCAATGGCAAGCCACGCTTTGCGTGCCTGGATTTGAAAAACAGCACAACTCCCAGAACATTTTGGACAAACTATGTGCTGTCAGAAGTGTTTACAGCCCCTCAATCGCTTTGCTGGGTTTCAGCAAGAGACTATAGAATGAACATCACAAAGGCAGTGCATGACGGCAGCTTTTCATGTCCCTTGCCTTGCTCACTGCCTCAGGCTAGTTAAGAGAGAATTTCTGGAGGGGGGGGACACAGGTGCAGGCACTGCTGTCAACAGCCAGGAAACTTTGGGGCCACTTCAGCTATCCCATGCAGCATACCACACCTTAGAGAGCTGCAGGAGACACTCAAACATCCATGCCACCAGGTGAAGCAGGTTACCGGGGGAAAGAATAGTTACTTCCTCGTAACTGTTGTTCTTCGAGATGTGTTGCTCATATCCCTTCCCAATTAGGTGTGTGTGTGCGCCACATGCACTGGTGCTGGAAATTTTTCCCCTAGTGATACCCCCTGCAGCAGCGCACATACGCACTCACATATAGGAGCTGCCCGCTCCCCCTCTTTCCAGTTCCTTCTTGGTGGAACTTTGACAGAGGGGAAGGAGGGTGGGTTATGGAATGGACATGAGCAACACATCTCAAAGAACAAAAGTTAGAATGGTTATTTACCTCTTTCTTCAAGTGCTTGCTCACATCCGTTCCCAATTAGGTGACTTACCAGCAGTATCCCTGGAGTTCATGGACATGACGCTTGTCGCACTGCTCTCCCGCAGCCAGCATCATCCCGTGCTTGCTGTGTGATGGCATAGTGGGACGTGAAGATATGTACTGATGACCAGGTAGCAGCTCAGTAGATGTCCTCTATTGGGACTTGTGCCTGAAAGGCAGCTGAGGACACCTGGGCCCTTGTTGAGTGGGCGGTTCAGGATATTGGAGACACAACCCCTGCCTGCTCATAAGCTTGAATACAGGCTCTGATCCACATCAAGATTCGTGATGACACTGGCAGTCCTTTCATCTGGTCAGTAATTGCAATGAAGAGCTGTGTGGAACGTGGAAGGGTTTGGTTCTCTCGATGTAGAAAGATAAAACTCTTCAGCTAACTAAAATTAACAATCAACTATGTACACTTATAAACAAAAAACCCACTAAGTTTGAAAGACTTGTGAGAGCAAGAGAGGTTCCAGCACTGTGACTGGTGGTAAGAAGGAACTAAGCAGGAGGAGGAGACTGGCAGCACCTATAAGCGGGTGCATACGCACACTGGTATTGTGCATACGCGGGTGCACACGCACACTGGTATTGTGCATAAGCGGGTGCATACGCACACTGGTACTGCTGGTACCACTCAAGGAAAAATTTCTGGCACCGGGGCATGTGGCGCACACACACCTAATTGGGAATTGAATGAGCAGGCACTCAAAGAAGAGCTCCACCTATTACATGATGGAACATCTTTATGATCAGAAAGAAGCAGTGGTAGCATTCTACATCCCTGGGCGCAGGCAAGCACAGCCAGATACAAGCTTCCATATTTGGCTCCCTTCCACGGGCTACTCATGAAGAAGCTAACAGACATCCTATGGCACTTGAATGAAGCCACAAAGCCGGTAAGCAAGGACAATGAATGAAACAGCCAAGTAATTCCTTTGCTGTGTCTGCTAGAGAGAGAACTGAGACACAAGCAGATCAACTTCCAAGAACAGGGTGTCATCATTGAGAATCCCTGGTGAAAGTCATGTTGTTTACGCTTCTGGAACAATCACCAAGGAACCAAGGAGAAGCAGCACTACAGTTTGGCAATATATCTAGATTCCCCCCATTCAAAACTACCATGGGTTCCTTCCTTTCAGCAGAAAACAAGTAGGCAAAACTATGACATTTGAAAGAGAGACTGACACAGTGGTTGAAATCACCACTTCCATTGTTCAAGACACCAGCACCATCAGGAGGCAACGCTGTAGTTGATGCTGCAGCAAGAGAGGAGCACCATCATGAGTGATGCTAAGGGAGAACAAAAGGTGCTCCTCCCTTTGGCACAGGCTGGAGGCTTTGGAACGGTCCACACTGCTGCAGCAGCCATGCATTCTTCATTCTTGGCATGGGATGAGGCAGAGAGGATGGTAGTGGGATGTTTTCAAGATGCGATGCTGACTCAGAACATCTTTTATTGGCAGCTGAGGAGGAATGTGTGGCCAGCAACACATCCATTGGCTGTCACCCACCTCACCTGCCCACTATTAGGCTTCTATTTAGAATGCCTCTTTAGTACAGCAGGTGCTTTATGGTATCCAGATGGACATGCCTCTCCACAGGGAATATGGCGAGGCTCTCATTTATCAGAATGAGCAGATACTGGCTTCCCTAAGACCTAACCCAAATGTGACAGAGGTTACCAGCAACAGCCTTCAGGAAGAACACGAGGCCCTCAGTGGTAGGATGAGGACACTGCTGAGGGGATATTCATACACAGGAGGCCAGGTTTACACTTACCTGGAAATTCGGCAGCAGTTGACAGGAGTTATGCAAGCTACGCAAAGTAGCTTGCATAACTCCCGTCAACTTCATAACTCCTCTTCTATGTGGCATCTTCACTATGCTGCGCTGACAGGAAATGTGTTCCCGTTGATGCAGTGCTATGCTACTTGAGGGGGTGGTTTTAATACATTGACTTCTGGATTGATTGAGTGGTCAGTGAAAATCCGCTCAATCAATCCAGATAGATTGCTCTGACGACTGTAAATCTGCCACTATCAGTGAAGGCATACCCTAAGTCTCTTCGGAGGTGGAGCTGTGCGAAGAAACATATCTTTATCCCTATCCATTTAGCTTTACGCTCTCCTCCTCCAATACTGTGAAAAGCTCTTTTCTCACCACAACTGGTGTACCCTTGTTCACTGCCCTAGTATTGTTGCGGTTTGCGCTGCTGCTAGGTGCTGTGAAGATACACACCTTTCATTCCTCCTTCCCCCCCCGCCATCATGTACTTAAACTTCGTTTTTTTAAAAGTGCTGTGAAAATAGCAAAAAGTTTTACATCGTATCTGGTTTGTTTACTGTTGTGTTTCATGTTCACAGAATAACTCTCTGCAAGATTTTTCATAATCTCTCACTCATCTGCTCTGGCTCTTATTTCAGTGTAGCAGCCACAGTGAGGATGACTGGAGTATATACATGGGGTATTTGCATGGACCCTAAAAAGGTGTACTGGGAAGATTTTGGGTCACCTATCTTGTAAGTGTAGCCGGATCCACAAATCAATATCAGACATTAGGATGTTTGCTGGAACAGCTATCTTGTGTTTACGTAGTTTAACTCCTTCACACAAATAGGATGTTGGCCTATCAGTCGACAGTGCATGCTTGTTGAAACTTTTTCCTGCATAGCTCACATGGTCACTAGAGAACACAAGCCTTTCCATCATTTCCAGAGAGGGAGAAGTAGTTTTGGATAAAAAGTTTTCCATTTATTGTTTTGGAAAACAGTTTCCTATATAAAACTGCTTTGTTGTGGTGGGTGCCTAAACAACACATGTAAGCGTGTACTATGTATGGTTGGGAGTCAGCATGGGTAGCAGTGTTATAGGTCACAATACCCCAGTAACAAAGACAGTACAACTAACAACAAGCTAAAGATTAAGGAAGGTCCCTTCATTCTTACTCCTCCTCCACAGATGAGAGCTCTTCTCCAGCTGCCAACTCACTGTCATCTCACATTCCTCCCATCCATCTCCCATTCTCTTGTTTTCAGAACTTAATTTCCCTCTCGCCTTCCTTCGGTGCTCTGAATAGTGCAGTGAAAATTCAAATCAAAATGGACAGGACATTTCCTGTTCTGGCTCAAAAAAAGGGTATAACATTTTATTTCACTACTTGACAAGAAAAATGTCAGTTTTCAAAATTTCTGCTCTTTGAAACAGTTCAAAACATTGCCTTCTGATCCTGAATCGGGATGTGTGATGTGATGGAGTGCTGGGTAAAAGCAGCTGTACCACAACTCTGGTTACTGGATCACCAATTAAATCACCGTGGAGTAAACCTGAGAGGTAAAGCTGTGCCTGATTGATAAACTGGGATAGATAGAGGAAAGGCCAGAGGGCTAATTAGCCAATTGGGCAGAAAAAGGACAAGAAGGAAGGGCTGGGAGGTGAGGGGGAAAGAGAGACAGACAGGCTTTTGAGAGTCAGAGCCCAGAGAGATGTCTCAGGGGGGAAGATACTGTCTGTCTGCCCCTCTTCTTGGCTGTGTGAGCTAAGGACTGTATGTTTGCAAATACAGAACTGCACATATCTATAAAGGTGATGTGGAAAAAGAACACTAAAGAAATTGCACCAGGTGTTTGAGCAGGTCTTTAAGCAGTTTGTGTTTAGAAAAAATAGGAGTGGGACAATGCCACCACAGGATGAAACAAAATTTTGAAATTGCAAAGTGGGAAATTCCATTTTTTGACCAGCTCTAGCATATACCACTCTAGAAAGCAGCAAAAAAGGTCCATTGGGAAGGAGAAACAGACTTCTTGATGTCTCAGCTCTTTTCTGTAGATGGACAGGAAAGGTGTTTTGAGCTCAGTAGAGTGATCATTACACACAGTAGGGAAAGCTTGCTTACCCAGTGCTGCACATTCAGTTAAGTAAACTTTAACAAAGACTAGACTAATATTTTATTACATTGGTACCTTTTACCCACAAAGTCAAGACAAATCTAAAAGACGATAATATGGTCAGAAAAGCATCTTTGTAAAATTGCATCATAGTTTTCAAAATCTTTTCTCCATCATTAACCTCCACATCATGTTTGTTCCATTCACAGTCAAAACAAGTTATAGCTGCTCGCACTGCAAGTTCCAGTCAACGTGAGTCACGTTATGTACATTAGCAAAGTGAAGACACTGGAGACAAATGAGCTGTCCGTTCTGTTGACCGTGCATGAGGAAAACAGAACACAGCTTGCTCTACTGCACTAGTAGTTTGCAAATGAAGTACAAAGATTTGAATAAAATACCCAGGAAAGAAAAAACATTCCACCTTTCTGATCTTGACCATTCTTTGCACAGTGGCTGTGGTGTTACATAAAACGATTGCAACAGCAGCTTTTAGAAAAGTTTTCAAAACTTGTTTTTGTGCTTACAATTTAGACTCAATGCAAATTAAAAAAACTGTGACACTTGCAGGTCTGATGGCAGCTCTTGCCCAGGCTGCAGGCATTAGCTAAGAACTGACAATCTAGCAGCTGGAGATCAGACCAGATCTCTTGTATGTTGCATATTTTGAGCGAAAGTATTAGTCTCATAAGAATGTATTTAGCATTTAGGCTATGAAATACTTGTAGGTTGCTGCATGCACAAATCTCACTTGTAATATCAGTATTCCATTCTATAAGAAATTATGTAAATTTTGTTTTGTAACTTTGAAAATATTTCCTCTGAACTTGTGAACTGAGGCACTGGAATCGTCCCCCAGACCCATCCAGAAGGATTATCAAAATCAGATGGAGCATCAAGGAATGTAGCAACAACAAGGATTGGTTAATGGCCCTATCGCACCTTGGAAATGCTATGTGCAAGGAAGTTTTCCTGTGGACTTGGAGGCTGAATGAAGGAAATAAAACAAAGTCACAGGAAAATTTCCATCTCTTCACTGTTTGAACTCCCACAGGCCCAGACTCCCCCTATCAAAGCCAGAGATTCTCCCAGGTCTGCCCTGAACAACACTTCGAATTGACAGATCACTACAACTGTCACACTTAGGATTTAGATAACTCATTTTGTGTGTGTATGTCTGCTTGCTTTAACTTGTAAACAACTCTTTTCCTACTTAATAAATCTTTAGGTAAGTTATTACAGGATTGACTACAGGCATTGTCTAAGATGTAAGATCTAGAGTATCAATTGATCTAGGGCACTGGTTCTCAACCTATTTACCTTGGCGGGCCACACGTGCAGCTGTCTGTGTGGATGTGGCCCACATAAAACAATACATCCAAACACCCATGCACCCACCCTCTATGGCCCTGAGGACATCATATAGGCTGCAGCTGTGTGCTTATTAGGCTGCAAGTGGCTGGCAGGCCGCAGGTTGAAAACCACTGATCTGGGGTAAAGAACTAGTCTCTTGGGATGGAAGCAACCTGAATATGGTGTGATTTTTGGTGTGACCATTTATCACAATGACTAGTTCGTTGTGGTGGCAAGATAGACGGAAAACTAAAGGGACTGTCTGTGACTCCATGATAAGACTGTTATAATGAGTTCACATCTGTTACTAGCTTGGTAAAAATATAATTATAGAACATACAACCATTTCGGGATGTCAGCCTTGTTTGCCCTGAGGTAGGCCCTCACAGCCATGAGACACTCCAGACAGCATGATAGAAACCTTTAAGTATGTAGCACTCTGGCCCCAGTATAAAGATAGACGTATTACTCACTCAAGGAGATCTGGATCTAGCCCCTCAGAAATCATTTTGTTTCTTATTGCCATTACAGGAACACCCTGTAAGGGAGAAAAAGGGTTTAAGTGGCATGCTACTATTAACCAAAAAGTGAAAGTCTACTGGAACAAATAGACACTATAGTAGTTTTAGGCAAAAATCACTTGCAATGCTTTGTCGTGCTGACTGACCCATATCAATGCCATATCAATGGATCAAGATGGCAAATGCTGACCATTTTAAACTTCTGAGGGATTTCTCTAGTTAAACAGGGAATGCGGATGGTGATTTGCATTTACAATTGTAGGCTTCAGTAATATAGCTGATACCATGAACATAAACAATCACAAAAAAAGGCATTAACAAGACACTTTCTAAACTTCATTGTTCAACCATTTGCTTTTTGCTACACCCCATTACTCACCTGTGTACTGGCTGTTCAGTCATTTTACTGTTTCTAAACTGCTCTAAGGCCCTGATCCTATATACACACGTGACTTTACTCAGGAGTAAAATTATACACACGCATGTGTAACTTTATGCCCCAGTCCTGTATTCATTCTTAATTTACAGAGATGATATTCAAGTATTTTTTCATCTTAGTCTTTCCTGACTTAATTTTTTGTAACCAGCCAATATTATTTAATTCATAAAGACACCGCTTAACCAATATTTTCCCTATGCTTTAAAATTAGGTATTCTAATAAGACATGACCTACAAAAGGGGCAAACTACTTGGTACATAAGATGTAACTAGATTTGTTCGCATTGAAAGGCTTAAAAGTGAAGTTTGCAATTACATGTTACGATGCGAAGAGTAACAAACATACGTACTGCTTAATAAGGCAAGGAGTGGGACTGGACGTCCCAGGTACCCAATAATTGAACACACACCCTATCTGCTTTTAGGTGGCCAGTCAGGGTGGATTAAAAAAGATGATTTAAAAAGCTTTTGAAAAGGATTTTTTATTTAAATTAAATAAAGGTGGTTTTTTGTTTTTTTAAATAAAACTATTAAATTTGACAGTTTGTCAATGTTGAGGCCTAAATTTACTAAAATCTACTAAAATAATTTAAATTAAATATATAGTACATATTTGCTACTAAGTTTTAAAGAAAGCCAAACCATGGATTGAGTGGAAGCCACTGGTGAAGCATTTGGAACTCGAGTTTGCAGAAGTGCTAAACCATCTTTTTACAGCACTAGTCTCTTAAGTGCAGAGACGCTATTTTCTTTACTTCAGTTTAATAACTAGTTCATTCAAAGTTAAGGAAGTATTGGGAGTCGGAAAAACAGGAAAACTTGTTTTCTTCTTCTGATCTATGAATAAAAAACTAGGTGTGAAGATGAGATCTACTGGTTCCAAAATCTTTTTCATATGAAATAAATATCCTCTAGTAAATCAGTTTAAAAACATGTTTTGATAAACTTTTTTATATATCCAGCACATTTAAGAGTTTTATTTAATACAAAATCAAAATGCTGTTTCTGTGCATTGATTGAACCTGAATATTCATCCAAATAGAGCTTAAACACAAAGCAAACGTAAAAAGTTGTCTAATAAATAATGCATCATTCACCATTTTCTAAAACTATAAAAATTGAGAATCTGAATAAATGTAAGTTAACTTAAGCAATTATATAGCTTATGTAGAGATACGGTGTACCCTCCTGGTTACCAAGAAGCAGCACCCAATTTAGTGTAAAGATTATATTTAGTTGCAAACAAACATGTTTAACTGATCATTTATAATGCATCCTTTCTTCAGGAAAAGTACATATACAAAACATGATTAAAAGTGATATTTAAATCAAGGTTTCCTGATTGCTGATTTAAATCAGTGATACAAATCAGTCCACATCATGGCCAGTTCAGATCTGGTGCAGTAGGTAGCGGAAAAGTAATATTATGCAATGGCTAGTCAATGATTTATAGGCAATGGGACTGCACTAACCCATCATTGATAGAAATAGTCCCTCCAAATCAGGGTTAAAATGTTGACTTCTACAGAAACATTTTATTAGTCCTTTTCCCACCATTGGTCTAGCACTGGTGAAGTTTCACTTTTCACAACAGAAGTCATCCCAGAGTAGACAGAGTGCAGATGTGGGGGCTTCTAGTTTATTGCACTGCATGAAGCACTGTGGACAGGTGGCATGCGTGTGCATTCGGTGTAAGCAATTCATGGCACTCAGAGAGTATGGGCTGTTCAGACCAGCATGGCTGAATTACAGGAGCCAAGAAAGACTGAGATATATATAGATGAGACTTTCAGGGACACAGGAGAGCAGTCTCAGCCCTAGTCTAATAGTCTCTGTGCTGTGAGGAAGAGGAAAGTCTGAAAGAAGGAAAAACTTCCAACTGGAGTAGAGGGAAATAGTCCCATAGTTGGGACCCTCCTTCCAGATGATGTCACGCTATCTTCTTGCACTGAAGATACCTCACTAGGGAGGGGAACCCAGTTATTAGGAAAACACAGATAATAGTAATGGGGGATTCCAGGAGATCCACAGGGTGAATTGCCTGCTGGGTGCAAAAGCTTGCAGACCGATTAAGACGTCGATAGACACATGCAGTGCTGGAGAGGAGCTGGTGGTCGTGGTCCATGTAGATACTTGTGACATAGGTAAAGATAGGAGACCAAATTTAGGCTGCTAGGTAAGAGACTAAAGTCCAGGACCTCCGTGGTAGCATTCCCTGAAATGTGTACAGTTTCACACAAAAGGGCTACTTAGAGAGGCAGAACTACAGAGTCTCAATGAATGGATGAGACAATGGTGTTTGGAGAAAGGATTCAAGTTTATTAGGAACCAGGGAATCTTTTGGAAAATGAGGAGTCTATGCAGGAAGCATAGGCTCCACTTAAATCAAAACAGAACCAGATTGCTGGCATGTACAATTAAGAAGATGTAGATGAGTTTTTAAGTTAAAGGCTGGGAGAGAAAGCCGACAGGTACACAGCAGCATACGGTTTGGACAGAGACATCCCTCTGAGTAGGATTTATTAAAGGGGATACTCTGGGCTGGTCTATACTTACCTCCAAGATTCGGCGGCAGTTAACAGGAGATATGCAAGTGATGTAAAAAGCTTGCATAACTTACGTCAACTCTGCTGCTTCAGTTCTGTGAGACGTCCATGCTGTGCTGTGCCACTTTTGGAGGTGGTTTTCCTAGGTCAATTTCTGGATCGATTGCGCGACTGATCTGATCACTCAGTCGATCCAGAGCAAATCGATCTGACAGCGGCAAATCTGCCACTGTCAGTAAAGACCGAGCCTATCTATTCTCGTAAAGAGAAGAGGATAAAAGTTGATAAAGTACAGATAAGAACTAAATTCAAGCAAAAAAAAGCATCCCATTCAATTACATCACATGCAGGCAGACAACTAAATATTGATAAATTTTATAAGTGCTTGTATACAAATGCTAGAAGTCTAAATACTAAGACGGGTGAACTTGTGTGACTGGTATTAAATGAGATACCAACATAATAGGCACCACAGAAATTTAGTGGAATGATGATAATCAATAGGACACAGTAATACCAGGATACAAAATATATAGGAATGACAAAGCAGGTTGCACTGGTGGGGGAATGGCACTATATGTGAAAGAAAGCAGAGTCAAATATAGCAAAAATCTTAAAATTAACTTAACTGTTCCACAGAATCTCTACGGATAGAAATTCCATGCTTGAACAACAAGCGTATAGCACTAGAAATATACTACTGACCACCTGATCAGGATGGTGACTGAAATGCTCAGGGAAATTAGAGAGGCTACAAAAAGAGAAAAATCCAATAATAGGGGATTTCAACTATCCCCATATTGACTGGCTACATATAACCACAGAATAGAATGCCAAGATAAAATTTCTTGACACCATTAATGGCTGCTTCTTGGAGAAGCGAGTCTTGGAACCCACAAGGAGAGAGGCAATTCTCAATTTAGTCCTAAGTAGAGCAAAGGATCTGTTCCAAGAAGTGAATATAGCTGAACTGTTCAGTAATAGCAACCATAATATAATAAAATTTAATATATTTGTGCAGAGGAGAAAATGCCAATGAAATGCACCACAATCATTTAACTTCAAAAAATGGAACTACATACAAATGAGGAAGCTAGTTAAATGGAAATCAAAAGGAACAGTCACAAGACTGAAATGCATGCAAGAGGCATGGAAACTATTTAAAAAACACCATAATAGAGGCTCACACTAAATGCAACTCCAAATTAAAAAGAACAAAACCAAACCCAAGAGGACCAAAAAAAGCCACCATGGCTAAACAGAGTAAAAGAGATGGTTAGAGACACAAAGGCATCATTTAAAAATTGAAAATAGGACCCTACTGAAGAAAAGAGAAAGAAGAATAAATACTGGCAAGTTAAGTATAATTAGGCAGGCCAAAAAGGTATTTGAAGAGCAAACAGCAAAACACAAACTAAGAGCATAAAAATGATGAAATACCTCAGAAGCAGAAAGCCTCCAAACAGTAAGTGGGGCAACAAGGTGCTAAAGGAGCACTTCAGGAAGATAAAGCCATTGCAGAGAAGCTAAATGAATTCTGTGCATTGGTCTTCACTGCAGAGAACATGGGGGAGAGTCCCACACCTGAGGCATTCTTTTTAGGTGACAAATCTGAAGAGCTGTCCAAAACTGAAGTGTCAACATAGAAGGTTTAGGAACAAGTTGATAAATTAAGAAAAAATAGGTCACCAGGACCAGATGACATTTGTTTAATAGTTCTGAAGGAACTCTAATATGAAATTGCAGAGCTACTAACTGTGGTATGCAACCTATTGCTTAAAATCAGTCTCTGTACCAAATGACTGGAGGATAGCTAATGTGACACTGATTTTTAAAAAAGGCTCCAGAGGTGGTCCTGAAAAACTACAGGACAGTAAGCCTAACTTCAGTATCAGGCAAGTTGGCTGAAACTATAAGAACACAATCATCAGATATGTAGATGAGTAAGACATTCTGCGGAAGAGTCAACATGGCTTTTGCAAAGGAAAATCATGCTTCACCAATCTATTAGAATTATTTGAGGATATCAACAAACAGATGCACAAGGACGATCCAGTCGAGACTTTCAGAAAGCCTTTGACAAGGTATCACTCACAAGGCTTTTAAGCATAGTAAGTAGTCATGGGTTAAGAGGAAAGGTCCTCTCATGGATCAGTAGCTGGTTAAAAGTTAGGAAACAAAGGGTAGGAATAAATGGCCAGTTTTTACAGTGGTGAGCAGTAAATAGCAAAATCCCTCAACGATCTGCACTGGGACTAAAGCTGTTCAACATTCATAAGAGATCTGGAAAAAAAGGGGTAAACAATGAGGTGGGAAAATTTGCAAATGATTCAAAGTTACTCAAGATCATTAAGTCCAAAGCTGACTGCAAAGACTTGCAAAGGAATCTCACAAAACTGGATGACTGGGAAAGAAAATGGAAGATGAAATTCAATGTTGATAAATGCAAAGTAATGCACACTGGGATAAACAAACCTAACTACACCTAAAAAATTATATGGTCTAAATTAGCTATTACCACTCAAGAAAGACCTGGAGTCATCACGGATAGTTCTCTGAAAAATATCTGTTCAATCTACAGTGGCAGTCAAAAAAGCTATCAGTGTCAGAAATCATTAGGAAAGGAATTGATATGACAGAAAATATCAATCCTGCTATGTAAATCCAAGGAGAACCCACACCTTGAATACTGTGTGCAGTTTTGGTCGCCTCGTCTCAAAAAACTTGTTACAACTGGAAAAGGTGCAGAGAAGGGCCAAAAAAAAAAAAAAAAAAAAAAAGACTAGGAGTATAAAACAACTTCCACACAAGAAGAGATTAAAAAGCCTGGGACTTTTCAGCTTAGAAAACAAATGACTAAAGGGAGATAGGACAGAGGTCTATAAAATCATGAATGTGGTGGGAAAAGTGCATAAGGAAGTGTAATTTACACCCTAACATAATACAAGAACCAGGGGTCACCCCATGAAAATAGGCAGCAGGTTTAAAACAGTATAAAGAAGTACTTCTTCAAACATAGCACAATCAACCTGTGGAATTCAGTGCCAGGAGATGATGTGAAGGCCAAAAGTATAAGAAGGTTCAAAAACGAATTAGAGAAGTTCATGGAGGATAGGCCCATTATCAATGTCTGTTAGCTAAGATGGTCAAGGACATAACCCCATGCTCCGGGTGTCCAGCTCAGGGACTGGATGATAGGGGAACAATCACTTGAACTTGCCATGTTCTGTTCATTCCCTAATGCATCTGGCACTAGCCATTGTTGGAAGACAGGCTACTAGATTAAAGGGATCACCGATCTGAGCCAGTATGATCATTCTTATGTTCTTTCCATCACGTTATTTAATTCATTAACTGACTACTCATATGTGTCATGGCAGAAGTAGGTCTTCAGGAAATATTAGAATGCTGAGAGGATACAGAGACCATGCAGTCCTCCAACTGATGAAGGGCATTCCATATAAGAGCATGGCTACAAATGTGGGAGAAGGAGACAAATGTGCTGAGGCAGGCACCATGTGTGAAGTGGATGTGACCAGAAGCAAGACGAAAAGATGGAAAAGCAAGAAGGGGAGATTTATGTAAGGCCTTGACACTAAGGACAAGAAGCCTAAACTTGACATAGTGGAGAGAGTAGACAATGAAAGGATTCAAAGGGGTGGGGTATGTGAAAGAAAGGTCAGATTAACAGGTAAGAAAGATTATTTTAGCTGTTGTGTTTTCTATTAATTGGGAGGTAGAATAAGGATGACAGGAAGGTCAGATGGGAGTTAGCATTTCAATCATTAAAGCAGAAAGTGAGGGCCTGAATGAGAGTTTTAGCAGCAGGGACTGGAGAAAAAAAAAGTGTGTTGGAAATTATACAAGGAGGAATGGCTGGATTTAGACACAGGCTGGATATGAAAATCAAGAGAGATTGTTGGAGACGACTCTCTTCCTGTACCTGCTAGTTGTAAGCTTGGGTAACAAGGAAGACTGTGGTGTTGACAGTGGTCACAGAGAAAGAGGGAGCGGAGAGCGCTTGGGAGGAAACATCTGTTCATCTTGGGCCATGTTAAGTTTATGACAATACATCCAAAAAGAGAATGGGATGTAAAACTAGGTGAAAGAGGAAAGTCAGGAGTGGACAGGCCAATTCACAAGTCAGCGGTTTGAAGATGGCAAGCTGAAGTCATGTGAACTGTTATTACTTGGAAGAGGACAAAATGAGAAAGGGAGGCAGGAAAGGAGGACCTGCTAAAATGTACACTGAAAGTATGGCCAGAGAGGCAGGAAAGGACAACTATTAACACTCAGAACATTCTAAAGAAAAATTAGAATGGGAAAATAGTTAAAAGAAAGAGGAAAGAGGACATGAGAACAGAAGCATCATTTAAAATTATTCCTCTGAATATTGAGTGTTTACTGGCATATATGCAGACAGTCAAATATATATGTTGAGATTGAGAAAGAAAAAAGCCTTCCTTTCACTGTAAGCCCTTCAACAGCTTGTATGCTTGTTCAGCAACACATGAACATTCTCTTTCTGGACAGGACACCCAAGAAAGTTTGGCCCACAACATTCTGCAAGGTATGTTCCAACAGTATCTGCTCCTTTGTTTCTGTTAGTACTGCTCAAAGAGAACTTCTTGCTTTGCCACCCTTTTCTGCAGAGGTCAAGAAACACCATCTGGATGATTTCATGCCAAGAAGAAAGTGTCTAATTTCTGATCTCCGAGGGACTGAGCTTCTGACAGTCTAAAAAGGACATGGGAGATCTCAAAACATAAATGAAGAGCAGTATGAGTTTTTTGGCACTGTACAAATACTGTTTGTCCAAAGTAAGTTAAAAAAAGAGTAGGAAGCCAGGGCTAATGGTTTAGAGAAGTATGTCTGTATTACCATCATAGGAGAAAGAGCCCAGAGTGCCCAGTCTGATTACATGATAGCAATACTAAGGCTCTTGCTGTGATTAACATTTTCCTGTGTGTGTTTGCACTGAAAAAAACCACAACTCTTTAATTTTTATATATAAAGTGATGACTTCCAACAAGCAAGCAAGCTCTGGAGTTTATCATATTACCAGATATAGATAGATTTATTTTTATTACAGGGTCTAACAAAGCTCTAACACAGCTCTGTTGCCATCTGCCACATTGAAACTTTAACCTAAAATTTTGGTTTTTTGGTTTTTTTTTTGCATGCACCTTTCGAATTATACACAAGCACAAAACATTTAAAATTTTCTCCTGAATTCTGGAATTCAAATGATTTAAAAAACCCAAAATATTCATAAGCACTAGAAGCTAATTGTTTTAACAATGTATTAGAAAAACAGAATAACATTTTGTAGCTGTTTCAGAAAACAGGTGCAATACATCAGACTTGTCAACAAATTCTTTCATGTAGAAAACTATTTGTCACCTGTGAGGAAAATACATAAAAAGTATAAGCTGATGAAGTTTCCATCCAATTCCAAACAAAAAACTTCATGAGTAAAATGTTCACTTAGCCCTGAGACTGTGTTTTAGCAACAGGTAGTCCCAAAACACCACCACATATATTCCTAGCCTAAGCCTTGTCTCTAGGTTCAGCTTTTTCTAGGGTTCCTTTCCCCACCCTAGCCAACGGCCTAAGTAAAAAAAGAGCCCTAAGCTCACTTTCTGAATATTTAAATATTGGCTCATACTGCACAAAACACCAGACTTACTGGATTGATCAGATCTGCCAAAACTCATCTAATATTGTATCTGTTTTGATATAATCAAAGATTTTGTACATTAATCTAATAAGGATGGGTTCTGATAAGTGCCCAAGGAAATACTGTTTGCAGTATGGCTGAAGACCTGCTGGTCCCAGGATTTTAGAAAGACAAGGTGGGTAAGGTAATATCTTTTATTGGACCAATTTCCAGGAAGAGCTCTGCACAGCTCAAAAGCTTGTCTCTTTCACCAACAAAATCTGGTCTAAAGAGATATTACCTTCACCCACATGGTCTCTCTAAAGGCATTTTTATTTCTTATTTGGAAGAATGTTTTTTTCCAGAATGTTTTGTTCCAGAATTTCTAAGAATATCCTTAACATTGTTTTTATGATACAGTCTTCATCCCCAGCTCCGACCAAACTCACGAGAAACTGGAAGTAGGTGGCAGTTAAGATGAAACACCCATACATACCTATCCTTTGCTACAGTGAAGTGTCTTTATTTGCAAATACTCTAATCTAACACACAAGAACCTAGAATAGATGATTTATAAATCAAATAAAAACTGAATGCGTCTAATGACCAGTGTGAGGGGAATTTAAGATATCAAAGTGTTCATTAAGAAATATGAACTACTAGTTTGGAGTTTATGAAGTTGTCTGATTTGAAAAATATTTCAGTTCATGACCAAAAAAAAAGTTATATATTTTTTTTTACACTGACTTATTGCAAGGTAGTTGTATTCCTTCTAAAATTTTAAAGTGCAGCACTCAGTTTGTTTTGTGTATTTGATCTAATCATTACTACAAATGCTTTTTGTAACATACTGTGAACAGTAAAATCATATTTGAACTTTTAAAGAAACTTTTCAAGCCCACAGATTTTCCCCCAGCTCCATTTGCTAAATGTTTCTTAAAATAACTGAATGACCTCGGTGTTCATAAGAATAACTTTATGGTTAGTTATGATGCAAACAATGTCCTCATTATTACAGAAATGTAATATAAATAGGAGCCGCAGTGTGCATCGATGGCTTAGGATGAGGATAGAATTTTTATTTACATCTATTTATGTCTAGTCCTGGTGAGTATTAACCACCAGTCTCTACCCTCTGAGTGACAGTTAGTGAGCCATGTAAAATAAATTAGTGGTTTCAGGCCAGTACCTGATGGGCGGGAGTATATGATAGAACCACCAACACAATTAGCGCACTTGGTGACAGCATTAGAAAAATAAATGATTGAATAGGCATAGAAACGGAACCATTCTTTCTACCCCAGGAAGTATTCCCTCCAGAACAAAGTTATGACAATGGCATAGAAATCTCACCTTGCACTAACTGTGCAGCACCTAAACTGAATAGAGTACCTTAGTTTTCATTACCTTCACTCTGGCATTTTCAAGTTTGCTTACACTTGCCTACATGAAGACAACTGTATACGAAGTATGAAATATTTTTTTATACTCAAATATTTAAGTTCTACTGACATTCAATCTAAATACCTAGACAAAAACTATGTCAAGATGGAGTCATGGATGCGTGCACATATCAATAACTTAAAGGTAAAAAGCATTAAAGGGATGCTTCAATTTTCCCAAAACCAGGCATTATAAAACCAGGAAATTCATGGTTAAGGTTATTTTAAAAAGAAATCCAAAACATATTCAGACAAGAAAAGTACAGTTGAGGCAACCAAACAACCGTAAGTCTGCTTTGTAGCGATCGCATGCGATAACCATATGATTATGGTTAAGGCACTTTAGCATTTGTGGTCCCAGATTAAATATCTATTTCATTTACAGTAATCTCCAGGGCAAACCAGAAACTTTATAGCCGGCAGCAAACCAACGCCTCTAAAATGTTACTTTATCTACAACAGTTACTTTAAAACTTAATTTAAAAACCCCTATGAATACTGTGTATTAATACTTTGTTATAAGGAACAAGTAAATCTGTATCTTATTCTATGTTTAGGAAACATATTACATATTTATGACATTACTGTTTCTTCACAGGTTTTAAACTGAGATTTTCAAAGGAGCCAAAGTGAGTTAGGTGTCCAGATTCCATTGAAATTCAATGGGATTTGGGAACCTAACTGTCAGCTTCTTTGAAAATCCCAGTTTAACACTGTAAATTTCATGTGTCAGTAAGAGAATATTATGGGGTAGTTATGCTAAATCCCAACGGTAATTGCCATTGAACATGCAGGACGAATTGGATGGTAGAAATAAAAAGTGTACTTATCTTGTAATTACATGTTTAGTGACATGTAATTACATATTTAATTTTTATAATTCGTGAAGCATATTTGTGCCTTGCAAAACAAGTTTGTGAAAAATTAATGCTTTAGAAGCAATGTAAAAAAACAGATTTAACAGTAAAATGTGAGACATTGTGCAAAGGAAGCTCTGTACTGAAAATTTAATGTAGCAAATATTACATTGTTTTCAGGGGATCACTACTACAGTTTTACTAGTGAACATCTAGTAAATGTATACACATTACCTGATCAATCACACCAGGCCTACAAGCCAGTTATTTTATAGAACAGCTATCCCCGTAACAGATTTGATAATTAATGAACATACTGATTAGCAATTTATAATCAATCATCCTTTCATGATAGAACTTGCCTAATACTACAGCCACGGCTGGCAAGACACATATTAGAAGAGAGTAATTTTAAAAATATTTGTTTGAACAGACTGTCTTGGCAAATACAAAAAAGCATGCTCACTTTTAGCATGGAAGTTTGACTTTCCTTCCACACCATTTACTTCTGGCAATGGAGTCATCAGGACTGCCAGTTCAGAGGATAAATGTGGAAAGTGAGACCTCACTCAGTCACTAATATCAATGTAATTAGATACAAAAGACTTGGGTACCCTACTATTAATAAATCAAGCATTAAAGCAACAAGTTAACTTAATGTTCTCCTCCCAGCAATACTACTGACCCCAAAGTCTTCCAAATAGTTTGTAATAAACTAGCTGTATAGTGCCAATTTGTGACACACACAAAAAAAAAAAAAAAAAAAAAAAAAATCAAAAGAAAATTTCTGGGACAGCATCAATGTCTGGTGGTAGATCAACAATTGCACCAAGTTTGAATCGTGAGTGCTTTTCTTGAAGCCCAATTCAACTGCAGGGAAGAAGGGATGAATTAAGTGGTTAGTTGTGTTTTAATTTAAGCCAATATGCACCAATAACCCTGTAAAATACAAATAACTTATGGTAATTTAGTGGAATATTTTAGAAAAATACTTATTTCCATTTTATTTTTCAGCAAAGAGAAAGAAGCTGGATATCCTTCCTTTTCTTCCTGGCATAGGAGAGGTCCTTCCTCTGCCCTGAAGAAATTTCCTCTCCCACCCCATCTAAGAACATGAAAATGGCCATACTGGGTCAGACCAATGGTTCATCTAGCCCAAGATCCTGTCTTCCGACAGCGGACAATGCCAGGTGCTTCAGAGGGAACGAACAGAACAGGTAATCAAGTGATCCATCCCGTTGACCATTCCCAGCCTCTGGCAAACAGTAATCTCTGCCTATCCCGGCTAATAGCCATTGATGGCTATATCTATTTTCACACATTAGAAATTTACAGCTTCCTTTATCTTTTGTTTCCTGGAACACTATGGATAACCGGAAAACTAGAAGACTTATGACATCACGGACACCTTAGAACTGAAGTCTGACCGACAGGGAAATGATTCCTATTGAGGCTGTCAAACTGTTTTTAACCACATCTCACTATTAGTTAGGAGAAAAACTTCTGTTACAGACTGAATGCTTGTTCCTGCAAATAAGGACAGTCACAATCCCAATTCACATTTCTGGGACCTCTAGCAAAACAGGAAAGACCAGATTTTACAGCAGACAATTCAAAGTTAAATAAGTAGAGAAAAAAATCTAAGTTGTTCATGTTCTACCTATACCAACAAAAATAGGGCTTCTGATTTTAGGTTTTAACGCTGATAAGAGACAAAGTAACAGGGGTATCGTCTACAGTTTTGCAATTTGGTTGTTTTTTTAAAAACATGCCCACCTATAAAGTGTATGGTGTAGTGGTACCTGTGTTGCATCTGTGTGATATGGTATTAAAAAAAAAAAAAATCAGTATTTACCCAATAAAACACAAAAAACAACAGAAATTACTACTTGTACTTAAGGGCAGTCATGTGACTATGGGAATGTAATTTCTAAAGTGCATTAATGTATTGGTGCATCAATTGGACTGAGCAGACTCTACTGATGTGCACTAAAGGTCACATTACAAAGAGATTACTCGTTAGCAGCAGACAAAGGGAAAGCCCTCCAAAATCTCAATTTTTGGACATCTATGAAGAACTCAAAAATTGCTAACAATAAACCCTGAAAAATGAACCCTCCCAAAACAGAAATCCTAAATAAAGAGATACAAACCCCAAATCTATGACATTCTGTTTGTACTTAAGGGATATGGGTTTCTCGGGTGGTAACTAAACTGAAGGTGTGACATTTACCACAGATGTTCATAATGGCATGTCAGCAACTATGTATTTTTCATAGACACTCATATAAGCAAGTCAATTCTTGGTGCTGAACACCACCCACAAGACATTCTTTTGTATCATTCCATCATCAAAAATGAAGCTCTGCCAATGCTACCACGTCATGAAACTAAGCAGAAATGGACTCCAGTGCACATAGCTGATATCCGAACAGACAACTAAATAGTCTACTAGTTGTGGTTTCATAACTAGGTCTAGTCTAGTATTATGTTTCACTTTGCCTGAGATTATAAGATTTACTCTACCTCAGTAGTTCTCAACCTTGCCAGACTACTGTACCACCCCTTTCATAGGGCTAATTTATTTTGCATACCCAAATTTCACCACACTTAAGCACTACTTGCTTACAAAATCAAACCAAGATAAAAAGTGTCACAGCACACTGAAAAATTGCTTGCTCTCTCATTTTTACCAAATAATTATAGCATAAATCATGACCCCCCGATTGAGAAACATGGACAATATAAACAAGTCATTGTCCGTATGAAATTTTAGTTTGTACTGACTTTGCTAGTGCTTTTCATTCAGCCTGTTGTAAAATAAGACAAATGTCTACATGAATTGATGTACCCCCTGGAAGACCTCTGTGTATCCCCCCAGAGGTATGTGTACCCCTGATTGAGAACCACTGTTTTAGCTTCTCAAAAGGTATAAATTGAGGTAAGAGGCTTGTGTCACAGTAAATGCAATACATATGAATATTCAGTTGATTATAACTTATTTTTCTGCAAGTTAAAGTTGTATGGAGCACTTCAGTTATAATCGTTAGAAAAATAATGGAGGCTGGTGAAGTGTTCTCTGGGAGGGATGAATGTGAGAGCAGGAATATTCTTCTCTTCACCATAGCATTATTCTTTTAAACTTAATAATAATTAGTCTATTATATATGTAACTTAAGACAGAGGTTTTCAAATGGGGCCACTAGTGCTTAATCGAGAACTCACAGGTCAAATGGTGCTGGCTCCTGTTTGTTTCAAGTTGTTTCTAGCTTTTTCATTATCAAGAACAGCCTGGACCACTGATAGATGTGGCTGAAAACATGGAGCAACAGCTGGCCTATTTGCCTTCACTTGGCATCAGTGCTACTTAAGGGGGAGAGGAAACCAAAGCTATCAGTGAGACAGGAGATGCCAGACATCATCAAGAGAGAAATATCCCAGGATAAAGAGAACCCAGCTGCAAAGCAGAATGTACAGGGTAATGGGAAAAGGAAACAAACAAGACGACAGAATAATGGAATGGATGAAGGGCAGACGAAGAGCAAAAGTGGACAGTATTTTTTTCCTTCTTCTTCAAAAGAAGGACATAATAAAAAGTTAAAATATACACATTTTCCTATTACTTTAACACTTAATGCTACTGTAGCTGTCAGATCTGGCATGAATGGGAGAGGTTGTAATCTACAAAATGATGAATGACAGATGTGATGATCTACAAAATACTTTATTCAGAAGCAGCCCACATTAATAAGATGTTTAAGAATCCTCAGTCTGAAGAGTGAGGGGGTTGGCACACTTTCCCAATTAATTTTGTAATATCCTATCTGCCTCTCAGTGTTTGTAGGTGCATCAGATGTCACCATAACATGTCTGTGTAAATTAGTTTCTTCATTTCCTGAAACTTCCTATCAGTTACATTCATATATAGACATACATAACAATTTCATCATAAAAGGTATAAAGGAATTTCAAATGAAGCTACAGAAAGAACAAAAAAACAGACTTACCACTTGAACCATTTTGAGATATCTGGCATATCTTGGATCCTTGGCTACAGTCATGGCATTTTCTGCTGCTACTTCTGTTTTCTGTTGTCCTGTCTCATGTATGCTGTTCTGCTGTGTATGGAGAACATTGTTGCTCAAGATTTACATACAACACACATCAGAAACATAAGGAGATTTCAGTTGACAAAATTTGGGACTAGAGAAAAAATTAGATCCTCCTTGCCCCAATGTACAGATTTCTACCCATACACACTGATATTTGGGATTACTTTTATTACAATGTTTGTCACAATACATTTTTGAAAGGGAAATAGTTTTTAACAGCAGAAATAATTTAATTATATTCAAAGTTTGTGTGTTGAAGTCATGAAAAAGCTGTCAGGCTGATGCTCTAAAGCAATTCTGCTTCATTCAAATAGCTTTATTATATATTATCATTCAGTCAATTCAAAAGGACTATACCAAAAAAGCTGTGATTTTTAAAATGTATCATATGCCTACAGAGTAATATTAACATTTCTAAAAAGAAAGTCTTAAAAAGACTGATCATGTGCATTCAAATTGTACACTTATCCTGAACAGGTCATTCATAAAGGACATGATCTGTTCACAATTTTACAGGTATTTATGTCTATCTTCTACTGTTTTGCAATTTGATAGTTTTAAAACTGTCATTCCTATAAAGTATATGGTGTAATAGTACCTGTGTTGTGTCTGTGTGATGGGGTATACAAATCCTGGACGAAGACAAGAAGGGCCTAAAGAGCAGCTTTGGGCTCAGGCAGGCCAGTATGCTGCATCAGCAAGGCATGTCAATTTTGGAGAAGCCTTAAAAAGCAGAAACTCATTTCAGAAGGCCAAAGCCTTCTGGGAGATGGACAGACCTCTTCCCACTAGCTCCCATGAAGGAGAACTGCAGAGGACAAAGTTGGCAGAGAGTTCCTGGGACCACTATAAGATAGCCCTCAGTATACGGGCCAATGCTACAGGTCATCAGGTATCTCCTGAAAGGAGGAAGGGATAGACAGGAGCTTGGATTATTCTTGCGTTGTAACTTTCCTTTGTTACCCTTCCTCTGGGAAAGAAGGCTGCAATAGGAAGAAGCCCAGAGAAGCAGCAGGAGGTCTAAGGAAGCATATCTTAACTGCCTACTACAGGAGTTCTGGGTTGCAGGGTGGAGACTTGGTTCCTGTACAGGCCATCAACAAAAGGCCTGATGAAGACCCCAGACAAGGGTTTATAAGGCCTAAGGGGGGTCTAGAATCTGTCTTTTGCCCTAACAGAAGGCTGCTGGATTACTACTGGACTGGACTCAAATTTATCCCAAAGGAGTGGACTAAAAGGTGACCTGGCTGGAAGGCAGAGTCACAAGACAAAGTAGGCTAATTAGAGTTACAGCTATACAGGGATAAAAGACACAGCATGCATGCAGCTGGCTTGGGTCAGGTGATTCAAGCTCACAGGGCTAAAAACTGCTGTGTAGTCACTCAAGCTTGAGCCTCAGCTCTTGGACACTTTACCCTCGCAGGGTCCCAGAGCTCAGGCTTCAGCCTGAGCCTGAACATCTACTCCAGAACTTTGCAGCCCCAGAGGGCCTCAGCCCTGTGACCTCAAGTCAGCTGATCCAAGCCAGCATCATGTTCATCATCACTGTGTAGACATGCCCTAACAGACCTGAGCAGGGGGTGATCAGCAAGGTTATGGAGAGGAAAACCTTGGATGCCACCAAATCCAGCCACAGGTGGTGCACTGCCTGGTGAGTCACTTTGTCAAAGTCTGTATCAAGGACAAAGCCACACAAGTTTCTGAGAGGATTACATTACAGGTAAGGCCCGGTATAAATAGGATTTCACAGATGGCCCAGAAATTGTGAGAATCCCCTCAAACTGTGATCTTTTACAAAATGTACACACAAATGTCTATGAAGTCTTTAATACAAAAAAATTACCTTAACTAGTCAGTTTCACCGACAGAATGAATTTTTACAAGTAATGTCAGTCAATTTGGACTAAGGTTACTTGTAAAATTCATTCCACCTTAGTCCTAATTATAGGACATTAAGACCACATTTTCAGTTGCCAGATGCCTCCTTGATGCTCTCCCTTGGACTCCTATTTCTCCTACAAGACTTGGCTCTGAAACCATCAGCAAAGTGGCAGTGGCTCATCATCAGAGCCCTGAATTATCTATCTAGTTCACAATTTCCCTGTAGTCTACTCTTCAGCTTTAATGGATAAAAGAGTACTTTTTTACTTTAGGTAAAACATTTTAATTGCTATTTGGTGTAATCTGCATAGCACCCTCTATAGGTAAAAGTGTATAAATGACCTTCTGCCCTCTCCCCCTCTTTTTTAACCCCCACGCCAAGTGTACAAAAGTCTTTATCAGCAAGATACCATATATGTTAGAGAATCAACAGTCAAAGATTCTCCTATGTTGTCAGTTATAGACAATGGACACAACCTGCTTTTCAAGTAATAATTCAAGTCTGTTGTGTCAAATTTTACAACACTTTGTAAAACTTAACCGAGAGATGTATTCAACATTTAATCTGTATAAGCAATATCCACTAAACATTTTGGGATGAATACAAAACCCACATTACCATATAAAAGAAAAATTCAAAATCTTCAAAAAAAACTTGAGTCTAGCAGATTATGTTTGTAGGCAGAATGTGTAGAGAACAAATTTCAATTATATTCTACTAGATTTAAAAATCTTGAAAGTTGGCACAAATTAAAAATGTTCTTTTATACTAACATACCAATAACTTCAAACTGACTCATATTACTCCTAACTTCCTCCCCATACAAACTGAGTGATCTCACTTAAAGTTATGAAAAATTCTGAATCACAGATTACAGGAAGTATTTTTGCTAAAAAAAAGTTAGAACATTATCTTTTTGCACTAATATGTCCCTGATCTATCATTTTGATCTCCAGTATTTGGACTTGGGAGAACAACAAAAGATTAAGCTATAAAACTCATTCTACCAGACTGTCAAATGGTACATTTGTTGTTAAGTTATCCATCTAAAGATTTGAACCTGAAGCCCACTTTCAGAAATATGTAGTATTGCCTTAAAATGCAGGGTCAGGGAAAGTTTTTAAATTGAAGTTGAGAAGAGATGACTAACATTGTACAGTATTGTCCAAGAAACTGTCCATGCTTGCTTCCACTTTGCTTTTCCCCTTTAAGGTCAATGAAAATGTGCATAATATGTCCAAACATGAGACAGACTTTCCATACCACAATTCTGCAGATGAATCTGCAGTTACTAAGCATTAGCAGGCCAGGAAGAGCAACAATTGGTTGGATTTTCAAAAGCACAGCCATTGTCACTTCACAGCAACTCTGGCCAAGTTTGAGACTGTATCCATGCTCTGGGCGGAGATGAACTACTACACTGTAACTGCTAGGAAACAGAGGAGGAGGAGGAGACCGGGGGTGAAATGATCAAAAAAATACACCACTTCTCTCTCTCAAAAATAAGGCAAGAAAATCTTGTTTTGTGAAATGACCAATAGGAATGCTAATTCTTAGTAAAGCAGGAGCATGTGTAAACCATATTTTAGTCTCCTTTATGCTGCTAATCATTTATAGTAGAAGTGCTCCTTTAATAAATAGCTGATTTAATAGGGCAAGCATGCATTTGCAATAGAATGTGCTAGAAACATGTTGGTTTCAGCTGAAAGCTCAGATTCTAAAAAAAAAAAAAAAAAATGGAAGAACTGGAATGGTGGGATTTGAATTTTTAATCCCATGCATGACCTTCCCTGACCCTTCCTGCTACTTAGTTCAAGCTCACCTTTCAGTGGGATTTAAGAAAAATGCAGGAAACAATTTCTCATTCTAAAATTTGCATTAGTTAAATCACTACAAATATAATTTAACAAAAAAGTTTAACAAGTTTTTTTAAAAAAACCACCACTTAAATAACATGAAATGGAAAATGTATTGTAAAGTTAAAGTTTGGTTTGATTTCCCCCTCACGCCATGCTTGCTCAATCCATCTTGTTCAACCAAGAGGAAACACTTTCTGAGTAGAAGTATATTATTTCTACTTCGATACTTACTTCTGACTGAGGAGATACAGACAGTGAGTGCTGATCTGTAGTGGCTTGTGGAACTGGACCATTTGTAACACTGTTCATATTTGCACTGGATACTTCAAATTTGACATCTTCTAGGCCAGGAATAGACGACAACTGAATGGAGAAGACAATTTTCAAACAAACTGAACATAACATCTTGAGTTTAGCCAATAACATGTATTCCTACTACCTAGAAGTCAGCACATATGCCAGTCTATAAATGAATTCAGTTGATATTTCCCATATCAGTATGACAAATAGTTTCCATCACTTGATTTCAGGATTCCTCACTCAGGCCTTGTCTACTAGAACCATGTGAAATTTTTCAGACAAATAGTTAATTCACAAAAAGGGTGTTTTATTTTACTTGAAACTATGGTGAATCCATGTCAAATTCACAACAATTGTTTTGGCCCCCAAAAATATTTTTCAGAACTTAGATGCTGGGCGGCAGTGCCTCTCTTATAACTTTTAGCCCATGGTTAAAGTAGTCATCTGAGATCTGGGAGACTTGGGTTCAATTTGCCCCTCAGTCTGATGGGGAGAAAGGATTTGAACAGGAGTCTTCCACATTGCAGGAGAGTGCCTGAGCCATTGAATTCCATTACATTAAATTTCATTACAGCACAGTTCTGATGACAATTGTACTTCAGTGCAAAAATCTACTAATTATAAAGAAGTTAGACTGAGTGTTGTAAACACACCACCAAAATATATCTATATATATATATATATACACACACACACACACACACCTTTGCATCCAAAATATTAAGTGTTGTTTCAATTTGTTGGATACGGAGAGAGAGAGCTGACAACTTCTAGGAGAGAAAAAATTAAGACATGACAGCATTATTCAATGCCCTTTTAAAATCCAAAACTGGCAATGGTAAAACAAGGAACATGTAGACAAACATGAAATATACTTATATCCTCAGCCTACTGAAGATGCAAAATAAGTGACATGGCAAACCTTGTTCGAAAAAAAGACTAAAGCGAGCTACTGTACACCATTAAGACATTGCTTGATGTTGATTCCTACATAGCATTTGTTGACACTTTAAGTAATTTCACTACATACTTTCCCCATAATGGCAATGCTGCCAATAAACAGTAATGGGGATAGAAAGGGTCTATGTGCAAATGAGAGCAACAGTTAATGAAGCTTACTCAGGGTACTGGGGTAATGAATGTAAACATACTGTATCTTCAAAGTTACTTGCTTCAAAGAACTTACTTAAAAAATGTGAAAGAGGAAAGGTGGGAAATGTATAAGTAACTGTATATATAAGGATGAACTGGAGAAAGAGAAACCAGAAGAATACAGGGTGGTGAATGGGAGTCATTTACAGTCAAAACTGTTGGTAAGCCAGAACTAAAAGTTTAACGTGTTCCAATTGCATCTCTCAATCAAATTTCATATAATGTTCTTTTAAAATGTAACTTATATTTTTTTAAAATTAATCCACAAGAAATGTCACATCTTTATCTAATCATTGCCACATCAAGCCAAACCATCCTAGTGAAGTTGGCTAGCAGATATATAGTATTTTGACTGCCTTCTGGAATGTTAGCAAGATTCTGCCCAGCTCATAAGCAGAACACAAACACTTTGCGAACACTTTAGAGACAGAAAGGACAGAGTGACAAAGATTATAGTCTCTTGACTTGCTTATAAATGAGTCCTTGTTCTTTACAATAAGTTAATCTCCTGGTTTTTTTTAAAAATCAACCCATAACCTTGTGATGGGGGGTACATACAAAGGCAACTACATAATTTTACGTCTTAATTAATTTGACAAAACTCAGGAAATTCAAATTAAGGACTGTTAGATTCAACTTCGAATTTCCTGCATTTTGTCAATTTAAGATGGCACTTGGACATCTAAAAGTTTTTATTCTTAATACAAAAAATAAACCTGAGATTGTAACACATGTATTACTTGGTCAACTACACATTTAGGTTTGATATGAATATGAATTTATGGTTCAGAAAATACTTATTTATCCATAGTTTAAAATATGTAGTTTATGCAAGAGACTTAACAGCTTTGGTGTGTGCTGATTAAATATACAGTTATGTTTGGGAAAGTGTATTTTATAGGCACCCTAAGGAGATATTGAGGTCCTATGGCTTCAAGGAAATCTCCCAGATTTTGCAATCCTGACAAAAATTCTATCAAGGTAGTCAAGCTGCCACAAATACCAAGAGCTTCCTCTGCTAAAAATCCAGACTTATGTTTAGTTTCTCTCCCTCAACCCCTTATGCTGGCACAGTAGCCAAATGTTACACTTAAGCATCAGGAGGATGGCTCAGGGCACCATTAATAGACAACAGAATCTTTCATATCTGTATTGTCAAATCCAATTTGACTAAATTATTACCAATGGATCAGACTGTTTGGTACTCAGAAATGAGCTGAAGGACAATAGCAAAAAGCTACTACTGACACCCTCATCAAAAAAAGATGAGGTTAAAAAGCACATGGAGACTGAATTAACATCTAATCTTCAAAGGAAGCCCTTTCAAGAAGGAAGGGAGCTTGCATGATGCTGCTCTGTAGCTAACTAGGAAACTTTCTTGTGTTGTCAATCTGGAACATTTTCATAGGCACTAAATTCACCTTGAAAACCTGTCACTGTGGGCTATTTTACCCTTTTGAAGAAAAAAAAAAAGAAAATGGGCCTATGTTTATGCACTAATTACATGTCTTTTTTTAAAACAGTCATTTTAAAGCTATAGGACAAAAAAATCATCTTAAACCATTTTTTCTTTAAAAAATTGGAGAGCACAAGCAGGAAAGAAAGGCAAGTCAGAATTTGGATAGTTTTGTGATACTGGATAGTTACATTATCCAGCTGTGAAGTAGGATCAGATTTATGAAATGGACCCAGCTCCCACAATTCAAATACGCCACAGCAAGTTTTTAAATGGCTGGCCATTCTGAAGGAGGTAATGCTGAAACTCCATTTTTTTCCTCCCTATTCCCAGTCACTTGGTAATGTATTATGTGTATGTCTAATCCTACACCGTCTTCAAACTCCCTGTAATTGGAGGACAAAAGAAATATCAATAAAACATATCACACCAAAAAACTGAATCTGATGGCTTTTTATTAGGCTTTTGGTAGAGGTAAAAATGGACTGAGATATTTACTTCACAACTCCTCCCCACAGCACCAGCACCACCACCACCACCAATGTTTAACAGGCACTTTTCTTGGCAATTTCTGCCAAAAGAAAAAATAAACTGAACGGACAAGGAGACTGAAATACCCTCTGAACCTGTGTTGGTCTCTCTAGTTCATGGTTGAAACACATTGGTAAGGTGCTAGTCTGCATTGCTGCCATTTGTATCATACCTTCTTTGTGGAAGACATCACTTTAAGACTGTCAAATCACTTAAAATGTCCAAACTTCAAGACTTGATACAAATGAGCTATTGGCTTCGTAAAATTAGATTTCAGATGGATTTCTCATACACAAGCGAACAAATCCGCATTAGTCCACTTACTCAACCTGAACTGTAAGCAGGCAGTGGACTAGTTCTTTCAATTCCAACTAATATGCATGGTCAACTGGCATGCAAAGATGCAAAAACCAAGCAATACTATAAGTAGTGCATGTTCATCCATGTGAAGTCTGATGCAAAGTGATGCAATATGAACATACCTCTTCACAAACAGTAGAAAAGCGGTTGAGGAACTGTACTGTGTGAACCACAAACTGGTTTAGAAATGCAACAGTTCTTTTCTGCTGAATAGCTGGAACCTGTATTATACAAAACAGGAAAACAAGTTCACAGACAGAAAACCTAAGTCTCCAATTCTTACATTTGGACTCATCTGCCATTTTTTAAGTTTACATGAATGAGGCTACTCAAATATTTGGGATCATTTTTCAAGGCGTTATGAACATCCTTTTTCACGATGAATCAACTGAAGTTTATACTGGAAAAGGGCAGGATGTACAGAAAATGGGAAAACATCTGTATAAACAAAGGGGTTATAATCATCCAAAGATATATTTTAACCTTAGAGTGAAGCTTCCTGAAAGTCTGCATGGAGAATGAATCAGAAAATCTTGCTCTGGGACTTGAGACAAAAGTAGTTTCACAGAGGAAAAACAAAATGTGGCTATACACACAAGTATCCAGTACACTTGCAGAAATCAGACATTTGAACAAAAATAAAAGGGGAACAAGATCTCTATTGGATACAAACCTTTATCAGATATATAGATGTGTCCTGCCAGGTACAAGATACCAGACCACGCCTCCCCTGCAAGTAAGTTGTTCACCCCCTAAGTAAGAGACAGTCAGACTTTTCATACTTATGCTCAGGAAGTTCTGCTCTTCAAAAAGAGTGTTGTCTGGGGCCCATTTGAAACACCAATTATTCAATGCAATAAGAACTTAGTAATGTATAGATAAAGAAAAGACCTTCACAAGAACTTCTAAACAAGATCACTGTATAATTTCTCATGGATAATGCAGCATCATATTCTTAAACTTATGCTACAAAAAATGCCATTTTATGGAACATTTGATATTTGGTTAACACTGAAGGATCAGTATAAACCAATACATTTGTTTTTCCTGCAAGGCTCCAGTCACATCTAATAAAACAATTTAGCCAGGCTGGGGGCTACCTGTGATTGCTTTGACAGAGGCAAATTACCCATGCTGTCTTTATTCTTACTTTGTTCCTCACCTAGCTCCCATTTGTCTGTTTATCCATCTGTTTGGTCCCATCTTAAGCCTAGACTTAAATCTCTATGGCAGGGATTACCTCTGTATTACTCGTATGTACAGTGCTTGGCACAATACTACCCTGTTCAAAACCTGAAAAGCTACTGCAATATAAATAACAAAACATTAAAAACCCTAACCTTTGGGAAAAGAAAAGGATTTGAACACATGGATCAAAATCCCATGATGGTTTCCCATCACTGGCCTAGGGCTAATATTTTTTAAACTTTGGTTTTAGAAGTAATTCTATTTGCCCATTAAAATATTTCTAGTCTTGGAAGGCTATAAAGCACAGGTGTTACCTACTTTAAAATTTTCTCCCATTTTTCCAGAGCTACTTAGCATGAATTATTTAAAAAAATTCAGTAGTGCCATAAAAAAATTTAAGAAGATAATATGTATATTTCTGTGGTGCTTGCTCTCCCCCAGTCACAGCTAAAGGACTATTTAATTCCCATAATACTGTTGGTATCATGAGTAGTTTTGTTTCTATGTTCAGGAGAAACTATGACAATCCAGTTAAATAAAATTAAGACAACACTGGACTTCAAAAGTGATGTTTTGCAAAAACCTGAGAAGTTTTACCTAGTTCAGTGATACTCAGACTGAGGCTCCCGAGTCACGAATAGCTCTTTAATGTGTTTCCTGCAGCTGTTTGCAGCACATGATATTAAAACACTGTGTGATTTAATTATTAACCAATCAGGATGCTTTTGCTAGGTTATTAATGAACTGTAGTTGATAAAATAATATTTGGTCAGTCATTTTGCTGTGAGAATATATTATATATACATATACGTAAAATACTAAATATTTCCTCATCATACTGTTTAAATATGAATATATAGTGCTACACTAAACGAAACAATCAATTCACTCTACTGTGGCTCTTTTGGGTAATGCAGATTGCTAATCTGGCTCCTGAGCCATTGAGGTGTGACTCTCACCGACATAGTGAATAGTAACAGGACATATGTTCTGCTTTGCTGCCTTCTGCAGCAGGGGCTTGCAGGTGGTTGATGCTCCCTTTGTGCCATCTAGAGTGCTATACAGAAAGGAATAAAGACATCCAAAAAAAGTTACATTTCACAACAATGCTTTAAAGTGAGAGGATTCCAACGACCACCTTGATGATGAAGGAAAGCATATGTTCTTTTACTTCTGGGGAAGGAGAGCTAATAACTGATAGCATGAAAAGGGCTGAGGTGTTTAATGACTATTACTTCAGTCTTCACTGAAAGGTCAATGGTGACCAGACAGTCAACAAAATTAACATTAACAAGGAGGAAAGAACGCAAGCTAAAATAGAAAGAACAGGTTAAAGAATATTTAAATAAGTTGGTTGCAATTCAAGTTGGCAGGGCCTGAGGAAATTCATCCTAGAGTACTTAAAGAACGAGATGAAGCAATTACCTTCCAGAACTCACGGAGGATGGGTGAGGTCCCAGAGGACTGGAGAAGGGTAAACACTGTACCCCATTTTAAAGATAGGCTGACTGATGTATAATTTCCTGCGTCATTTTAGAACCTAAATTGGATACCTTGAAAGATATGTGAACAAATTATTAGAAAATCAATTTGTAAGCACCTACAAGATCATAGGGTTATAAGGCATAGCCAGCATGGATTTGTCAAGAACAAGTCATGCCAAACCAAACTAACTTCCTTCTTTAACTGGGTTACCGGCCAAGTGGATGAGGAGAAGCAATAGGTGTGATATATATCTTGATTTTAGTAAGGCTTTTGACATCGTTTCATAAGAAAACTAGGGAAACATGGTCTAGATGAAATTACTATCAGGCGGGTGCACAAACGATTAAAAGACCATACTCAAAGAGTAGTTATCAATAGTTTACCATCAAACTGGGAGGATGTATCTAGTGAAGACCCACAAGAGTCAGTCTTGCATTTGGTACTATTCAATATTTTCATTAATGACTTGGATAATAGAGTGGAGAGTATGTTTATAAAATTTGCAGATGACACCAAGCTGGGAGGAGTTGCAAGCACTCCTGTATTTTAATCCTGTCTTCCAAACAACCTTAACTAATTGAAAAAAAAATGATCTGAAATCAACAAGATGAAGGCAAGTGAAAGTACTTCACTTAGTAAGGAAAAAATCAAATGCAAAACTACATAGTGGGAAATAACTGGGAAGACGGTAGTACTGGTGAAAAAGACATGCGGGTTACAGTGGATTACAAATTGAACGAGTCAACAATGTGATGCAGTTATGAAAAAGCTAATATAATCTGGAGTGTATTGTGGAATAAAATACAGACAGGAGGCCTTAGACTGGAACCACAACAGAAATGCAAACTGGTTGAGTTATAAGACATTAACTGTTTTTGCAGCCACTCCCAGCCATACCCTATCAGGAATTCCTGTGGGCTACCAAAGAGTGTATGTGCCTCAGGACTTATTGGTACCAGGAGAATCACCGGGACTTACTGATACCAGGAGAATCCCAACGGGAGGTATAAGTGCCCAATATGTAGTAAAGGACTTGTTAAGTACTGGAAAATCCACTATACGGTCTTGTATGTAATCTTTGATAAACCTATATTAACCCTCTGTAACTTGAAACTAGTTGGAGTGCCAGAGCTCAGCACAGAGACATGTTGCCTGGGCTCCCCTATAGCTATAGTTTTCTGTGTATTTGTTAAAATTAAAGTTCTGCTCAATCTTGACCTAAATTAAGTTGCTGCATGATTCTTTCCACGACAGTATTAACAGGGGTGTTGTATGGAAGACACCATAGGTAATTGTACTGCTCTACTTAGTACAGTGGACATACTCAACTGGAATACTGTGTCAAATTCTGGGATGCATGCTTTAGGACAGTGGTTCTCAAAGTGGGGGGCGTGAGATGAATCATGGGGGGCGCAGAGCAGGGGACAGAGCTAGTCCAGCTTCACATCCCCCAGAGGTGAAAGCAGCTGCTGCCGCCACCCACCTCCTGCAACAGCAGCAGCCCCCTGCTACTGCCGGGCACGCTCCCCACGTAGCTGCTGCCCTTGCACTGCTGCCCCCACTCCCTGTGCTGCTGCTCACTACCCCCTGCTGCCACTGCTCCCTGCATGGCTGCTGCTGTGCTCCCCATGCTGAAGGCCCTCTTTTTTTCCTAAAGGGGGGGGAACTTCAAAGGGGGGGGGTTGGGGTGGCGTGATTGTTACAGCCCACAGCACAGGAACCACACCTCCATTTTTTTCTGAAAAGGCCCTCCCACTTTCAGAAGGAAGAAAGTGGGGCACGATTCAGGGGAAGGGAGGGCACGATTGTTAGACAAAAGTCCATGGGGGGCCTCCATTTAAAAAGTTTGAGAACCACTACTTTAGGGGTTGTGGACAAACTGGAGAGTGCAGAGAAGAACACCAGAAGCGATAAAAGGTTTAGAAAACCTGACCTATGAAGAAATGGGGCACTTTTAAGTCTTGATAGCATATTTGAAAGACTGTAAAAGGCTGTTATAAAGAGGACTGAAATCAATTGTCCACTGAAAGTCGGACAAAAAGTCACGTGTGTAATCTGCAGCAAGGAAGATTTAGGCTGGGTCTACACTGACGGCAACAAATTCGCCATCAGATCAATTGCTCTGGATCGACTGAGCGGACTGTGTAGACCCGCTCAGTCGATCCAGCAAGTGACGCAGGAAAACCACCCCGGTAAGTGGCATAGAGCTGTTCCCTTCGACGCAGCACAGCGTGGATGCCGCGCAGAGGAGACGCTGCGAAGTCGACGGGAGATACGCAAGTGATTTATGTCACTTGCGTATCTCCTGTCGAGTACCGCCGAATCGCAAAGGTAAGTGTAGACCAGGCCTCAGTTTAGGTATTAAAAATGATTTTTCTAACTACATGGGTAGTTAAACTAAGGATTAGGCTACCAAGGGAAGCTGTGAAATCCCTATCATTGGAGATTTTTAAGAACAGTTAGACAAAAACCTGTCAGGAATAGTCTAAGTTATTTGGTCCTGTTTCAGTATAGGGGGCTGAACTTGAGGACTTAGAAATGTAGGGCTGGAAGGGACTTCAATGTTCTCATAACTCCTAGCATTAGAGAAAGCAAAAGAGTTTAGATTTCAGATGATACCCAATAGCATGACATAGGAACCATTGAGATCTTGTTAGACACTAACTATAGGAGGAAGAAAAAGCAGCATGAGGGTATTTAGAACTGTGTAATTTTAATATCCTCTATTTCACAAACAATCACAGCTAGAAATGAATGCTATGTGCATCATCAGAAACACATTTCCAGCTTTTGAATGGAGTTGGAGAGTATCTACTTTATAGCTTTGATGATTTAACACATAAAGTGAGTCAGTGGCCCTGACTTCTCACCCACATATTATCTTAACATGGACTCAGGACCTAAAATAGCAAACCTTAAAGCAGTGCAATATAGTATCCTGGTGGACAGTATTTCTGTAATGAGATAAATTCCCTCACTTGTATGTGACTCAGCATGTGGCTTCAATTAACCTTAAAAAGGCAGGGAGTGTTTATAATGGAATTTCATTTGTTTATGACAAAATTAAGGTTTACGAAGTTTGTTTAGACACATTAATGGTCATTTCCTTTCATAAGAACAGGAACCCTTTTCTTTTTAAACACCGCACAGAAGTATGTTGGATAGGGAGGTGAAGGGGCAGAGAGAATAGAAATGGCCTGATATTGCCAGTTGGGGAGGAATTGCTTCAGGTCTCAGCTCTTTGAGCCAAAGCAGTGACACAGCAAGTGTGAAGTTGTGCTCCCCAAATACAGCTATTTGCCGTAGTGTTTAATGACCAGAATGCAAACGAATACAGCAGATTTCCGACTGGAAATTCATCCTTTTGAGGCGAGTCTAACTTCAGGCCATGGCGAGCGACCTACAACGAACCTTGAATGTGTGAACACCCACAACAATCCTGCCCGCCTCCCGGACAGACGTGCAACCACCACATAACCGTGCTCCCACCCAAGGGCTGCGAACTCGTTCACAGATCACACGTGAGGGACTCACACCCGCACAGGCGCGGAGCGAGGTTTTTGCAGGCGGGGGAAGAGCCACGCAGAAAACACCAGCGCCTCGGCGCGGTCACGGCGGGTCGGACCCTGCGGCAGGGCTGGGGGCGGACCCCGGCTCTCGTGACCCCCCCCCCCAAGGCTCCCGCTTTACAGTTGGGGCTCAAGCTCCCCCTCCCCCAAGGGCATCCACGGGGGAAACGCCCCCGTCCCGCGCTCCCTTGGGCGGCGGGGCTAGGCCCCGGGGAAGAGGCGCCCCGCGCCGGGGAAGCGGAGGCGAGGGGGGAGGCAGCAGCTGCCCCCCCATAGCCGGAAGGGGGGGATGGGCCCGTACCTTGGTCAGGTCGATGCCGGAGCCCACCAGGGGCAGCCCGTCCTCATCCATCCCCAGCCGCTCCGCGCAGGCCCGAGCCAGGGGCGTCCTGGGAAAGGCTGACACAACCCCCCCGCCACCGCTTCCCCGAGACCCTATCCCGGAAGTTCCGTACTCCCGTGACCTCCGCCCCCGGACATAAACTCTGCTCGGCCAACCAGCGCCCCTCCCCCTCTCCAGGGGTTGACGGACGGAGTCCTCCGGCGCATGCGTAGGGGTGAAGGGGTTGCGCGCGCACTGCATCCTGGGCGTTGTAGTTCGCGGCGGGGTCCCTGGCGTGGCGGGAGCGGCCGGCTGCCGCTGGCCGTTCTGGAAAGCGGGCGCTGCCTGCTGCGGGGCTGGCTCTGTGACGTCAGGCGGGCTTCTCGCTAGCCGTGGTGACGGGCTGAGGGGAGCGCGCCGGGGTGCGTGCCCGCCCCCTCCCCACTGTCCCTGTCCTGCACCTGGCCGGCCGCTCCCACCCCACTGGGCGTGGGTCAGGCCCCAGCCTGCACGTGTGTGTGGGGGGGTCTCTGGGCCCCCAGTGGGCCAATCGCCACCACTTCCACTTTTTTTCTAGTTCCATTGTGTAGCAAAACAAGACACCCCCCCCCGCCAGAGTAGACCTCACACCTTTGCTCACGCCTGGAAAAAGGGTGATGATAAACCCGCTTCCCAAGGCCTGGCTTATCTAACCCTTTCCTATTCCATGCTGAGCTCTTCACATTCCATTCTGGCCACCTTCAGCATTTATCTTGGACTGGTAACAAGTACATGACATGACCCCCCCCTCCACAAGCCACTGAGGCCATTCCAATGCTTCTTGGCGCTGATCCTGACTGAATAATAATTTTTCAGGTTACCTTCAGGTACCATAAGGTTACCTTTAAGAGCATAAACCAAATTTAACCCCACAGTTGTTCACAGAGCTGCCGCTCCAGATCTGTAAACACCATACTAGCACTCAGTAATTCTACACAGTAGAGTCTTCGTAAGTAAAGGGTAGGGGAGAAGGCACGCAGGCCCCAACTCAGGAGTCCGTCCCTATTCAGCAAAGCACGTAAACACATGATAAACTTTAGGCCCATGTTTAATTCCCATTGACCTCAACAAGATTCAAGCAGACTTTTAAGATTAAGCATTTGTTCCATTGCTTTGCTGAATGCAAATGGACTTAACACACATGTAAATACTTTGCTGCATTAGGGAGATAGGCAGCATATCTCTATACCAGTGATTCTCAACGAAAGGCCCCATGCCACAGGAGGCCTCACAAAGCTCAATTAATTACATGCTTCAGCCCCAGGCAATAGGGCTTGGGCCTCACAGTCCTGAAAGGAGTTCGGGGTACCGTAGTCTGGTACGGTTGAAAACCACAGCTCTATACAAACTCTTTGCCTCTGACCAGACCCACAAATCCAGAAGATTGAGTTTTCAAATTAGCAGATCCCACTCCTAGAAACAGTTAGAAGACTCTACAGATTTTAAAAATAATCACCCTTGACAATTTTTTCATCACATGAGACTAATCACCAGTGTCTATATTTGTCAAATATACTGGGCTACCCTAGCTGCCCAATGTGCCTTTCAAAAATGACTGAATTCTCAAGGGTTTGGCACCTCCAAATGCTGGATGCTTAAAATGGTAGATGTTAAAAAAGTGGCTAATTTTTTTTCCCATAGAGCTTCTGCATAACTGGAGCAAAAAGGATTCAGGATAGGTGCTGAAAAGCAGTGACTTTGGAAAGGATTTAAAGAGTAATGCTCTTTAGTAGATGCTCAGTTGACGGTGAGCTCATAGCATCATGAGGTGGCTCACAGGACTAACACAATCGTTCTATATGTGAACAAGGGAGTATTGAGTAGGAGTAGAGAAGAGGCATTACCTCAATATAAAGCATTGGTGAGACCTTTGCTGGAAAATCCCATCCAATATTGGTGTTGACCTAAGAATGTTGAAAAATTGAAAAAGGTTCAGAAAAAAGCAATAAGAATGATCTGAAGTCCGGAAAACCTCTCTTACAATAAGAGACTTAAGGAGCTCGATCCGTTTAGCTTATCCAAAAGATGGCTAAGAAGTGACTTAATCTTGGTCTACCAATACCTAAATGGGTAAGAAATTTCTGAAAAAGGATGGCTTTTTAATCCAGTAAATCATACTAAAATCCAATGGCTGGAAGCTAAAATTAGACAAATTCAAACTGGAAATAAGGAACAAATTTTAAACAGTGGCATTAACTGACCATTGGAACAATTTACCTAAGAATGCAATAGATCTTCCATCACTTGAAATCTTTAAATCAGGATTGGATGTCTCTTTAAAAGATGTATTCTTTGCTCATTGATTCTCAACTAGTGGGCCATGACCCCCATAGAGGTCACGAATTACAGTGAAGGAGATCACAAGGCACTGAAAATTTTAATACAATCTAAAGCAAAGAAAATCTTACTCCCCCTTCATGTACCCTTACCCTTCAATGTCCACCCTTCTTGTACACTTACCCTTCTGTCAACCTCTCAAACAAAAATACATGATATGGACTTATTACAATAATAATTGGTACATTTTTATTCTTACTTTTATAGTAAATGTAAAGAGGTCACAAAGATGTTTAACATCAAATAAGGGATTGCCACTCTGAAAGGCTTGAGAAACAGTGGTTTAGCTTTTATTTGCTGAGAACCCCTTTGAAAATATTTCAGGCTATGACAATCCAGCTCCAAAAAGTGACTCCCCCACACACCATACCACCCTTACTTTTGCACTGCTGTTGGTGGCAACATAGCCTTCAGAGCTGGGCACCCAGCCAGCAGCCACTGCTCTCGCAATCCCTCTACAAAAGTCTTGGCCCTGCTTTTAGGTTGGGGCCCCCAGTTTGAGAAACACTGGTCTAGCTCAATCAGAAGTTATGGGCGTCATGCAAGAATTCCTGGGTGAAATTCTATGGCCTCTGTTATATAGGTCAGACTAGTTTATCATAATGACCCATTCTGGTCTCAAAATATCTGATGAATTCCTGGTGAAAAGTCTTGAAAAAATAAAATTCTGTCCTGATATTTATTTATGCCCATCTTCCAAGCAGTATGCAGCACTGTCTGTTAGTATTCAAGTTTGCAGAAGTGAACTTTTATTACTCTCATATTCTGGGAATTGTCCTGCCAAGGATAACGTATGTGATGAACTTGTTTTAATTTTATTTTTTCCAAATAAATTTAAAATTTCAGGGATTTATATTTCATCAGAGCAAACTAGGCCTTTGTCTTCCATATTTTTTAGTTATCCTCTATTCCTGGTCAAATCTTTGATCTGGTCCTGTAACTTCATCACAGTCTATTACAGTTGTGTGGTGCTGTGGGCATTATCAAGTTCTCAACTTGTGTGTCAGATAGTTGCTTTCTAACTTCTTGGATAGACCCAGATTCCTCCCCTCCCCTATTTTTTGTATTACACCTCATTTCATGTTCTAGGCTAGAAAAATTGGCGTCTAAAATAGCTGAGAGGAGCAGAGATATCATCCATCAGACTTTATACCATCATGGCACAAAGAGCTGTGTCCTTCATATTTTCTCCTTCCACTTGTACAGTGATCTGCTATTACTTTTTTCCTCCACTTTTCATATTCATTTCACTAACTCCAGGCCAGAAATTCTGCAGAGACAGTCTGAGAAATATTATCTGCTCAGTTTTTACAAACAGGAAGAATCTATGGCTTATAAAATGAGGTTTAAATCAGGTCCAGCGGGAAATCTGTGAGCCCTCATGTCCTTTCTTAAACTGTGAAAAATATGACCTCTGGCCCCCCTAATTTTCATTAGTGCTCATTTCCCAGTGTATTTCTCCACAATAGTATTATAATCTCAGTTTATTAATCTAATTCCTTAATTACCCACACACATATATTCTGTCTGGTTCTGGAAACTTGTGTGCTATATGTTAAATTTAATTAAATAATCCTCTCCAATCTCTACTTCATTTTAGCTCTACCTGTCTCCTTTTGTTTCTTGATCTTGGCTCTTAATATGATGGCTGTTTGCCTGAATATACTAAACTAATGGCTTTGTGGTCACTGATTCCCATCTTTCCAACCTCCTTTAGAGTGATTAGCAAGAGAGACAAAAGCAAAGAAAAAAAAATATCTTTCAGATGAGGTTTGAAAAAATGTGGAGAGTCAACAGAATGGAGAAATAGAGGAAGGCTGTTCCTGTTGCAAGGAGCTGAAGGGAATAAAGTTCTCAGATACCAGTGGCAAGATAGCATGAAAGGGCAGAGAGAAGGCAGGTGCTAAGTGAAAAGATAGACTAGGAAAACAAATACAGTTATTTCAGTTTTATTTATTCATTTATCTATGACATCCTGTCGTGCTTTCTTTGAAAAATTTTTGAGTATTAACCATACACCTATTTTGAGCATTTATCATACATTTTGTAGGGAGCCTCTTCATTCTCCATGCCTTGGTCCATCCCATGTGATATAGGAAAGGTCTCTGATGTGAACATAATATCGAAAATAATGTCTGAAAATGTTTGTGTGTTACATAACAAATCTCTGCCTCATGTTTACATTACATAGACATCTGTTGTATGTGGGATGGGAATACTGGCAAACTACAGCTTTAAAAGGCAGTTATATTCTTATAAAATGTCTGTAAAAATGGCATTATGAAGTTCCCATCTGTATTATCTCAATAACTTCCATATCAAGTTTGCTCAGTTTATAAGGAAAGAATGATTATCCCAAGTATTAAAGATACAAGCTCTATTTGTGTTTCTTTTCTCATGTGTCTTTTGCAGTAACAGATTTTGCAGGCCAAATTCTGCTTTCAGTTACACCTGTGCAACCCCACTGGAAGGTGGGTAATGAGTCAGGGGACTACAGGAAGAGAAAGGAAGGTCTCACAGTTAAGGCAATTGAATGCTGTCTTGAAGAACTGGATTCTATCCCTGCCTGTGCAACAATGTTCCTTTGTGATGTTAGGCCAATCTCTTAAACCAAAACTTTCACATGTGGTCGCTAATTGTTTGTTCTTAATTTTCTGGGTGCTCAATGTGAGATACCTGGGGTTTGTTTTGCAGAAGTGCTAAGCTCTCACAACTGCAGCTGAAGTCCACTAGAGGTTCTGTTCTGAACATATGAAGTGCTATATAAGTACTCTGAAAAAGAAGGACCTTGGTATTTCAAGTTGAGCATCTAAAAGAAATGGATACTAGGCAATTTCAACCTTATTTTTCCTGTGCCCCAGATGCCCAGCTGTATAGTAAGAATATTAACTCACTTCAGAAGGGAGTTGTGAAGATATATTGATTAATATTTGTGCAGCAGACAAACTAAAGTGATGAGGACTACTGAATGTGGCAGGGGTCTCGTGAAAAAAATACTATGTGACTGTGTGAATAAAAGACTGTAACATAGTGCTTATACACAAGGGAGGCAAACTGAGGTTGCACACAATAACCTGAGTTCTGCAATTTCCAAACATTTGATTGCTTGATTTTATAATCTTACTGTTCTTCTAACAAGGTACTATTTATGTGATCTGTATATAAATTGAAATGCCATGGTCATTCAAATTTTAACAGCTGGAGTCCTTCATACGTTATCCACAGTGAAATTTTGAAAGGCAGTAAAAGCTGTAGAGCTAATATCCTCACAGATGTCTTCAGAACTTCCGAAGTACATCTTCTGTGTTGTTCAGCACCATTTTGTTTGTGCAGAGGCCTTTGGCTCAGTGCAGGAAAGTACAATATGCTGTTTTCCATGGTGTTCAAAAAGAAATAGATCGTTCCTTTGTGTGCATGTTTGGTTATGTTAGAGATAGGGAAAGAGCAAAGGTCATTAGGATTATGATTTCTAAGACCTGACAATTCCGAACTTAGTGATGCTCCCACCTGTTTGTTGCTCTTAAGATCGCTGTTCCTTAAAAATGTTTTTAGAGACAGCTCGTTTCATAGCAGTAGATTGGAAAAGTTGGTGCAGCTATATTTGGTAGAGATTGACTAACTTAGGTCTCCATTAAGCAAAAAGAGTAAAATGAAGTCACTCACCTTGTGCAGTAATGATGGTTCTTTGAGATGAGTGTCCTTATGGGTGCCCCACTGTAGGTGTGTCTGCATCCCTGCACTGCTGCTTGGAGAACTTTGGTAGCAGTGTCTGTTCAGTCAGCTCATGTGCTGCTCCTCGAGTGCCATGCTAGCCAGTGTGCACAGGCAAAGTCTCCTCAGTTCCTTCTCTATCCCAGAGTAAATGACAAGAACTCTGGAGTAAAAGGGAGGAGGGTGGGTCATGAAGCATCCATATGGACACACACCTCAAAGAAAACACGGTTACTCACCTTGTAACTGTTGTTCTTCAAGATGTGTTGCTCATGTCCATTCCATTGTAGGTGCATGTGTGCACCACAGCACAGTTACTGGAATTTTTTTCTCCTTAGCAGTTCCAGTAGGGCTGGTTTTGGCGCCCCCTGGAGTCCTGCACACATGGCGTGGTACATTAGGTGCTGCCGGACCTACACTCCCTCAGTTCCTTCTTGCTGTCAACTCCGACAGCAGCGAAGGGGGTGGGTCATGGAATGGACACGAGCAACACATCTTGAAGAACAACAATTACAAGGTGAGTAATCGTCTTGTCTTTTTCAAGTGCTTGCTCATGTTGATTTCATTGAAGGTGACTCTCAAGCAGTACCTTGGAGGTGTATTCGGAGTTCATAAGTTGGTTGACCGCAGCACTGGTGTCATCCCTTGCCTGCTGAATGATTGCGTAGCAGGATGTAAAGGTGTGCGCTGATGACCATGGAGTGGCTTTGCATATGTCCTGAATAGGCACTTGCACTAAGAACACCGCAGAAGCAGCCTGTGCTCTAGTTGAGTGAGCTGTGGCATTGCCCAGGAGGGAAACCTTTGCTTGCTCATAGCAGAAGCGTATGCAGGAGGTTATCTAGGAAGAGATCCACTGCGACGAGACAGGTAAGTCCTTCATTCTATTGGCCACTGTGACAAACAGATGCGTGGACTTATGAAACAGTTTTGTCCTTTCTATGTAAAAGGCCAGGCCTTTGCATACCTCCAATGTGTGCCACGTCCGTTCCTCTTCTGAAATGTTCGTCTTCAGGAAGAATACCGGCAGGAAGATGTCCTGGCTGATATGGAATTGCGAAACCACCTTGGGCAGGAAGGCCGGGTGGGTCCTCAGCTAGCCCTTGTCCTTATAAAAAATTGTGTAAGGTGGCTCCGAGGTAAGTGCACTGATCTCAGCCACCTTCCCCGAAAACAGCAGAAGAAGGCAGGTAGCCAAAGGGTCGAATGGTGCCCCTGTGAGCCTAGAGAGGACTAAATTCAGGTCCCATGGGGTAACGGAGGTAGATTCTTTCTATACCCTTCAGGAACCTAGCTGCCACAACAGGAGAAAAAAATGACCTCCTCTGAATTGGGGGGTGGAAGGCTGAGATGGTGGCCAGATGCACCTTCAATGAAGCAGTAGCTAGGCCTTGAAGCTTAAAGTGCAACAGGTAATCCAAAACCACCTGGAATGGCACCTGGTGGGGCATGAATGCCTGCGCTGCAGCCCAGCAAGTGAATCTCTTCTACTTGGCTAAGTACGATGACCTTGTGGAAAGCTTCCTGCAACCCGTTAGTATGGCCTGCACCTGTGATGATCAAGCTCGTTCCTCCAAGTTCAGCCATTCAGCCTCCATGCACTCCAGGTCTGGGTGCAGAAGGTGCCCCAATCCTGAAAAAGCAGGTCATGCCACCGTGGCAACTCCGGCGGGGGTGGGGGGCAACTGACAGCTTCAGAAGCATTGTGAACCAGTGTTGCCTGGGCTATGTGGGCACTATGAGAATGACCCTCGCCTTGTCTCTCTTAATTTTTAACAGGACTCTGAAAGAACTAGGCCTGTTTAGTCTGCAAAAGAGAAGAATGAAGGGGGATTTGATAGCAGCCTTTAATAACCTGAAAGGGGGTTCCAAGGAAGATGGAACTAGGCTGTTTTCAGTGGTAGCAGATGACAGAACAAGGAGCAACGGTCTCAAGTTGCAGTGGAGGAGGTCTAGGTTGGACATTAGGAAAAAGGTTTTCACTAGGAGGGTGGTGAAGCATTGGAATGGGTTAGCTAGGGAGGTGGTGGTGGCATCTCCATCTTTAGAGATTTTTAAGCTGCAGCTTGACAAAACCCTCGCTGGGATGATTTAGCTGAGGATAGTCCTGCTTTGAGCAGGGGGTTGGACTAGATGACCTCCTGAGGTCCCTTCCAACTCTAATATTCTATGATTCTATGAATCAACAGAATGGGAGGGAAAGCATATAGAAGTCTCCCCGACCTGGGAAGTAGGAAGGCATCTGACAATGCCCTCTCATCTAGCCCCCAAAGGGACCAGAAATGACTGCACTTCTTGATGACCTTAGAGGTGAAGAGATCCACTAGGGGCGCCCCCCACCTCTGGAAGATCATGTCGGCTACCGACGGGCAGAGAGACTACTCCTGGGAAGGTCAGAAGGTCCTGCTGAGGTGGTCCGCTGTGGCGTTCTTGATACCAGGGAGGTGTGAAGCTACCAGGTGAATATCGTGGCCTATTGCCAGGTTCCACAGACTCACCACCTCCTGACAGAGGGCTGAGGAGCGGGCATTGCCATGCCTGTTGATATAGTACATTGTGGCGGTGTTGTCCATCAGGACCTGAACTACTTGCCTCTCAGGAAGGGAAATACATTCCTCACGTCAAATGGATTGCCTTGAGCTCCCTGATGTTTATGTGCAGTTCCTGGTCCTCCCTTGACCAGGTCCCTTGGGTGCTGTGGCCAGAGCTGATATGTGCCCCCTCATCCCAGTCTAAGCCAAAACTGGAGTCATTGAGGGATCCAGTTCTGCAAAGGGCATCCCCTCCATGACCAACCAGGGATCCAATCACCAACCCAGGAAGGCTAGGACTTGCGAGGGCATTGTAATCACCCTGTCTGTGTGGTGCTTGCTCAGGGCATACACAGAGCAACCATAGCTGGAGCGGCCTGAGTTTCAGACGTGCGTGATGAAGCACATAGGTGCATGCTGCCATATGGCCCAGCAACTGCAAGCAAGTTCGTGCCTTCGTAAGGGGAGAGGCCCGTAGGTTCCTGATCAGGTTAGATTTGGCCTCAAACTGAGTCTGTAACAGAAACGCTTTGGCCTGCATTGAGTCGAGGATGGCTCCGACAAATTCTATTCTCTGTACTGGCACCAGAGTGGATTTTTGTTCGTTCACCAGCAGGCCCAGATGGTGACAGGTGGTCTGCAATAAGCACAGAGTGGTTTGAACCTGGGCCCGTGACCTACCTCTAAGTAACCAGTCATCGAGATATGGGTAAATCCGCATCCCTTGGCACCTGAGATATGTGGCCTTCACTGCCATGCATTTTGTAAATACCCTTTGGGCAGATGACAGGCCAAAGGAGAGGGCCGTAAACTGGTAGTGGGAGCCACCCTCCCCACAAACCAGAGAAAGCATCTGTGTCCTGGAAATATCAATATACGAAAATATGCATCCTTCAGATCGAGGGCGGCATACCAGTCTCCTGGATCCAATGGGGGAAGATCGAGGCTAGGGAGACCATGCGGAACTTCAGCCTTTTGATGTATCTGTTTAGGCCCCGCAGGTCCAAAATGGGACTGAGGCCCCTTTTCACCTTGGGAATGAGGAAATAGCAGGAATAGAAACCTCTTCCTCTCATGTCCGGTGGAGTCTCCTCCACAGCTCCCAATGTAAGAAGATTCTTCACCTCCTGCACGAGGAGTTGCTCGTGAGGGGGGTCCCTGAAGAGGGACAGGGATTGGAAAGTGTGGGGGGACGAAAGAAAATTGCAGGATATAACCCTCTGCAATGGTGCCCAGGACCCAGCGATCCAATGTTATATGGGCCCATGCCAGGAGAAGGGGACCAGGAAAAGTGGAGATGTAGGATCCTGGAATGCTGTCGTTGGGCGCACCATCAAAACGACTGGTGCTGTCCGTCCGAGTGCTGGGAGAGAGCCAGTTGGTTAGCCGAGGAAGAAGGCAGGGTCAGCTGGTGATGCCTAAGACTTCATAGACTCATAGACTCATAGGTCAGAAGGGACCAATATGA
>ML675616.1:90183857-90247883 GCA_007922155.1 Mesoclemmys tuberculata | reverse complement strand
TAGCAATACAAAGTCAGTGGGTAAAATGAGTCTCACATATTGGAAACAAATATTAAAAGAATTCTTATTCTTCATTAAATTGTAAGCAATTAAAGTTGGAAAACCCAGAGTTTAATAAAGTCACAACTTTAGTTTTTTTTTTTAATTCAGCCCAATCAAAAATTATTAGGACTCGTTTATATTAGGGAAATTTGGAGAAGTATAACTACGTCAAGGCCATTTTACAAGCACAAACCCCTGCAAATACATTCTGCCCATGCAAAATGAGGCTTGTATCAGTGAACCATTAAGCCATTAAGGTTTTGGCACCGGAGGAACTACACTGCCTTATTACACTAGTGTGAATGTACCGAATCTAGACAAGCTCTAGACAAGATCTAAACCAGGATTTAGAGTGATCAAAGGACGAAGTGCCTCACATCATCCCCAAAGTCCTGGACCTTTCTAGCTTTTTATCAACCAAAAATTCTAACAAAAAATTTTATTTAATGTGTTTAAACACAGTTTACTTATTTCCTAGATCTCAATGAGAAATTAGTTATGCCATTTTTGAGTTCTGCATGCACATTTTTCTTAGAATTTAGAAGCAAGCTGGCGTTGGGTTTAATATAATATAAACACAAGGATAGTTTATTTTGTTTAAAGTTAAAAAAAAATTCCACTGTGTAAAGCCAAACCCAGGAAAATTTCAGCCCCAAAGGAATATGTTTCACAGTCATTTACAATCCCTGGCTTTCAATTGCTTGTAATAGTTGGAAGACAATCTTAAATACAGCGTATGCAACTACTGTGTTTTTTGGGGATGATGTTATGTAGAAGAAGCCTAAAAGAACTTTTTTTTAAACTACCTTAATAGTGTATTATAACTACATTTTATTGGAACAAAAATGAATCTCTTTAACAAAGAAATGTCTGTAGTTTAATGTTTCCAGGCAGCATTGTAGAAACTAGTAATGATTGGGCTTCCAAAGCTTTAGGTGCTTAGTCAAATCTTATCTGAACCTTTTTGGCCTGCAAAATTGGACAAGATGTTGCAAGAATAGACTTTCTTGTGAGATTTCTAGTACTTCCTGCTTTTGATCAGGCCAAAAACACTGCACAAAAAGCTGTCTCAACAGCACTTCTGCTCCCAGCTGGAACCAGGAAGTGCAGAGGGGAATGAAAATGAAATAAACATTGGAGCAGCAGGAAAATGATCCAAACTTTTCCAAAACCCGTTAAAAGGTGTTTTTTATTTTATCTGAACTAGTTCATTCATCCTTAGGTCAAACAGAAAATATTATTTCCTTATTAATACTGTAAGTAAAGAATGAGTAATCTTCAGTGGGAAGGTTTATAATAAATAAGTGTGGGATGACAGCCAAGTTTACACTGTAAATGGTTTGAATTATTGCTTCTTACCATCCCCTTTATTGGATAATTATAAACTGATACAAGCTATGGGTCAAATTAAAATAAATAATGTGTGGGACATAACTAAAAGCAGAACATGGCCCTATATGCACACATGCACAAGAATCACTTCACCCATGTGCGACAGCTGTTTTAAAAATGATTTTTAAGGTGAGCTTGACTGTTGGTGAGAAGCTAATCTTAGAGGGACTTACGCCAACTAGAAGTACAAAAGCTGTGTCTATAGAGAAAGGATCAAAGTTGTCTCTCCACCACAGAGAAGATCAAATATACAATCAGCATGTCTTGTTATTTACATGCCTTAATCACAATACAGAAAACTATGGCACTGAAATGCTTATATTGCACAAAAATAGAATTTCTAATCAACAGCAGAATGAAAAATCAGTAATTCAAATTGTTTGCACAAGCTTAGTAAACTGGCAAATACTACTGTAACTTACAATTGTTCATATATGCTTTATAAGGTTAAACAAATGTTACAGTTCCCAAGATACAGTACTCTGTTAATAATCAGCATAGAAATAAAATAGCTATACAACTAAAAAATAAATTAAACAGAAATAAAAAGCTGACCCAAGGAAATTTCCCAGACATAGTGTCACCTGATCCTCCATAGGGGCAACAGTTGTTTTTACTAAGGTGGTCCAATGGACAAGCTGAAAAGGTCAGTAAGCAGATTAATATTTTCCCCCATGAAGTCCTGTAAGTCTATGCTTACAAAGAAAATTCTGGCAAAACTACATGTAAGAAATGGATATGTTCTCAACAATTTTTTTTTTCATAGTCTGAAGCACATAACAAAATGCTGATATCCCAATGACTTAGCTATGTGTTAATATGCACCGTTCTGACAAATGAAAGGTTCCTGGCATATCAGCCCTTCACAGTTAAGTGCATTCACAAAAGCAAATTTCAAATGTAATCTTTTTGAAAAGACATAATGAAAAACAAATATGAGCAGGTTTGAAATTCTTTGGATATGCCTGTTATGTTTTTAAATCCACCAAGTGTTATACAAAGGAAACCTCATAGAATCCTCCTATTCTTATTCCTGGACATTGACAATTTGATCGAGACATGCTTGAACAAGCTGACTTTTAAAGCTGTTTTATTATTGCAACATTTATTGAAATACTGTAATATCTTCATTTGAGCTATGACTGAACTAATGAAAGCTGAAATAGCAAAAGTGCTGCAGTCTGAACTATGTTAGCAAAAAACAATGATTTTATTCTGTAGGAAAGAACACAAGAAACATGGGAACAAATATTGACTGCTCTTTTTTTAAAAAAAAACAAACACTTTATAGAGGAAACAAATAGTACCAAGAAAAGCAGATTTGGCAATACCCCTCCAAATCCTGGAAAGCAGTTCCGAGATAGTCCTTAAAAGAAAGGGAAAATTTTAAAAAATGCCTGGCTTCAAAACTTAAATACATAAGCATTCAAAGTAGAATGTAATTTCTTCTCCAGTAGTATGAGAGTTGAGCAGCACCAGAAACAACACAATACTTTGGTCTATGTCAAAAGGTGGTAACAAATTCTCAAAGCAAATTGCATTCTGAGAGAGATATTGCCAACTGCATGTATAAGTGCAATATAAAAATGATCATAATATACAAGTGAAATAAAAATGGTATTTATTTCTAGGACAGCAAGACATTTCTCTGTCTATACGCTTCTGTACCGCTCATCACTTTCTCAGTGTTTAGAATGCATAAGCTGAGGTGGTTTACAATTTCACCTTAGAGGCACTGTCCTTTCAGTGCTAATCTATATGAACTGTTCTTGGGGGAGGCCCCCAATTGTCTTTGCTTCTCTTCTGCCCTATAGAGTGGGTGAATCTTAGATGACCCCTTCCTGACCTTGCAGAGAAATGCTATGAATATGTCTTGGAGATGAAAAATGGACATATCTGCTTCAATGAGAGGAAGTGCATATGTGGGACAGATTTTTGGTTTGCCTCCCATGCTCGAGATAGAGGCTTGCTGGAGTTGCAAGGTAAACACGTGATGCAGCACCTCAAAACAAGATAGTGCCAGCTCAACAAATACCACCTAGGCACACACCGCTGATGTTATTCCATTTGTTGAAGCGTGTCCACCAATATCCGGAGAAACATACTCCCTGCTTATGATTGACTGGTTTGACTCTGCCCCTGAAGCTGCAAACACCCTGAAGACCCACAGTAAGGATCTCTGGACTTACCTGGGCCAAAGAACACTTGCTTTGCAGTCCTGTCCTCTAATCATTGGCCAATGCTCTCTTCCCCTACTAAATTTATGGGGCAGATCCTCTGCTGCTATAAATTGTCATAACTCCACAGAAATCAATGGAGCTCTGACAATTTACACCAACTGAGGCTCTGTCCCATTAGCATATTTGTTGATTAGATACTTGTCTCTCAAATGTTCACGTACTGTGCTCAGTTTTGTCTAGCATAGACAGACAGTGAAAAAATAGATAATTAACAGAAAATGGCAAATCTAATTTATGGTAGCATCCAGAGGTCCAAATCAGGGACTGTCCAAATGTATAAAAAGAACATGGTCTCTATCCCAAAATACCTTATAACTGAACAATGCAAGTGACATATGAAGAGTGATGTGGGAAAGAGGGATACAATCAAATACACACAATTTTTATACAGGTACATTTACTTCTCTCTTGTAATTGCCTGATTTACAGCACATCACCATCCAAGACTTCCTGTCATTTAATTTAAAGCTCAGGAGTACAGTGCATTCTAGAGCTAGAGACCTTAAATGACTAGAAACCATGTAAGGAAGGCCTCATTCTTACAGAATTATGCATATAAGTACCAAAATGGGACTATTCATGTGCATAACTCTTTGCAAGAACGGGTCCTACTTATGTACCTGGCTAATCTATGTATCCAAGAGTTCCTGTTGCTGTTACTTTTATCCCTAATCCTCATCCTTTTCCCTCCAATTATTTGTTGGCATCTTGTCTTTAATTAGTAAACTGTTCAAGGCAGAGACTGTTTTGAAAGTCTCTATATCACTATATGATCCAGACATAGTGGTATCCAGATCCTAACAGGACAGCACTGTTCTACCAAACTAGTGATCTATATTTAGTTATCAGATATTCTCACACCAACTCTATTTACCCTTTCTTTGTGGCCTCCAGCTGTTGTTACTAATAATTTCCTTGCTTTCCACTCAAGGATCTCAGATATCCTTTCAATAATTATCCTTTTCATTGGAAGCCTAGCAAAATGAGCTGTTTTTAATATTTCAGCATTTTAAACTCCTCCAATTTCTATATTGACAAGTTGCTTTAATTTGTGTTTTGGAATTGTTCATATCCAAGCTTTGTAGAAGGAAGCTTTGTGATAACATCAGCTTTTGTTTCTTTAGTAAGGATAACTGGAACTCAAGCTGCAGCAGATGGTAACCCTATGAGAGAAAGTTAAAAGGTCTTCCAAATAATTTAGAATAGTCTAATTTTAGGACTGTTCATGGTGGCAAGGAAAATTAACAGCTGTATAAATGAGTGTTCCCAATCTAAGTTAGATGCACAATACTTAAGCTATCATAGCCTTTTTGGGGGGCAAGGAGTCAAGCAAGTAATACAATCAGAATTTTAATGCATAACAAAATGGTGATGACACACTGACATATGACTTTCCTGTTTAGAAGAGGACAATTTTAAACTTAATTGAAAGCACATGACAATTCATATGGTTAAAATAACTATCTGGTTTGTAGACATATTAATTGAATTTGTAAGAAACACTTTCCTTTTATTAATAATTAAAAGGAAACTCTTTGAAACAATGTGGCATAGACTCTCAACAGATTGGTATTTACTTGTAACAGCTTGGGGGGAATAAATAAGTGTGCAGTATTTGCCCAACAATTGGCATATATAAAGATATTTAATATTAGTTTATCTCCAAATATAATTGTGGTAGTGATTCTTTTTATATGCTAGACCTAGAACCCATAAAGATTTAAAAGCCTCTTTTAGAAGCTTATGTTATAAATTGACAGGACAAAATAATTGAAAGCTCAACTGTTAACACAATGTACAAAATATACTGTACATAGGACACCAGTATTCAAATATCACTGCAAGGGATGAGGCATAAGAATATAAATGGACTAGAATTTACAAAAGGTGTCTGTGCCTTGAAAAAGAGGGATAAGGGAGGAAAACGACTGCTCAAACTTTGGTTGTCTCTGAATACGGGACAAATTGCTCTCAAAAAAGAAACAGCTGTTGAACCTTTCTGAACAAGATAAACAGAACTTCCTCACATACAGTAAATTAATTATTCTGTCCTGGAGAAAAGCAGCTTTCAACAGAGTGGGTAGAATATTAAGATAATTTGTGAGGAATTTCACGTTCGCCTCCTGGATGAATTCTGGTGGAAGACCGGAAACCCATCTTTTCAGGAAATAACTGAAGATAAGGATAGAAAGTAATAATGATCTTGGTTGAATTTTAAAAGGTGGTTTTAAGCCAGTTTTGTGCTCCCCTGAGATTGGACTAGTTGTACACCAGGCTGGTCCCCAGCATAAATTAGAACAGCCTGAATGCTGCTGTAAATACTGACCATTATAGCCGCAAGTGATCACCATGTCCCTTTTTCCCGGCCATACCCCCCCATGCTGCCTGCCACAAAGGGTACTGGTAAAGGTGGTGTTACACCAACTCTACCTACACGAGGATTCCTTACTCTGGGGTGAACCTCCCAATGCCTGGATAGGCAAGGCTCCTGTGCATTGATGGAACTGTGTAAAGGAGATGGAATGCAGCTGAGGATTGAAAACTGTCTCTGCTGTCCAATCTCTCTGCTTTTCTACATCTTTTCTTCTCACTGTCCTTAGCCTTGTTTTGGGTTAGGGGGCCAAGATACAGATCCTGTGCTTCCAGGGCCCAGACATATAGGAAAAACTGGAGGAAAGTGGATTAGATTGAAGCCTCATAATTAGGGTTCAATTGTTAGGCAGAGGGCCCTCTGCCTCCTTAGGTGGAGCCATAATGTTGTACAGCCTTAATTGTCCCTACTGTAGGCTGGGAGAAGAGCGCTGTATAAACATCAGGAAATCCATTATGGTAAACGTCATGTCAGGCCTCCTAATGTAAGAGAATATTTGTTTAAACTAACTCTGAAAAGCAAAACAAGTGTGTCTATTATCTACTTATATAAAGTGTCAAGCATTTCTAATTGAATAGTGGGTCAGAATAATTGTTAAGCTCCTTGCATGCATTAATACAATGAAAATATGACAATTTTCTGGATTCCTCATAGGCATAACTGTGGGAAAATAGCTTTGACTTTGCTGTAGAAAGTAGTCACTTGTGCAATGCAGAGAATTTTAAACAGCTCTGTTAATGCTGCTCATATTGATGAATAATACACAAATGCCTCTAGCAATAAGCTTCTTCTAACTGAGATTGTCAATTAAATGGTCTAAAGGAGGCAAAAAAAAATCATCGACTACTGCGAAGAGATACTTATGTTTTATTACAAAAGTCACACCAATATCTGAAACATAGCATCAGTCTAAACAAATCTTGTTATAATTGTCATCTAAGAAAAGTATAGAGGATTAAGTTTAGTTTCTTGTGTGTGTTTTGGTTGTTTTATTCTTGTTTCAATAAATACAATATACAATGACTAGATTTCTTCACTTTTTACTACAAAAAGGGACAATATTTGAGAATTTAATAATCAGAGCAGACTTTTATTTTACATTTCTGTCACCCAAAATAAAAGTTTATGATCTCCGCCAACTGCACATAATGGAAGAGTCCTATGCCAGGTCAAACCAGATCCTACAGCTGCAGAGCCAATAAGAATGGGCTACAAAAAGAAATAAAAGGACATTTTTTTCAACATATCATATCATTTACTGAACCAGAGCTAAATATGCAATCACAAGTTCAATAGGCAACTGAAATGTGAGGGTTTTTTTTGGGGGGGGGGGAAGGGAAGGGGGGTGTTTCAGAAAACTACATTACTGTTAAAAAGTGTATTTAAATTAAAAATGTCATTGCCTGCTATATATTTCTGACAGTTATTGATGCATATTGTTAAAATAAGATATTGAAAAACATTCTACATGTGATAGAATGGAATATTTGCAGAATATCTACAAAGATATTCACCCCAGATATTTTAGTAAACTCTGCTGTCATTCAAGGTTACAATTAGCATGCTTGGAAATAGCATGCTTTTTGTGCCCAAGATAAGGAAAATCTGCGTAATATAAAAGTTCCTTTCCTCTGTGCTTTTGGAGAATTTAATTGGAATACATTTGAATTACAAAATATGCTATCATTTTTTATAGGTTAGTTTTTTTTTTTTTTTTAATTTGCATTTGCATTCTGCAAGGTACAAGTCAAAAGTGGTGTGATTTAAGTTGCATTAATAAAGCAGATACAGATTGATATTTTCTAAGATTCTGAACAGACAATGCTTGCGTGTGAAAACAGAGGCAAATGATGGAAAGAACAAAGATCAACAGATTCTCATTCCTCTTGGAAGTGTACAAAAAGTAACATGCGGCATATGCCCATTTGATTTTGACTGATGATTCTTCCTTAGTGCTTCAGAGGCACATGACATTCTCCTCCTAAGGTCCTACCCAACATTATACCCTGGGATGTTATTTCTCAAGCCTCAACTAGATAACCAATCCAATAGTATGGATGTGACAAAAAGCCACCACAGTTAAACATCTGATTGTATTTATAAACTATGATTGCCCAGTTTGTTCTCAAGCCTTTAGTATCACTAATGATGATTCTGTCAGTATCACTTGGAGCAGAGAATTCCATAGATTAATCACAAAGACAAAAAAGGAAGTCCCTCCTTTACCTTATATATATATTTTATTTGAACACATTTCCAGAACACCAAGAATTTTAAATAAGCTTATGTTAAACATAATAAAGTAGCAGAACCCCTTATTTAGCCTTATTATTATAATTAAAACTAAAAAAGTGGAAAAAACGTTAGAGTTGAGATTATTCTGAAGATTTTTCTCTGATAACTTTTGGTACAAAAAAAGATGAAATAGTAACAGTTTCTACATGATCTTGATGAACTTTTAAAGGTATAGATGTCTATACATGGATTTAAAGAGAATGGACTGATCCAACCCAAAACATAGAATTGTACAATTTTACCTGAGGGTGTCCTAAATGATGAACTAGAAGCTGACTAGTCATCTTTCCTGGATAGCCAGTGGTTGCAAACAAGTTTTCATTCACTCTGGACCACCTATGAATAAAACCAAGGTGCTTTTAAATACATGTTAAACCATCACTAGCTTATGCAAATCTGATTTTTTGTCTGCAGTTAACTATTGTCTGAAGCTACCATGCACGTGAAATACATGCATAGAGATGCTTTCTTTTTAAGACACACCCCATTCAGTCCTAGCTACAAGACATAAAAAATGACTTCATTATGGACCCTACCAATCACCAACTCCCACTGAGATCAGAATCTTGCAGGATGTGGCCTCTAAAAGCTAACGGTCTATTGATGGAAAGAAGACATGAATGCTGAATGGAATAGGGACCCCAATGCCACAGTTGTGTACATGCAGGCAGACCCCTGCACTTGTGCGGAGCTCCACTGATTACCAAGATACCAATTGCCACATTCTTTCACTTTCTAGTATTGCTGTACTACATGATGTAACACGCTGTAGGCATTACTGGAAACAACAAACAACACTTGCAAAAATGAAGTTTTAAAAACTAACAGGGTACTATTACAATTTTTTTCTTCAAATTAATTTATTATAAAATAAAAGCAAAACTATACCTGAATAATCTGGCTCGATCCACATGGACAGGTCTCTTATCTTGTGGATAACTATAAGAAAGACATTTTGAGTAACCATCCATTCTACAAACTGTAACAAATGATACACTGCATTTCATATCACACGGACAAAAAAGTACTGACTATTTAAAAGTGGCAGGCTCAAGTTGTGGGATGGGAAGACGTCTACTGACAAAAAAATTCTTTTGACAATCAGGCCATGTCTCATTATTTTCCACATGAGTCTTGACAGGTTAAGTAGTACAGCTGAATGAGAGGAAGAGGGAAAAAGAGGGAAACTGCAAAAACCCACAAGTAAGAGCTTTTGTTCTTAAAAATTTTCTTCAGGCCTGGGCCTTACAGAGTTTGTTGTGTTGATGGTGGTTGTAGTTTGTCACAGAAATGAAAATATTTCCTCAGTTCTCTGCTCAGGACATACTAGTGCCTACACCCTAGAAGACACCTCAGTATGATTAATATACAAAAATATGCTGTGAACCAGTTAGGGTTGCTATATGTACATCATGCCTGACACAAAACTAGATAAGCAAAGTGAAAAGTTAAGCCACCTAAGAGTACACATCCTGTATCCCACAACACAAAGGCACACCCCATTAGCACAATTACCATGCACTGCAACTTTAATTCTCCTGCAGTTACCATTTCTGCACACTCCTCTTTAACCAGATTATTTCCCACATCCAACACACACAGGTGGCTGTGGATGTTTCATAAGAGTAGTTGGTTGTGTTGGGAGAGGGTAGTTTGATAAAAGGTGGCGTGCAAAAGGTTGATTAAAAGAGGGTGAAAGAATGTTGGCATCCCTTGAGGGACCATAATTATACCCTGCAATGACAGTATGAGATGGGGAAAATCTAACGTATCTTAAAAAAATATAAATCAATTGAATCTAAGGAGCCCATACAAACTAAAATGGGAGATCTTAACTGCTTTCAAGTTCTTTGTTTAAAAGCCGAGCCTCTGGGCAGAGTCAGGGTTTGCAGAAAAGCAGACTGTAATGTGCTACTCAGGAGAATGGCGGGGGGAGAAGAACCCAAGGTCTACTGACTTGTGTGAAGAAATGTTATATTTAGGTAAGACAATACGTAGAGGCCTGTGCGTATACAAAAATGTGTATCTGCATCTGATCCCTGATAATCAATTTATATCCGACCCACTATCTGCAGTGTCTCTCTTCTATGGCATCGGCACCCACAGCACTGGGCCATCCAATCAGCTGTTTGGAGGCCAGCCTTGCTGCAGCCCCTGAACAGCTGATGGGCGGCCAGCCCCATCCCCTGATCTCAAAGGTGAGGAAGCAGCCTCAAAGTCTATGAGCTGCAGACAGCTGCTTCCCCACCTTTGAATCTGCATCTGATCCACCATCCACAAAAAATGGTCTGTGGATATACAGCAGATATCTGTGGATTTGCAGGGCTCTAACAATATGTATTTAGGCATTTGTTGATTTCATTCCTTTCTCTCTGCTTGTCTAAGTCCTATGGATTAATAAACAATACTTTGTTTTGACGTAGCTGTTCTCTGTTACTGTGTTTACCAGCTGGTTACAGCTCCTGGAAAGAAGTTAACAGCAGGGGCCAAAGCCAGTTGATTCTGGTGAGATAATGCAATAGATGAACAAGACTGGTAATCTAGTCTAAAAGCGGGGCAAATTGCAGTGTTTCATTCTAAATGTGCAGGTCTAGGCCTATTAGTTGAAAAAGGTGCTTGTGGAGAGATGGAAAGGTACAGGTACAGCACACTCCTGAATCCTAACAACTTGAGCCCTGATTCTGCAAAGACACATTCATGTTTAACTTTGCGATATGTAAATTGTACCATTTAATTGATCACAGCCTTACTTGCACAATCAGTCCCACTGAAGTAAACGCTCACCATTCTGAATAAGGGTGGCACAATTTGGCCCATGAAGTTCAGTTTTCAAATAAAAGTTCAAAAGGAATTGTCATCTTCTAAATCTTAAATGTTTGCCATTTTTTCTGTATTTTCAGAATTTTAATTGTGTAAAAGAACTTTGCTTTTCATACCATCACCAGAAATTGCTACAGTTCTAACTTTTACAGTAAAATATATGTTTAAAAAATAGAGTGGAACATGTGAATGTACTGAATGGCTGGAGAGGGCGAGGTTTATATCATTCTTAAGATCAGACACGCCCAGGGAACAAGTAAGGTCACACCCTCCTTAGCGGAAAGGATGGGTAGGCCAGATGCTGTCTCCGTTGAGAAGAGGAAGGAAAGAAAGGGTAAACTTATTAGGAAAGTGGGAGATGGAAAGGGATCCTGAGGCAACTTCTTTAATCCTTACTAAACCATTACTTTCTCCCTCAAATCACCAAAAGGCACTAGTGTAAATTCAACTGTAACAGCAATTTGGCTGAATTGACAGAAATTATAGTGCATTATAAACTATTTAAAATGAAATTATAAGAATTTGTTTATGAATGATAACGGTAAAATCATAAATCTCCTGGAGAAAGGGGTGGGAGTAGTTTACTATAGAGATACTAGATACTAAAGCCCCGGTTTTCATTTTCATTTAGCAAAGCACTAGCACTTGGCTGAACTGGGGCTTTAAGCACTGGCTATAACTATAATGAAGTTCTAACTTGGCTAAGTAAAACATTAGCAAAAATATCATCTCTAATCATGCAAATGGAAAAGTTGGGGGCAGGGAAGCCTTCCCCAGTTTGATGATGATACCTGGAGCGAGTAATATCCCAGATTAACCAATCATTTCCAGCAACTGCTCCAATTTTAAGGGTGTTTCTTAAACACCAATGTGCTGACATCAATGGCATTTGTTCAGACTCGAGAGACAGAATGGCCTGCTGGGTAATGAGATTGTAGAATCGTATTGTTCCATTTTTCTCTGCTACCATCAACTAGAAGAGAAAACAACACATGGGTTTTACTCAAACTTTGTACACTGCATTCTTTGTAATTGGCCACAATTTAAATCTTTATTACTGCACAGCAAACCAAGTGCTCCTGTAACGAAGCAGTGACAGGGATGGAAGGCCTGATACCTAGCTTTGTGGGCTAGAACAGCGTTCATGAATGTTAACATTCTGGCAACAATTAATGCACAACAAAAAGACAACCTAGTCACTGGTATTTAATTTTTTTTGTGAGATCGGTGAGAATTGGAGAAAGTCATATAAACTGACATCTATCAATTCACATGCTACACATGGTGCACTGTAGGCTTTTCATGTACATACAGCAATCGTTTAATTATGCTGAAATAGTAATAAATAACAACAATACAGCGATTTGAATTATAAGCTGGGATCTGCTTCATAATGTTCAGGGAGTACCAAAATCATTCTGTGTAGGAACTGAGGCTGGACTTAAGAGAAATGTGATCAGAGCTCAGAAAACAGAGGTTACTTACTTTGTACAGTAACTGACATTCAAGATGAACATCTCTGCGGGTGCTCCACTTGAGGTGCACATGCGCCTTTCAAGATTTTCACCAGTAGTGCTTATTTGGCTCACACATGTGCCCTAGCAACCCCTGTGTCCCATGCCAAGGGATTACAGGGCAGCAATAGATGATCTGCACACAGCTTCTTCTCTACCATTTTGGCCCCTGCAGTCCTGCCACCACGCCAATGGCAACTGGAGTGGAGGGCAAGGGAGTGGACTCGGGCCCACCCACTACTCTGGAGCCTGTGTGTGTGGCAGCCTTCCACTGTACCTTCCCCAACTCCTCAGTGGATTTCCCTGGGCCACTTCCCCACAGCCCCAGTACAATCTCCGCCCTTGCTTCAGGGCATTTGGCTCTGCTGAGTCCCAGCAGCCAGTCACTGATCTGTCCAGGACACTGGCAAACCTTCCTCTTCGAGCTCCCGGGAGTCACTCCTCTTGCTTGTCTCTGCCGCTCCCTTTTATACCAGCCTCCTAGGCCCTAATTGGCTGCCATGCAGCCCCTTCCTACTGGCTACCTATTGCACAACTTCACCAAGGGCCCTCTGAACCCTTTCCAGGCCAGTGTGGGGCAGGTGCCCCACCACACTCCACCTCCCCCTTTACTACATCTCCTGGAGGCAATTCCTGCACCTTCGTACTAGGACCGGTACTGGAGTTGGAGTATGATGCTAAGTGGGAGGGCATGGTGCCCAGTCTTTCTGAGTATGAATGGCAGGGCATAGTAATAGGGGGAAAACCCCAGGGGTTCCAGTAGGGCCACTGCATTGGCCACTGGCCGCGCAGCCAAATGCCTGCTGGAGGGCAAGTGCTGCAGCCTGAGGAGGTATAGGTTGGGTGCCTCTGGTAGCTTATTGCTGGCACATTGAGTCCCCATCAGATACTTCCCCTGCAGCCATGTCATAGCAATGCCACCTGCTGCCTCTGTAGGATGGTAGGGTTCTGGGGACTAGTGCTGCGCTAAGGATCAGGATGCCAAAGTCACCTGGGGCTTGCCCCTGGAGGGTGTCGTATGGCCCAGTGCCAGGAAAGTGTTCGGGGCCTCCAGCTCTTTCCTGCTTGAAGAGGCTGTCAGCACCCAGTGCCCAGTGGAGTTGGTGGAACTGTCAGGGACAACAGGTCCCTAGCTGCCTGAAAGGTCTGTGGCATTGAGGGGATTGCCAAACTGCTGGTAGCACCTGAGAAGCTAGGGAGTCCTGCACCGGAATTGATGGTGCCGACCTGGGCCCTGAGGTAGCAGAGTGGCCCAGCACAGGTCTCACATCTTCTGCCCACTTGTCCTTTTCTGCACCGGTGAGAGCCCTCTGTTGGTACACTGCTTTTTGTGTTTCTTCCTCCACACTGGAGATGGAGAACGGTGCCAGGAGGAGTTCGGTGCCAGTGATGTACTTTGCACTGAGCCTGACGTGCTCAGTGAGGAATTGGAGCAGCTGGGCTCTGAGATGGGTTGGAAAGTGGCTTCCACAAGGATAGCCTTTAGTCTTATATCCTGGTCTGTCCTAGTGCAGGGATTGAAGCCCTGACTAATCTGACACTTATCTCTCATGTGAGACTTTCCCAGGCACTTTATGCCGTCGATATGTGGGTCACTCATGGGCATGTGCTTGCCACAGGGTTTGAAACCCGGGGAATGGGGCATGTCCAGCTCCAGGGGTGATAAGTCCCTTGATGACAGGGACTTACCTGCCATTATCTACACTAACTAACTATATACACTAAAATTATTAAGTAAATGAGGGAGAGATCGAATAACCACTGGGAAGGATCCTTGCCAAAACAAGAGAGGAGTCATTCTAGGAAACGGCATGGGTGGTAATAAGGAACTGGGGAGGTGTGGGGCCTACAATGCCCGTTATACCAGGGCATACGTGTGCAACTCCAGAATGCGCTAGAGCCAGCCCCATGGGTACCACTAAGGGAAAAATCTCCAGCAACTGTGCACGTAGTGTGTGCACACCTAACATGGAATGGACATGAGCAAACACTCAAAAAAGGAAGGAAGGATATCTGAAATCCAGACAAAGATAGATTTAAAAAAGATAATCCAGAAGTTTGTGTGTGGGGTACGTGAAGGGGGTTTACATTAGAAGATGCAGCAAACTTCAAACTTTTGGTGGTATCTTGCCAAGCAGCAAGAAGGGTGCAATAAACCATACCATCTATTATTTACAATAGGGAAAGAGATCCAAATTAATACAGAGATACCTTTCAGTCACTCAGAACCATGGTATCTAACCTTACCAGATTTAGAGGTAAACCCAATTTAGAATCTGCCATGCGTGGAGGCACAGACACATACTAGATCACTAGTACAAAAAATTCCATTTGTTTTAAATTTCCTTTTACTTTAGAATAAGTTATACACAGCAATGAATCCTGTGAATGATAGCATGCATTTGCAAAACCAGTGAATTTATAAAATCTGCTAATAGTGAATAATAATACAGAATGTACTTCTACAACAAATTCCAGTTTTACAATAGTTTCAAAATTTTATAGTTTAGAAAAGCAACATACATCTACATACTGCTTTAAGAAAAATAAGCTGCAAAAGTACAACCTTAAAAGTCTCCTCAGGATGCCAGCACACACTCATTCCAGGGGAACGTAGAACAAAATAAGCCTTTTGATTTCCTTCCAAGTCCCAAACCCTAATAAAAAGGGAAAAAAAGTATTTACTGCTGTTTGTAAAAACTGTTAATTTCAACCCTCAGCCCGTTGACAGCTGTTAACTAGAGAGGTGGCCAGAACCAGATGGTCCACCTTTTGAACACAAAGTAGTCTATCAGAAGGCCTGATACTGAGGTGTTCAGCACCTACAAATCTCACTCAGGTTGAAGGGACTTGAGTGCTGAGTACTACAATGGTTCAGACCCAGGTGTCAAAATGTAATTTTTAGGACACGCAAAAGTAGTACATTATTAATGTCTACTCTTATATTCAACCACTCTCCCGCCACAAACAACTAGGGGATGGAAACAAAGAAGTGTTATCTCATCATCAGTGGCCCACTTGACCCTCACCCACCCTGAACTATAACTTGGGAGTCACTCTATGCAATAACTTTATGTTGCTACATATGAAACATAGATGCTGCTTTCACTTTCACCTTACCCATAACTCGGTCAACAACACTGCAGACTGTCTACTACATTACAAACAAGAATAAGAACCATAATGTAGGAGAACTGTTGATTTGGTCAGCATAACCAATACATGGTGAAATAACATATTCCTCGATTACCCATGCTACTAAAAACTAGCTGACGAAGACTTCCACTTATGTTTAGTTTATTTACTTTTTAAGTGAATTGCCCTTTTTTTGTGGAAAGAAGGGGTATAAAGAAACTAAAAATGAAGGTGATGATTGAAGGAGAGATAAACAAGAGGGATGAATAACTGAGGATGTGGGAGGGGCACATAGCTAATTTTAAATGAAAGCCTAACCAACAAAATGCTTAACCAAGCATGTAACTAATAAACTATGTGCCTTGGCTTACTCTCTTCAGGGGCCAGGCCACAGACTGGACTCTTCTCTATGTTTGGGAAGCACCTACCATCTCTTGGGCAGGAATGAAATCAAAATAATTATATAATTTCTATAGGCAACATTGGAACAGGAGTGTACAGTGTACTGTACAGTGAAATGTGAATGCCTCAAAATGGAAAGCATAAAACAAATAATGGCTAATATATTGGCTGAAAAAGTCTTAGTAGAGGCTTGTCTGTATTTCTCACCTTTTTTCAGTAAAATGTGTAAGAACAAATGCTTCTAGTCTACGCTGGAGCTTATTTTGTTGGCAGCACCGGTGCAGCTGCACCATTTTTTAAAAACGGGTAAATAACTTCTTAGTGTAAATGCACACTTTGTGTCTACCTCATATATGAAAGTAAAGATATAACAAGAGTTCACCCTCCATCAAAGAAATAGTTAACACCGATTAACAACGGCCCTGAACAGAACAATTACAAAACAACCAGAAGGCCACACAACCTAGAATACCAGGGCAGGAGTCTGCTATGGTCCTTAAACGGTAGCCGTCTTTACACAGGAAACAATCCACACCATAGCAAAATTATCTCTCCCTGTTATCTGGTCTAGGGTCCTTACTGCAGGCTCACTGGCTTGTCTCTGAGTTCCTGTGGCTATTTACCTTTGGCATATTGTGCCTGATGGCTTAATTGTCAGGGAAACAAAAATATCTGCCCAGCAAGCCCATATGTTCAATCCCTGCTGGCAATGTATAAATCCCAGCAGCAGACACAGGGGTAATGAAGCGTCTTACAAGAAACTGGCCGGGGAAGAGCAATATCTGCTTCCATAATATAGGAAAAGGATAAAATATTCTAGAACAGATAAATGGCCTTTACCAGTTACAAGATAATGAGGTAGTGGAGTACTGGCTCAGTACTGACTGAAAGAGAAGAGTGAAACTTACTGAATCTCCAACACAACTCCTGCAACAACTGGTTTTCTTTTGATGTGTCCCATCCAAATATTAACTAAATAATAACCTTCTTAGTTTAGCAGACCCAATAAAAATCAAAACACAGGTTGATATCTAAAGCTCCTGCCCCAGAAATCTCTTTTTCTTCAAAATCAGTCATTCAGTCATATGGGGGTGACATCACATTGTAAACTATACTGATTAAAACTGCAAGTTCATATTGCATGGTTATATATATTCTTCACATATTTTTATAGCCTTATGTATCTGGCAGTTCATAAGGTTTTAAGTAAAATGCTCTATGTAGTCTTTAGAGTTGAGTAGTAACACAGTTTTACTGTTTATTCTAGGGCAACTTTCACTGATTTCCAGGATGCTTAACATTTAAAATTTAAGAGATTTCAACACACACTCAAATAATACATCACAAGTCTAGACAAAATAGATACTAAGTAAAGTAAATACATTTAGTGAACAATGTTAGCTTCCAATGCCAAACCACAGCAGACCAAATATTTGTTTTCCCTGTAGAAATCATAGGGTTTCCAATCTTGAGGGATCAGTGTCCTTATTTAAAAAACAAGTGTTTTAAAAAATTGAATACCTACTTGATTAGGTAATTTAGAAATGTACAGTACTTTCTTCCACTGCCAGAAATTGTGCCTTGTAGATCTTCCAAGTCAAATCAACACTTCTCATGTATATTTACTGTGTCGGAGAGAATTATGATATAATGGAGGATGGTGAATCATTTTGGCTAAGGGAGCATGCCATCGTGTCTTCTTTCCAGCTGTGAATGAGGTTATTAGGTGTAGAGACAAATTTATGCTTTCTCCTTTATTCTGGAAACAACAAAGTGCTGTGCTTGTATCTGGTTTATTCTATGTTGAAATGGTAGGATTAGGCATGTTATCTGCCAATAGTCCTATGGAAGAACAATACGACCATCTCTTCTGCCCATATCTTTTTTGCATAACAATAAGGACTGTCATATTTATTCTGAAAGGATTTACCCTCAAATAAACAGCATGTACTAGAACAGTTCCTTTTGACTAAAAGGATTGGGACAAGATAATTCATGACCACTTACAATTACATACTTATTTATTAGTTCTCTTTGGTTCAGTAATGAAAGTAACAAACATGTAAAATTCAAAGCTTTGGCCAAACTGGATTGCAGTCAATTAATCAGTTATCACAACCAAACTGGCAGCAGATAAAGAAGAAAATTTTTCCTCTCCCTTTACTGTTTTCTCCACATCTCCTGATTTTTTTCCACTCTTCAGTACAAATCTTTCTACTGAGTTCAACAATCTTGGCTTTGATTTTGTACCTGACCCTACATAGACAAGGTGGGTGAGGTAATACCACCTTGTCTATGTAGACAACTTCCCTTGGTGACACAAACATTTGAGCTTACACAGAGCTCTTCTTCAGGTCTGGGAAATGCACTGAGCATCACAGCTAAATAAAAGGTAGAACAGATTGTTTAGTTTAAGTAGTTAAATTTCAAGGGACCATGAAATGTGAAGAGGCCTGTTAATATAACTCCAAGGGGGCGAGCAAAAACAAGATGGGGATGAGGTGGGATTAAGTGGGTTACCGATTATTGTAATAAACCATAATCCCAGTGTCTCTGTTCAGTCCATACAGTTTAGTATCTAGAAAAGTTATGTATTTAAGCACCCAGACTCATCTTTTGAAGGTCTTATATACAGATTTCCTTTGAAGATGAAGACTGAGAGGTCAGATATAGAGTGATTGCTTTGTGAAAAAAGTGTTTATGCAGAGCTAATATGGGGTTTTAGTCTTTTAACATTTTTCTGTGAGTTCATTGGACAGCATAATGATTGTCTCATTTCACCCACACACTTGTCATTAGGGCATTTAGCGCACTGGATGAGGTACACCACATTTTGTGATAGGGATGTGTAGGACCCAGGGATGCTGAAAGGTGTGTTGTGGAACGGATGTTGGTCATTGCAGGAGCGGAGATAAGTCTATATAGGTTTTACATCTGTCCTGGCAGGGTCTGGTGCGGCATTGAGTTGGTGTGTCCTTGTCTATCTCCACTGCTACAATGATCAGGGACAGCTAGAGCACTCTTGCACTCCCTGCCTCTCCGCTCAGTGTCTGACTTCTGAGGCCCTGAGGATGAGGCTATATAGGGGGCAGAGGGCACTCAGCACCTCAGTTCCTTTCACCACAAAGCCAGAGAGACAGAACAAACAAAGGCTCTGACAGAGAAGGGAAGGCAGGTGGGAAGTGTGAATATGCAAGATATATTAAAGAACTCGAGTTACAAGTAAGAAACCTTCATATTTTCTTTGAGTGGCTCTGCATAGTCCCACTTAGAGGATAGACTAATAAGCAGTACTGAAACTAATAGAGAGACCAGAATCCTACCTGAATAGAGATTGAAGCACCGCTTTACCAAATCCAGCATTTGCCCTAGAGAGCAAAGTCCAAAGCACAGTGCTTAGTGAAAGTGTGCATCAAAGTCAAAATTGCAGGTCTGCAAGTCCCAGGGACTGGCATCTGCCTAAGACAAGTGAAGGGAGTAGCCATAACTCTTGTGGAATGTGGTTGAATTGAAGCAGGTAGAGGAACTTTTGCTACTGTGTCAGTCAGGAATACATTGTTTAATCATCAAGAAAATCTGAGAAGAAACATAAAATCCATGAGACATTTTGTATAAGACACAAACAATCTAATCTAGATGATTTATAAAAACCTTTAGTTCTCACTAAATTGTAGGTGAGAGATCTTCTGGTATCAAGAGTGTGTACGACAGATATCCCCTTATTAGAGTGCAATTAGAGAAAAAACCTGAAAAATTAAGTGTATAGGTTGATGTGAAAATCAGGCACCCCCTTAGGTAAGAACCTGGTATCAAATCTGAGAACTACCCTGCTCTTATGAAAAGAAGTGAAAGGTGGATCACCCAGAAGGGTATTCAAGTCACTCATTCTTCTGGCTGATGTGATGGCAACAATAAAAGCTGTTTTGATAAACAACAGATAGAAAAAAAAACACACTCAGTGAAGGATTCACAGGGTAGTTTCACCAGCATGGCGAAAACCTAATTGAGACCTCAAGGGACAGGATCTCTAAGAAAGGGATACTTATTTGATGAAATATTTCAACCTTTTGATTGAACGATGAGCAAGCAGTGATCTAATATCAACTAATGTAGGATACCCGGAGATAAATGCCAATGAACTTTTAATGGTAAGTTAGATAATGTACTTACTGTCTCAAGGATTAAGTATTCCAGAACACATGGAATGGAAGCAGATACAGGGGAATCAGGTTTTCCTTTTACCCATACCTGAAATCTGGTCCACTTGAAAACAGGAAAAGCTTCTAGAGAGCTGTTTTCTTAGTTAGTATGTACTGCACAGATGAAGAACTTGACTGCTCAGGAGCAGACAGAGTCACAGTCCAGTCATCCAACACACTGATGTGTAGGATTCTGTTTCCTGATGAGATCAGTGCCCTCAAACTGTCAAATGATTCAGATGCCTCCCTCAACCCATTGTTAATGTCTCCATAGTTACCGTCAGAGATGGATCCAGGGGATTGACTTGTACACCTCTGAGCATTCACTCTGAGGGACCGCCATTCTGGAAAGACTGTGATGTTCTGAGGCATGATGCTGTACCCAGGAAGACTGTCCTAATTTGGACTGTATACCTGAGACATCCAGTGCTGTAGAGATCTCATTCTTATATGTGCAAATGGAGTCATGTAACTAGCAGCTGACATAGACCCCCCCCGAGATCAAAAAAGAATTTTACTCTGAGTGGGACACTACTGAATTTTTAATAGATACAGGCTCCTCTTGAGATATCTGTCCTATGGTAGTAAGCGTCTCTCTTCCAGAGAATCTAATATGGAGCCCAGAAAGGGAATCATTTGAGTAGGAGTTGAATTGACTTAGGACAGTTCAGAAGGAATCCAAGGTCCGAAAATAGATGGATTGTCAAGGTAATATGGTGTAATAGGTCTCTGTGCACAGCAGCCTTCCGTAGCCAATCGTCCAAGTAGGGGTAAACAAAAATAGCCATGCACCTGAGGAATCAGGGTATCATAAAAAAGCACTTTGTAAAAATTCTGGGTGCTGTGGGAAGGCCAAATGGGAGCACCTTGTACTGGAAATACTGCCCAGCCAGCACAAACTCAAGGTACTTAAGATAATTGTGATGAATCAATGTATGAAAATATGCATTCTTTAAATGAAGAGTCAAGAACCAATCCATGACCAACAGCAAAGGGATTATGGACGCCAGGCAACATACAGAACAGAAGTTTCCAAATGTACTTGCTTAGATTTGTTAAGTCTAATTAATATTAGTCTAGTATTGGACAAACACCCCCCTCATACTTTTTCTGTACCAAGAAGTAATATGAATAAAAGCCCTGACCCTCCAAAGGCATATAGGGAGCTCCTTGACTACTCCTATCAGAAACAACATGTCTACTTCTGCAAGAGGAATAGTCTCATGAGAGGGAATCCCGGAGAGGGAAGAGAAGGGGAAATTGGCAGGAAGAAATTTTTCCAAATAGTATGGCATAGACCCTTTCTAGAATCTCTTAGTACCCATTGTTCTCATGTACAGTAATTTGCTGCCATGCACTGATAAAGTGGGCTAGCCTGTCTCCAAAAAGGGGGGGAGAGATTGGTCTTGACTAATTGGTTTTTGACTCTTGATTGTCTCATCAAAACTGAGACATCTTGTTTCATAATGAAGATGAGGAAGCAGGTTGTTTAGATCTAGACTTTGTTTTGAAAGGCCTCTTTCTATGTTGACTCTGAAAGGCTGCTGGTATTGACGACATCTCTCACTTGACCGAAAAAAAAGAGACAAAGAGGTGGTGGGACTCTCTCTGGTAGAGTATTGGAAATAAGGTGTAGAGGGCCTTCTCTTAACTGAGGGAATCAAACCCAGAGAGCGGGCTGTTGATTTTGTGTCCTTCAGTTTTTCTAGCAGTTTGTCTTTTCACTGAAAAGACCCTCCCTTGTTTAAAAGGGGGGAGATCCTACAGCTTATACCTAGTGTCCAGAACTAGACAGAATGAACAAAGCCATTCATGCCTCCTAATGGCCACAGCAATTGCCAATGCTCTGGCTGCAGAGTCCAAAATATCAAAAGAGGCCGTGATGGAGTGCTTGGCTATATATTGACACTCCATTAAACTGGCATCTATCAACCTTCTGCTATTTTCAGGTAAGTCTTGTAAAAACAATGTAATCTTTCCCCATAAGTGGAATTGGCAATGGACCATGACCACCACCCAAAAACTGAGGGATGATTAAGAAAACACCCTTCTCCCCAACAAATCAATCCTTTTCCACTCCCTGTTTGCTGGATGGAGCATGGTTGTCCAAATTGTGCCAGTGACTGGCAGCTGCCACCAGTGTATTAGGGATAGAGCAGGTACAGGCACAGGAAAATCTCTCAGAAGATATCCAATACAACATGTCAGCTTCTCTAGAAACAGGCTAAGAAGAAGCGGGCATGGTCCACATGGATTTAGCTGGCTGTAGCAATGGGTAACATCAAAGATATCAAACACATGGTAAGAAGTCTCTTCCACAGGTACCGCAGGAAGATTTAAAATGAATACCATCTGATCCAAACTGTGGAACTGTGTAGCATTCTCAGAAGGAGAGGAGGCCGAAGCTACCCCCAAATCTTCATCTGGTGATAAATCAGGTTCATAATCTGTTTCCAAATGCTCCTGCTCAAAGGGGGGAGCTACCTCCTTGTCTTCCAGCATTACTGTTGCTAATGTTGATGGGTGTGGAGGACGGCTGTTTTGTCCCTAAGCCTTTTTCTTTGAAGGAATAGGACAGATGGAACTGAAGGTTGACGAGGGCCCAGATCTGGGCACATCAATCAATTCCATCTTCCTGGATTCAGAAGTGGCAGTTGGAACCCATCCTTTGTCTTACAGGTGTATGAGTTCCATCATGGTTGGGTATCTGCGAGGCATGAGGTATGGCACCAGTGAGGGTGGCTGAACTGTCTCAACCTCTCTTTTGGAACTGGGGCAGTTGGGGGTCTGACTGCGTGGCCCTTGACTTGGACATGCGTAGCCTTGGAGGCTTGACTGAGGGTGGCACAAGAACCTGATCTGGCTCCGACCAGGGTTGCCTCTTGGAACTCTTCAGTTGCTGGGACCTGCTGGAAGCCCTATGGGCCGAGACTGACCTCTTAGACCCTGGATCTGAGGGCTGATTGGATCCAGAGGATCTAGTCTTGAGAGCTTCCTTGTGGTGGGGTATAATACTGCAGGAGATAAAATCATCTTATGCTTCATTTAAGCAGAGGTCCTAATTACTTGTGGTTGTAAAAGTCCCATGTCACCTTTTGCAGAAGGGGTGTTAAATTTTACCTTGGTAATTATATTTACACACCCAAAAGTTCCCTGTAGTTTCAGTTTGCTATAGCATTCACCACTTTCTGTCTTAAATTGCTGGTGTGTACTGGTAAAAGGATGCTTGGTACCTTTTGATGACAGGCAAAATGATCCCTGAATATGTAGTTTGTAAAGCTCATTTGGATTTGTAGAGATGAAAGGTGCTATGCAAATATCAGTCACCTTTCTTAGGAAGACAAAGCTTAATATTTTAACTGCTTATGTTACTGCAATATTAAGGCTGAAAATTTAGATCTTTTCATAGGTATACAATTTCTACATCAGTCAAAATGGAAAGACCCCGGATTCTGCAAAGGCTTTTTTTTTAAGCAGAGTGATTAAATTGAATAGTAGTGAAATAGCTTCTTTGATTGCACTTATTCTGTTTGCTTTCTTGTTGCAGCTGCCACAGGACTGTTTAACCAAAATCTGCTGTGGAAAGAGAATTCTGACTCTTAACTGCCTGAAATATTGGTAAAGGTGCTGTACTGGGCAATAAGAAACTGCCTTATGTAGACGACTTTACTATTAAGTGACTATTAGTCTAACCGAAAAAAGCCCAACTAAGACCAGGAAACATGGCAGACATCACTGAATGGTAGTCTGTTTCCTTATTTGGTTGAAGTTCTGCCTGATAAAAGCAGACAGGAAAGTCAGAATTCGTGGTTAACATAATATCTGAAAATAAAACAGTTACTTTTAGACTATTAAGAGCTTATAGCTACAATATCTATTTTACATACAAGTTTGAAATTGTTCTTCACTAACTACCATTAATATTTCTTATTTCTCTTGGAGAAAACAGGAGGGAGGAAGGGTGTGTGTATGTAGAGGTGAGGAATGGAGGTGAAGTACAAAAACATGACTACAGCAACAGAAATCTGAATTTCTCACCTGACTGTTCTTTGCTAATAAGCATTTCAAAGACATCATGATCTTTGAGAAAGCAAAAAGCAAGAAACTATTAGAACTTAATTCTAAGAATGTCCAGGCATTATAAAAATTACTACCTCAAATACAGAGAAACAAGGTAGGTGAGGTAATATCTACTATTGGCCCACTTTCATTGCTGATAGAGACAAGCTTTCAAGCCACACAGAGCTCTTCTTCAAATCTGGGAAAGGTACTCAGAGTGTCACAGCTAACTGCAATGTGGAACAGATTGTTTAGCATAAGCCTGTGGCTTACAACCTTTTTTTATTTGTGGATCCCTAAAAAAAATTTCAAATGGAGATGCAGAACCCATTGGAAATCTTAGACAGTCTGTGGACCCCCAGGTTGAAAACTATTGGCATAAACAGTTAGCACATATTCTAAAGGACTATTCATGGTAGAGTTAACACTACTGTAGTCATAAAGCAAAAAGGGAAGGGGTAGTGGGTTATAAACTGTTGTAATAAGGAAAAGTCACAAATCCATTGTCTCTGTTCAGTCCATGATTTTTTAGTGTCTAGCAGTTTTGAAGTTGCAGTGAAAATCTATGAAATAGCGTAAGCCATCTGTCCCGAGGATTAAAATATCATCCATGTATCTCAGGTTTATCATTGGATTTGTGGTGCATTTGTCCAGAAATTCTTCAAGGTGGCCCATGAAGAGGTTGGCACATTAGGGAGCCATCCTAATACCCATGGCTGTTGGACAAAATGTTTGTTATTGAATGTAAAAATGTTATGGGTGAGGATGAAATTGATGAGCTTGGCCATGTGTTTGGGGTGGATACCTGAGGGTTGTCCATTGTCTTATAAATATGTGAGGCAGGAAGCTATACAGTCATTGTGAAGGATGGTGGTGTGTAGGGAAGTGACATCCTTGGTGGTGAGGATGGTATTCTGAGGGAGGTTGTTAATGTTGTGGAGTAAGTCAGTTGTGTCCAAGAGGAAGCTAGCCCTTTGTGAGTAAGTGATTTGAGGATGTTTTCTATAAGTGCGGTGGCCAGATCTTGCATTTAGCTGTGATGTTCAGAGTACCTTTCCCAGATATGAAGATGAGCTTTGTGTGGCTCAAAAGCTTGTCTCCCTCACCAACAGAAGTTGGTCCAATAAATGATATTGCCTCACCCACCTTCTCTCTCTGATATCCTGGGACCAACATGACTACAACTACACTGAACACCTCAAATATAGCAAGTTACTTGAAAGATTAAAAAGGCTCAATCATTACTCTATGAAGAAAATCTTTTGCAAGGATAGAATCCTTAGAATGCTAGCTTTCTTTCATTAGAAAGCAAGAAATTGGCTGGGGCTATATTATCTGAGCTTCTTAAATATTAACTGGGGATGTCAACTGATTGCACTTAATGCATGAGATTAACGCAAAACAAATTAACTAGATTTCAAAAAATAGTCGCAATTAAGCACAGTTTTAATCACACTGTTAAACAGTAATAGAATACCAATTTAAATTTGTTATAAATATTTTTGGATGTTTTTCTACATTTTAAAAAATATTGATTTCTATTACAACAGAACACAAGGTGCACAGTGCTCACTTTATAATTTTTTTTTTACAGTGCAAATACTTGTAAACAAAAAAATAGTATTTTTCAATTCACCTCATAAAAGTCACTCAGTCCTACTTCTTGTTCAGCCAATTGTTAAGAGAAACAACTGTTTGCATTTACAGACGATAATGTGGCCAACTTCTTACTTATAATGTCACCTGAATGTGAGAACAGACATTCACATGGCATTGTTATAGCTGGCTTTTTAAGATATTTACATGCCAGATAAGCTTAACATTAGTATGCCCCTTCATGCTTTGACTTGTTGGCTCTAGAGTTTTAACTTGTTTTGTTTCTGAGCACAGTTATGTAAAAAAAAAAAAAAAAAAAAACCAAAAAATTCTACATTGTAAAATGCACTTTCCCAATAAAGAGATTGCATTACATTACTTGTATGAGGTGAAATGAAAAATACTGTTTATTTCATTTATATTTATTTTATTTATATTTTTTACAAATATTTGTAATAAAAGTAATGCAAAGTATACAGTCCTCACTTTATATTCTGAGTTGTAATTGAAATAATATATTTGAAAAAGTAGAAAACATCCAAAAATATTTATAATAAATTTAAATTGGTTCTCTATTATTGTTTAACAGTGCAAATGTGATTGATCGTGACCTTTTTCTAATCTCACAATTGCGATTATTTTTTTAATCCTTTGACGGCTCAATAATATTAACCAATTTCCTTCCTAATGTGAACTAAAAAAAAATCCTCAAAACTTTTAAACTATTGAACTATTTTTGAAAGATGATCATACTGAGAAACTGAACTTTGTTTCTGCCAGTGACCTTAGAAAAAAGTCCATAGTAGTTTTCAAACAGATCAAATGTGGTGATTTCATTATTAAGGAATTTACAGTCTAGAATAAAAGTTCTCACTACCACTTCATGATCCCCAGTATAAATCACAATGCTACACAGAAAATCCTTCACATTTAATTAAAAAAATACAAACCAAAAACAAAACAAACCCTCCAAAAAACAAACAAAAACCAGTTACTTAGTATTACAATTAATAGGACAAAATTACCCTGAAATATTTCTTTCCAAATAAAACTTCATAATTAAAGCGTATTTAAGAATGTTCAGAAAGTGCTTTTACTTTTTACAGGATTATCAGATACTGTACATAGGAGACAGGCTTAAACTTGCATAATGATCACAAACAGTGTAATAGAAGTTAAAGAGAATCACATCTGGGGGACATATTAGGATGCATACAACAACAAAAATGGGCAGAGTATAAAACTCCGGAATCCAAAAATCAGGAAATATTTTCATTATGTCACAATCTTTAATCTTATTCCAAGTCCTTCTCCATTGTAACCCATTACAATGCATAATAGCTATCTTGGTGAATGAGCTCAACAAGCCTTGGACTTGAAAAGCCTCAGTCCTTAAAAAAGAAATGTTTTGGTAGCATTATAAAGAGAGGTATCAATGCATTCCAGATACTGGAGGTGATGTTCTGCCAGATTAAATACGGTAAGAATAAAATAATACAGAATACAATAAAAGTCTGCTCATTTTTTAATTCTGGCAAAAAAAATAACTTTGTACATGTGTACAAAGACTAAATAAGAGTGGTGACAGAAAGATATACAACGTTGTAGGAGGCAGGAACAAATGAGGACAGGCAACAATTTTGTGTACACTATGGCCAAGAGCCTGCAATGTTTATTGAATTAACAAGATGACACCCAGGAATAACATGTCCTGGCAGTGGTTTAAAAAAGTGAAGGGCAAGGGAAAGAAAAAGCAGTCACTGGCTTTCCTTCATTTTGGTTCTTATAATACTGAGCAACTTAACTGTTCAAAGACCAAGTAGATCTACCAAGATTCGTAGTGTTGTGCATTCTACTGCACTGGGAAACCACTGAACACTGCACTAAATTTTGGCATTCCAGCAAATCTAATCTCTAACAATGCTACACATCTTTCTGATGTCAATCCTTCTCCGATATATCTCCATTCAGGAAACTAATCTAACCCCAGCTGTCAGGATGTACTAGCAAAATCTGTGTTCACATGAAACAAAAAGAAAAAAGATTGAACCTGACTGTGACCCACATAAATTCCAAGAGCCCATGTCAATGAAACAGCCTGCACGCTGGCATGAATACTCCAAAATGAATGGAAGTGAAAAATTATGATTTATAACAACAAAGCAAAACCATACACGTACAAAGCAGGTAAAACGAGTCTTCTACATATATATCTTCTGCCATAATATAAAAATAAAGACAAGTTGGTGCTGCTGTGCATGGTGGAGTAAGAAGGTGATGGATGGCGACAGCCAATCCTAACACGTGACAAAGACATCAGTACTGACCAACTGAAGGCCTTCCTTCTTATAAGGGGGGGCCTGCCATTGGCCAGCAAGAGTTCTGATGATACCTGGGGGTATCAGATCCTGTCCCAGCAAAGTGGTGCTGACAGTGTAGTCAGAACCTTATGATGTATTTGAGTTTCAGCTGGAGCATGAAATACCAACTGATACTCATGTGAAGCAGCGAGATCACATCCAAAATCAAATTCAGCCGTTTTATTTTCTATTAGAACAACAGTATGTGGCTTTCAAAATGGACATGTGTCAATACCCTAACTTGAATATTCTTTGAAGAGATATAAAATTAAAAAAAGTTGTGCACAATTACTTTGATTGTACTGTGTTCTGTATATTCTACATTAATGTGCCTGGTTTACCACTGAAATGAAATGATTTTTACAGTTTGGCTAATGTAATAACTATGATTAGCAGTTGTTTCAGGTATGACACCTGCCTCTGTGGCCCTCTGTTAATTGTTGTGATTTTGCTATTATATTTTCAAAATTTTTAAAAATTGTTCTCTCTCATCTTGTTCTGTGTAAGAACGACTCACACAAAAGAACATGGGAAACTGCCTGACATATTATACAGGGAAAACCATGCTGCCAAACGCACAAAGTAAAACTGGAAAAATCCAGAATCCCACCTCCCTGAACACTCCAAGGTCTCTTATTTTCCTTTATCTTAGGTTAAAAAAAAGCACACAAGTGAGATTTTGAAAATTGATAGCATCCCATTAAGTTGATATACAAACTATACTCATGAATCAATTCATCCACCAATGAAATGCACCTCTAGAATGAAATGAATCAACTGTAACATACGGAAGTAAATTAAAAAAATTCCATTTAATCTGCGGGTGGAATTTTAGGTAGGCGGGTGGCCATGATCCATCAGGTTTCCCATTTTCACTGAAAGATGGCACCTCCAGACTACTGCCTCCTAATGCTATACTAGATTAGAAATGTTCAACATTTGTAATAGTGCGGATCATATTTCAACAAAGAAATGGTCTCAGACTCCTCTCGTTTTGTTCACGACTGCACACACCACTATTTGCAATTTCTTTCAAGGAAAATTAGTGTATTAACTCTCTTTTCAATTTTGCAGTTGGAAATAAGAGGATGCCTGCATCATGGACTTTCAGGAAGTGCTACAGTTTGGGAATTATGGAACTACAAAACTTACTCCACCCTCACTCACAAGGAAGAATACTATCTAATGAACCACCAAAGCCTCTTCCTGCAGCACCTAGAATTTTACTGAAGATCCTCCTTCCAAGAATTGATCAGGACCACCCCAGATATTCTGACAGCATCATAGCAATATGTCTTAAGTGTATAAAATATTTCTATAACTCTACAGAATTAACAAATATTCCCATCATGTAATAATATTACTCAGTACCTTTAAATCACTACTTTAAAACTGCATTAAATCCAGTGCTGTAGAGATGAAAATAGAAAAAACCTAAAGACAGCTCTATAAAGTCCATGAAAGCTGTGTACTGAAAATTACTGTATTTACTACAGACAAACTGGAACAAGAGCACTGTTCGTACCTATTTAGAACATAACAGTGAGAAATCTAGCAATGTCCGGAAAATACCTTCAAATGCTGGAAACGTCATCTTTTTTGTGTTCTTGTACTAATTGCTCTAGGATTGCATACTATAACCATTTCAACTGATAGCTGTTTTCATATTTTGTTGAAGAGGCAAATTATACAGCAAATTAACTACAATTTCCATTAATTTTTACATGGCCTGTGGAAGACCTGGGAATTGCACTCTTTTGGTTTTTAAAGTATAGCTTCTATATTCAATTTTTAAATGAAAATGTTATCTTCAATCTCCACGTTTCTGAGCCATAAATAGAAAAATATGAGAACTCTCTCATATATATCCACTTCTTCCCATGGCTGTCAGCCAGATTTTATAGTCTATAGTGGTTAAAGTGGCTGCCTTATATTTCACAGCTATTGAGTTCAAATTTCAGTGGTGTTATACTTTCATTTAAAAAAAATCTTATCTTTTATTCTCTTGGTGTCAAGTGGATTACTACAGTTTAAACAATTCTTTCTTTCATCCCTAAATACTCAGTATTTAAAGATTTAAACAACTCTGATGAAGAAATACATAGTACTAGTCTATTTTAATGAAGAAATCAAGGGCATCCATTGAACCAGAGAATGCTCTTAGTATTTCTTATATTTTATCAATTGTTATTAATAGACTTTTGTTGTATGCTCGGAAAAACACCCCACAGGACCAAAGTAATACCTCTGAATTCCCAATGGGCATTAACTTAACATGGCCTATTATATGAAATATCCGTTTTACTCGCAGAGGTAAGGAGTTCATATCCTTTGAGTTGTATTTATTAAATCTTCTCTTCAGTTTTTTGCCCCCTAAAAGAAAGACTAAAGTCTCATCCAAAATGATGTTATTAGGAAGACCAGCTATTATGAATAAAAGTGAAAAAAAATTAAAAAAAACAATTCCATTAGGAAAGGGATTGCCTAGCTGTTTAAATAGTCATGTTTAACAAAATACAATTAGAAATAATATGGGTCTCCTCTCCTAAGTTTACAGCTCCCATTCTAGGTTTATAAACCCTACATGTATATTTTGCCATTTAAAATGGCAATGCTTTTACAACATGGCTGATTTTAAAAATATGTTACACTGAACTTGTGGTAAAGACTGCGGCCCTGTCTACACTTACCTCTGAGATTCAGCGGCAGTCAATGGGAGTTACGCAAAAAACATGCGTAACTCCTGTCAACTTATCTGTTTCTGTTCTGCGCGCTGTCTTCTTCGCACGATGCCACTTGAGAAGGTGGTCTTAATATGTCAATTTCTAGATTGACTGACTGGGTCTTTACTGACCACTCAGTCAATCCAAAGAAATTGATCTGACAGCGGCGTATTTGCCGCCATCAGTGACGACATAGCCTAATTGTGTGTGTGAGAAAGCTGGATCAGGTATAATATAACATTCCATGAATTTTTTGTTTAATGTTTGATTTTTTTCCTGAACTTTTTATCAAGGGTTCTATAGCCAAATCCTCAACTGGTGTAAATCAGTGTAGCTCAGTTTAAATTACTAGAGCAATGATAATCTGTCCCAGAGTATGCACATCACATATAGTGGGCCTAGCTTTAATTTGATTTGTTTCTAGCTTAGCAGGTGGAAACACACACCGATTCCTTTAAATGGAGAAATCGGGGTAGGGGTTTATTTGGCTACTAATCTATTTAAGAGTGATTGTTATATATAAAATGTATATATAAAAAAAACACAACACAGTCATCTTAAACTACACAAATCACCTCTGTTCTGACATCTTCCCCTCCACTTTGGGGTCACCATTTTCTTGGGCTTTCCTCCCCTTTATGGAATGCTCTACTCCATCACTCCTTGTCATGTACCCTTGAAGCGTTTCTACCGCATCACTTGTCACTGAACCATTAGTGCAGAGGCATCAACCTGAGGTTTTGGGGTCACTTCTGGTCCTTGAGGCTCTAACCATTTAAATATATGTTTCCTGAGTCTTCCCCTGTGGTTTTTAAATGTAAGTGTTTGAGTTAGCCCTGACACTCCAGGGAAAAGGTAAAGGCACTGCCTTCTGATAAGTTTGCCATCATTTCCTCTGGAGTCCAGGAGGTATTCTGAGCAAGTACTGTCCCTTCCCTCTTGCAGCTGCTGCTCAGCAGTCCTGAGGTCTGCCTGCTGCATGCAGGGGACATAGGAAGAGTAGCTCTGGCTGCTTCATTTGCAGTACTATTGCAAGCCTTGGGTCAGAAGGACAGGAGCTTGACTCACTCTCTTTGCTTATGCCTATAGGAGTTGCTAGCAATGGATAGCCACCCTCTTCAATGCAGCCATCCAAGGCAGTCCAGGATTTCAATCGCGTTGTGAACAGAATACATACCTGCAGGTGTGATCATCACTAACACTTGCAATATCCTGACCTTCTTTAGGGGCAAACACCAGATCATTAATGTAATCTGAGTGGCCATCAAAAATCTGTCAATCAGAACAAAGAAATATTTTCATACTGAAGAGATAAAAACAATAAATCTATAAACAATAATATTTAAGTATTCCAGAAGCTTCTGCAATGTGTTTGAGACTTGCGACAGGAAAAACACACAAGTTTAAAGTGAAGTTGGGGATCTACAGATAGGAGTATAAACTTACAATTGTATAAATGAGTCCTCAGTCCTGAGTTTACTCTGTGTTACTAGACCATTGCTCCTGTCTGTAACTGATTAGTTTTAATATTTTTATTTCAAAACAACAAGAGTAATTTATCCACACAGGATACTGGTTGTTTACCAGCAGAGCATTTGTGAACAAAAAACAAACCCCATCATAACTTCTGGCACTAATAAAAAGTTAGCTGAATAGCCTAAAAATCCTATGAATCACATACACAACAGTCAGCTTCATTTCTAGGATCAATTCTGCACAAGTGCTTCATTTTAAGACTTCCACATGCAGCGTTGTTCTATAAGGATATCAATACTTGCAAATACTAAACAAGGCTCTGATCTTGCAAAGACTTAACTTTAAGCACATGCATAACTCTTTATATGATTGGAGTCTTAGATGCAGGGTTTTCAAAGTAAGAGGAGACAGTTTAATTCTAGCAACTATATGAACTAGTATGGATATGCTTCAAACTCTGTGATTGGGGTCTAAATGATGGAGATTGTATCACCTCAAAGTCTGATTAATATTAAAATTATGTAGCATTAACTAAACTTATGATCTTTTAACTAAAATCTGATATAAAATTTCTGAGAGTATCATAGGATAAATATTTGGTGTATATCTAGATTTTACATCTACTGCCCTGCCTTCACTTTTGTGCCGAAGAGCTCATAGAACAGGGTTGTTGAAAACTCCCTGAACCTTGAGGGAGATGGGAGAAAGGAGATCACTATATGGATGACATAGATGGAAGAACAAAAACCCACAAAGGGTGTATAATAAAAACCATTAAATTCATTCCATAAGCATATTTATTCCTCAAATACAATATGTTACACAACTGCCCAAAAGGGAAAGCTTGCAACTGTGTATGTCAAACCATAAGAGCACAACTGTTGAGTACTACTCTAGCAGTTCGGCCTACTAATAATTTTTATCTGCGCCTAATGGTTATATTTTTTACTAACTTATTTGCTTTTTCCAGCACCTCATACTATGTCACTTTGACCAAAAAAAAACTGTATATGCTAAAACCACACTCAAATGATGATGAATTGTTTGGACAGTCTTTTCAAAACTGACATAATTCTGAATTCACATTTTTTGTGGTTTTATGTCCACAATTTCCCAACATTTTGATGCTATGAATTATGATATACTTTTTATGTAAACAGATTTGGAGAGGGGGGAAATATCTTACATTTCAAATGCTTGTAGAGAACAAATGAACTCAAGCTTGTATTTCATCACCCACATTTCTCCCTCTACATCCTCTTCTGGGCTCAACCTCTGACCTTAGCCAGCTTGACTAATTCAAAATGCAAAGTAATGGAAAGCTTCTGTGCATCACTTTTTGTTGCCATTATTAAATATTTGTATTACCATAGTGCCTACAAGCTCCAATCACGGTCCAGAACCCCATTGTCCTAGGTGCTCTGTAAATACAGAACAGAAAGACAATCTCTGGCCCAAAGAGTTTACAAGCTAATTATAAAACAAGATACAACACATCTACACAGATGGGGAAAAAGTGACCGTACACAGCACGGTAGACAGTGGTCTCACACGACAGCAGTCTAGTTGTTTTAAGTTTTTTTAATGGGCATTATGGCAAAAGAGAGTAAACTAGGATCGTGAAGTATCTTAGCAGACGTTTACAAGGAGCTCCTCCTAAGGGCTTGGGGCAGCATAGGAGAAAGCCCAAAGGTGCTTGTTTGAAAGATTAACAAGTATGTGCTTTCAGTTCTTTGCTGACAATTAGATCAAATCAGGTTTTTCACTAAGACAGTAATGTTAGAATATAGTCTATGAAATCCTTCCAAGAGTGCCAAATGCAAATGAGGTTTAGTATTAAAAAACAAAAATTGCTTAGTGGTTACAGTCAGACTAATCACATTCTTTAAATACTTTTGCATGTTTTATGTCTCTGCAGAGTCCCTTGTTGTGTAAAGCATTTGCTATGTTGAATCGAACTCCTCCATACGTCCACTGTAAATTTCAATACTGTTGTATGCGATGGTTTTCAGTCAAGTTCATTAGGACACTGGAGTATTATGTTTTTAAAAAAAATATCAGCCAAACATGAGGCTGTCTGATGGTGGCTGTGAAACAAGTTTGAGCGTCTGTAATATGTTTTAAGACTGTGTTGGGTGTTAAAGAAGCTTTCACCTTTTTCTTTGTCAGAGCAAACAGATAAGATTCCCTTGGACGGCATCATCAGCAACTGGGACACCATTCTACATGTTATTGCTTAAAGGGGTGGAGCAACTGGCCAGGTGGCTTAGGAGAGTGGGTCAAGAATGGCATAAGAATAAAGAGAGTGATAACAGCAGCCTCTCCTCCTCCTAGGAAAGTGCTGGCTTTATGGGCAGGGAAGTATACATATGCTACAGCACCGCTGGGTGGTGCATGCTACTTCATGTGTAGATGTGTTTAAATTCTAAAACACACACACACACACACACACACACACACTCACTCTCTCTCTCTCATTTTGGCTCTTTAGTAATTGAATTATGGCTTTTTTCCATTGTCAGTTTAAACACACAGAAGAGATCAATCATCGCACATAAAGTAGATGAGCTGGAGATACCACCTCATTAAGGTGCAATACAGTAAGTAAAAATGAAAGAGAAATATAAAGCAAAAATGCATAATGTATTTAAAAAAAATTGTAAAAACCAACTGACACATTAGAACACCACAAATGAAATTGCTGATGAGAAAAAAATAAATGTCCTCAGCAGTATCAATTTTCCTAGCAAGTTTTTCTTGAATTTCAATTGAACGCTTATATGCACTAACCATTATGCAGTTTATTGCACAGCAAGTGCAGGGACCGGAATTTGATTATGCATCGTAATACAAAATAGAATTTTTCAAAGCCTGAAGTACTTAAATCACTTTTGAAAATGGACTTTAGAAGCCTAAGGCACAAAGACATGTAAAAAAGACCGTAGATAAAGTTTTCACAAGACAGGTTTCTAATGCAGATATACAAGTTCTTGTCCCTCCACCTTATAGCAGTACTGATGTTTGGGTTCCTTACTCCATTGGTTCTCAAACGTATTTGATCATGACCCCACTCTATAGACTCTGGTCTACAATGTGAATTTAGGCTTCTGTTGACCATGTGTCTCCACTGCCAGGTCTGTTCTGCTGACCTAACTGGGCGGAAACGACGATTCAATAAATCAACCTCCACGAGAGGCGTAGTGCTAAAATCGAAGTCGATAGGTCAAATGAGAGGTAGGATAGGCAGAGTGTTGCGTAAATCAATATCATTGGCCTCTGGAAGGTGTCCCACAATGCTCTGCTGTGAGTGCTCGGGGTACGTTTTTTAACTCTGCTGCCCCAGCCAGACACAGAACAGCATGTTGGCTGACTGAGATGCCAGGGAAGGCACTTCTGGTGAGTGTGGAATTTCAGTTTATGTGCACAGAGATGGCCCAGAATACGCCATGGTTATTTCCAGGAAACTTTAATAGAGGTACTCTGCAATTCTTTGCAGAAGGTTACTTGGGAGGGCAGCCTTATTTCTTTTACCAGAATATGACACTCTGCCATGCCGCTCCGTTATTAAATTTTCTGGCATCATGGCAGAACACAGCATAGCAGCATAAGGACCAAGTCTGTATCCAGACACCTGCAATAACCGCTCTCTTTCCACCTGTCACCTTCAGGAGGCTAATATCACAAAAGGTCACTTAAGGTAGACGGTGTAAGTTTATAATACATGTGCTTTTACTGAAAAAAAAACTGTGTGTGGTTCTCCCCTCGGGCTGGTTTCTGGTTCCTTCAATTGAAGTTTCCCTAACATGAGGTTGCTCTGGATGGCAGGGATCAGGGATTGCATGTTAATGTGTTTTCTCTTGCCCCGTCCCCTACCCCGCCACCTCCTCTAGGGCGGCATCCTTCAAAAACCGAATTTTGGGAGGCTTAATGTTCCCCAGTCATGCTCCTGAGGGAAATGGCCCAAACATACACTGTGCGCCAGGGATTTCCAAAAACTCGAGACACGAGTCCCTTACTCACCATGGCTGCCATACCACACAGAACCATGGAAAAGGTAGTGATTTTGATTCTGGGCTACTGTTCACTTGAGAATAATAAGGGGAGTGATTTTTACATTGCAACCTTGCATCTCACCCGTGGTGTGCATTAACAATGGTTGTATTGTGCTTTGTGTGCCCTGCAGTGGAAAGCGTGGCCTTCAGTGCATCCTCCTCTTCTGCAGAGAGGCTGTCACAGATTAGAAGGTGGAAAAAGAGAACTCGGGATGATACGTTCAAGGAGATAATGAATGCCTCGGAGGCAGCTGACACAGAGTTCAGAGCCTGGAGGATTTCACTGTCCGAAAAACTGGACCTGGACATGGAGAGCAGTCCAGGAACAACAGCATGGAACGCAGGACAAGATGCTGTGGATAAGGAGGGACCAATCAGACATGTTGAGGTGTCTTGTTGAGCTTCAGAAACAGCAGTGGCAGGATAGATTCCTTCTGCAGCCCCTGAAGAACTTGCAGCAACAACTGACCGCTTCCCAAGCCCCCATCCCCAAGCCTTCCAGGAGGAGGATGGGAAGGGTGCATCATGTGCTCCACTCAACACCGGAAGAGGGGAGTAGGAAGACATTCTAAGAACTGTCAGTCTGCAGGCTTTTGTGCTTGCACAGACAAGCAGTGTTTGTCCCCCCAATTCCATGAGAATGGTGCTAACAGCTAAATTATTTTCCTTTCCCTCTACTGTTACATATGTGCAATAAAGGTCAACTTCTTTGTAACTAAGTACTCTTTATTTTTTATAATCATGCGGGTGGTAGGGGAAGAGGAGGTGCTGTGACAGTGCAGCAATGGAGGGGATGGTACGGCAAGACAAAGCACACACCAGTAAGTGGCACTCACTGCTATGGCTCATTACAAAAATGGGTTTGCAAAGACTCCCTGAGGCACAGAGCTCCTCGCTGGGCTCTCTGTGTTGCACTTATCTGGCTGCTCAAAGTTTGCGGCCAGCCGATCTGCTTCCATGACCCAACCCAGTGGAAACTTCTCCCCTTTGTCTCTCAGACATGATGGAGCACACAGCAGGCAGAGAACTATGGGAGAATTGCTTTCACTGAGGTCTAACCTAGTTAGCAAACTGCACCAGCGAGACTTTAAACACCCAAAGACATATCCCACCATTATTCAGTGCTTAATCAGCCTAGTACTGAACTGCTCCTTATCACGGTCCTGTGCCGGTGTCCGGCTTCATGAGCCATGGGAGCAAGAGGTAGGCCGAATCTCCCAGGATCACCATTCGCATTTCATCATCATCCATCGTTATTTATTGGTCTGGAAAAAAGTCCCCACTTGCATCTCTCTGAACAGACCGGAGTTCCTACAGACGTGCGCGTCATGCACCTTTCCAGACTACCCCACGGTGATGTTGGTGAAATGCCCCCTGTGATCACCAGTGCTTGCAACACCATGGAAAAATAACCCTTTTAGTTTATGTACTCTGTGGCAAGGTGGTCTGGTGCTAAGATAGGGATATGCATGCCATCTATCGGCTTCACCAGAGGTAGGGAACCCATCAGGGCAAACCCATTCATTATGTCCTGCATGTTTTCCAAACTCACTGCCTTTCTTAGCAGAAGGCTGTAAATGGCCCTGCACACCTGTATCACAGCAGCTCCCACAGTGGATTTACTGAGTCCGAACTGATTCCCAACTGACTGGTAGCAGTCTGGCATTGACAGCTTCCACAGAGCAATGGCCAATCACTTCTCCATTGTCAGAACAGGTCTCAAATGAGTATTTCTGCACTTCAAGGCTGGGGACAGCTGTGCGCAAAGTTCCAGGAAAGTGGCCTTATGCATCCAAAAGTTCTGCAGCCATTGCTTGTCATCCCAGACCTTCATAACGATGCAATCCCACCAGTCAGTGCTTGTTTCCCTGGACCAGAGATGGCTCTCCACAGAATTCAGCCAGTAGCAACCAGGGATTGTTTCGTTCCATGGCTTGTAGCATAGCGGCTTAAGTAACAGAGCAATTTTTGGCACCGCAGCTTCTCTCTTGGCTTTAGAAATACTACAGGATAAGTCGCAAGGTGTTTGTGATGCTCACAATAGTGCAGAGCTGAGTGGGCTCCATGCTTCCAAGGCAACGGCATATGTGTGGCTGAAGCAGGGTTTCGAAAAGCGGTGCAAAAATGTTTATTTGCTGTTGACATCAGCGGGAGGGAGGACATTGCAGTCCGAAGATATTCCCCAAAGCCCCTGCAGCTAGTTGTACTATGGGATTGCTACCCACGGTGCATCGCTTTGTCCGTTGACGCAAGCGCAGCTGACGGGGACACCCTTGCGATACAACAAGCATGGTATGATCACACCTGACTGACTTCATTAGTTCGGTGGGTGACTGTTGATTGAAATTAAATTGACTTCATTTCGCAGTGTAGACACACACTTACTCTGTAGTCACTTGTGTCACCCCCCGCTTCCATCACACAAGTACAAATGCCACCACCCAGTTCTGAAGGCAGAGTGGAGAGCAGCAGTTGCTGGCCAGGCACCCAGCTCTGAAGGCAGTACTGCTGCCAACAGCAGTGCAGAAGGAAACGTGTTATGGTAAGGTATTGCCCCCTTACTTCTCCACCTCTCACACCCCAAGAATACATTCCGTGCCCCCCAGTTTGAAAACCTCTGACTTAAACAAGTGGAATAAAAGACTAATATATTTGTAAACACGCTTTGAAATAGGTGTTCGTTTTCATATGGCTTCACAAAAAAAGCTATTGCTGATTTAAGAATGTAGAGAATTCTGAGAAACGCAATTATGGTACAAGTGACTGCACTGGTTTCAGTATTAATGCTTTCAGTTGATGATAGGAGAATCTTAAAAGTTGCAATGAAAACAGATATTAGCAATGATTTTTCAACCATTCTTAAATAAATGTTTATGCTATAGCTGTAGATTATACTCACTTGCTAACATTTTCCTTTATAGAACATTCCTAAAGAAAGCCTAGATATTAAAAACATTAGTATGAACTTTTGCCCCCAGCTTTCAGTGTGTAATAGAATCTTTTCACTTCCCATTTCAAGCTCACATATTGATAATCCTTGCCTCGTTTTTAGTCCAAGCATAAATAATTACCTACTTGCTATTCTAGAGTTCTATTAAATTGAGTTATAGAGTCATTGTTCTTTCTGTCAAGAAGTACAAAACCAGAATAAACTCCAATTACTTGCTGCATGCATACCTTTCCTTCTTTAATGTGTTGATTAAATGCTTTCAGGTATTAGGACACACTCAATATAGCAAATCATAATAGAGATTTTTTTTTACCATACAATTACAATTTGCTAACTTTTAATACAGCATGCAGGTTACGGAATAAAACAGAAAAAGATTGAATTCTACTAGAGGCTAAAAGATACACATTATTAGAATTCATTTTTGTTTCTTACTTTATATTCGTTCTTATCCTGAAGATCTGAAGTGAATAGCCTTAACTTCTTATCAGCAGCTGCAGTACAAAACCTAGAATAATCAGACAACCCCCCCACAAAAAAGCCTTTCAGTCATTTCTCATCATTAATATAGTTGGCCACCTGCCAAATTTCCATCCCAATTTAAGTTAAAGATGCACTTTTTTTTTCAGAAGGAAATTCAGATTACGCTTTTGAAAATAGAAATACTTCTAAATATTATTATTCCCTTTTGGCAATAACAGTCTTAACAGCAATAATTGGACTGCAGTGTATTGTAGCTGCATGTCAAGTGGCAGGGATACTTTGTATTGAATGAAAACTATCCATTTTGCCCAACCAAATAAGTCACAATGATCAACTGTGAAATCTTTGGAAATAGTCAATTATAATTAGCATATGCTTTTATTGTTACTGGTGGTGGTCAAATGGCTAGAGAAGTTAAAACATTTATAATAGCAATTGAAGAAGATGCTAATGTTAGTTCATAAAGCAGTTTCTAGTATGCCTAAAACAGAAAGACTGTATTAATGTTAATGTTTAGTGTTAACAAAAATGTTAACACTAAACATTTTATTTTTAACAAACCTATCAGACTTGGCATTTGTACACTATGTTTGAAACATGGTTTGAACATTAAAAGTACTTTGAATTGTTAAACAGGTACTATTATTTCATGGTCAGCAGTTTGTTCAGACTTTATAAAAACCTGGTTTTATGCTTTTATTCTCTTTTACTACTGTCGCACAGTTCTACAGTTGCGCAAACATCTGAATCTTGCCTGAAATTGGCTTGTATCAGAGAATATTTCATTTAGACCTAATGCAAACTTGATTGTCGTATAATGCCCTATTCTACAGAGTTTTAGCAGAGTTCCTTCTAGACAGACTACAGAGAAGTCTAATTACATTTTATTTACACCCACTTTCATATTAATTTGACTAATTCAAACTTAAATCATTCTTTGAAAAAAAAGTAAAAGTTAATTCCAATCTTTGACTTTAGTTATGGCCCCACTGAAATCAATGGGAGTTTTGCCATTGACTCCAACAGAGCTAGGATTTCATCCCAAGAGTCTAACTTTATATTAAGGAATAAAAGCTAGGCAGATAAAAGAAAAAAGTTATTATTTTACTTAAATATTTTTAAAATACCTTATCTGGGGAGGTAAAGCATCCAGTCTGGTTTCTGGACTCCATGCTATGGCATCAACTCTGATCCCATGATGAAACGTTCTTAGTGTCTTATACTGTATTCCTTCCACTTCTGCATCCTCCTCCTAAATACATAAACACTGTAATAAGCTAAGTGAAAAAATGGTTTGGAAGATAAATAATAGGATACAAGCCTTTCAATTCTAAATTAGTTTGAATTAAGTCCAGGCTTGTGGTGACCAAAGACTTGATTGCTTTTCTTGTAAACTCCTCATGACAGGGACCATGTCTTTTGATATGCTTGTAGAGTGACAAAAAAAAAAATCATCACACTTTGGGTGATTCCACAATATAAACAACATTCAGTGACTTGGGATACATAAAGGGAGTTGTTGGTCTCATTCCAGTTTCCAGTAAACAAGTATGCCTCTCACAAAACCAATACCACAACTGGTATCTTTATTAACAGACTCAGCAGAAAGGTACAAACTCTGAATGGGCAAAAACATTGAGCCTGTAACTCTTAGATGGTAACTTCAGAGACTTCGGGCACATTATCTGAATGATATGGAAAAGTCTGCACTGATCTTTGAGTAAATATAGGATTTTTTTTCCAAGTGCTGTCCATTTAGGACTTTTGACAAGAGCTAAGAAAGAAGTCAAAGCAGCATAAGGTCAATAGTATACAACATGTTTTCCAAGATAACTTGTTTCCAAGTTAATTACTGAATGGTATTAAACGTGTGGAGAATTGCTATCACATGGCAGATAAAATAAAGGTAAATCCTGAACCATGCAGTAAAGAACATCTAAGTTAACCACAAAAACTGTTTAAAATGTACTATTGTACTGTTTCAGTTAATAGCAGAAAAAGAAAAAAAATCCTATGAATATATTGCTGTTATGCATTTGAAGGTCTAACAACATTTCCAATGTTCTATCACACAGACAAGGATTTTAGAAATTTGATTCAAGGACAAAAAGCTTCCCTATAGGTTTCCAAGCAGATAAACTTGAAAACAAATGCAACACTATAAGAAACTGTGTGCCCTTTTTAAAAAGATTTATTATTTGATTATTTACATACTTATGAGCTCACAGAACAATATCTTTATCATTTTGCCCACCTATTTGCCAACAGAAATTATGCAGAGACGGCCAGAATGAGGACAGTCAAATAAAATTGTTTCTATTTGTAAAATTCTGTATGTCAAAGCAGATAAATGAGAATTTAAAGTGAGTGCCATGCATTTTATATATTTTGCAGAGTTTTGCCACATGGTTAGTAGGAATGCTTCACTATTTTTCCTCCTCTTATCCGGGAGCCTTTTGCAAGTAATCACTAGTTTATGATGCCTTTTTTTCATGACTATTGACTCAGTGACAAAAATCGTATCTTAAGAACAATACACCACTTATCACAAAATTAGGCCCTGATTTCAGGACATTCTTAACCATTTCTTAAAAATGGTAACGAGAAAAATCACAAAAGCAAAATACTTTTACCACACAGGATAATAGCTCATTCTTTTCTTCAGAATAATATTTTCTGAATTATTGCAGCAATTAATATAACTTATTTAGAAGTAAAAATAATTTAAATTAATCTCTGGCATTTTGGGGGCTCGTCAGTCTTAATAGGAACATAAATAATTAATAATAGATACACAAAAGACCGATCAGAATTCAGTTTGGTCTTAAAGAAAAGGTTGAATAGAATGTGATAAAACATACCACTTGATAAAATGCACAGCAGATATCCAGTTACACAAAAAATGATGTGAACTTATAATTGCATAACTTTCCAAGTAGTAATTACTTACATCTCCAGTTCTGTATCTTTCAAGAGGTGCTGCAACAGATTGCTTTCCAAGAAAACAACAATTGCTTCAGTGTAAATCTTGTTCACTGTGAACTATGACATTGTGAAACTTTGTAGTAGCAGAATGAAAGCCTCACAGTAAACTGTGTGTAATTTCAGTTATAATGAACTTCTGTGTAAAGCAGAGCTACTTGGGAAACAAATATTATGAATCTAGAAGACAGGCCCATTATAAAAAGAGTAAAAATGTTTAGGTTCCAATGTACTATTTTATCAGTGCCTCTTAATTTATCATCTTTCATTTCTAATACTTAATAAAATCTTTGACAAAAACACATACTAACCTGAAATCTGCAAGTCCCAATAACTACATAATTATTACCACCGTATGCAATTAGGGAACCTACATCTCCACTATCAAATGGATTAAATTCCACCACATGCACATAATCCTCACAATCCACTGTGTAGGTAGCATTTCGAGAAGAGTCTTGCTTCATCTTCAATGGTAAAAATCAAGTTAGCACAGAGGTAATTTCATCTGTAGGACAAGGAGCTATATATCAAAAATAAACAAATATATACATATATTTGAGAAAACTTGCCACAGTAGTATATCAAAATACATCAGTTTATCAGTAGATACAACAAAGCAGATGAAGTTGTCTTTAGAATCAATATTTTAAAGGTTAGAATGCAGTTCTACTCTTCAAATGATTATCTAAGATAATGCCTTCCCCACATGAATTCTTTTCTGGTTTGTGCATCAAGAGAATTGTTCATTTCCAACTGGAGGGCCACCTGTGCCACCTCATGGTTTTCCAAATTCTGCTCTCTTTTATGCTTCTCTAACCCTTTTAAAGGCAATAAGGTTGCACATCTATAAAGGCAGAACGTGAAGACAGTTGGGATTGACCAGATGTAAATGAGGGTGCTTGGCCTGCAGAATCTTTATTATTGACAATGATGAATGATGAACTCAGAGACTTTAATGTCAGCTTTAAACAGCTTTAATTTTAGTTCCCAGGCTGACTTTGCAGGGTTGGTAGTTTGAAGGTCCCAGTATTAATTTTTTTTCACTTATGAACTGGGCAAACTTGATGTGAAAGTCATTGGCACATACGCACAACCCAAACTTGTGTTTGTATCCTTTACTTCTGGTGTTGTTTATATTGATACTGCAGTCATTATTGCCATTTTGCTTAGTTTTTGTTTTTAATGCTACATCTGAAAAATTATGGTAATTTTTTCTGGAGTCACTTTTCAGAACAGAGCCAAGTTTTAACACTCTCTCCACCTCCACCCCTGAATAAATCAGTCAAGATACTACCCAAATATAAAGCTCTAAAAACAGACAAAACCAAAATTTCCACTGAATTCTTTGTGTATGACCGGTTCAGACCTGCTTTGGAACTGGAGGTTGTAGGGGGATTCATGATACAGTTTTCTTTACTCAGGCCACTGGCATTTGACAATTAACACTGATGTGGAACAATGCTTACATCTCCAACATATTCAGATCCCTAAGTAAAGCACACAAATGGATGTTAGAGATCCCAGGGAGCTTTCCACAGGAATAAAGGACAAAATCTTCCCTGCATCCACTCTTGTGTAGCCCACTGTGCAGAGGATGACTACTGCATGTTAGTGTTGCTGCTTGTGTGTGATTTTATGAATCCCTTTGGATTAAAGATACTGTAGAAATGCAAAATAAATGTCAGAAAACAGAACTGCAAGCGCTAGTCTACACTATGAAGTGAGGTTATGTCAGGCCTTTAGCTACACTACCACTTATACCGGCAAAACTTTTGTCACTCTGGGCTGTGAAAAAATACTCCCAGCAAGTGACATAAATTTGGCCAACATAGCTACCGGCACTTTTTTAGGTGGATTTATTAAGGAACATGTTGGTGGGAGAGCTCTCTCCCATTGACATAATGCAGTTACACAAATGCTTTTCCAGTGGCACAGCTAACTAATACAGCTGGCCGCTGTAAATCTTAAGTGTAGTCTCTCCCTAAGTTGCCTTGCATTAACATATCTGTGCATCTCTCTACACTTAAATTTGTCGTTGGCTGACATAAATGCAGTATTATGTCAATGCAGTTAAACCACCTTCCTGAATGACACTGAGTTATAGTCGGCCTATTGAACTCCCCTCTGTTATCCCCACGGAAAAAGGCAAATGCTAATACATGTACTTCTCATAGTTCCTTAAATTTTTCTCTTTATGCTAAAGAGTGATTGAGGACATCTACTGTACTAAAGGAAACAATTTTTCACATAATTAAGATTTGTACAAGGCCTACCAGAGTGCTGAACATAAGGGCGAGTCTACACTTAAAACTTACAGTGGCACAGCTGTTTCGATACAGCTGTGCCACTGTAAAAGTGCTTGTGTAGCCGTGTTACCATCAACGGGAGAAAGCTCTCCTGCCAGCGTAAAAAAACTACCTAAACGACCAGTGGTAGCTATGTCAGTGGGAGTGTCTCCCCCACCAACGTAGTGCTGTCCATATAAGCACTTGAACAAGAACTTGTTCCTCGGGGTGTGAAAAAACACACCCGAGTGACATAAATTTTGCTGGCATAAGTGCTAGTGTAAACAAAGCATCTCATAATTTAGAAGGGTAAGCAAATTAATAAGGAAAGAAGATTTAAAGCACTGAGTTCAAGTAAGTAAAAATCACCCTTTGGGTGAAAACTCTATGAATAATGTTTGGCTCAATTCAGTCACCTCTACTTTATTTTCCTCATCTAGAAGGATAACAAATGTGATCAGCTATCAGAGGGGAGAACCCATCATCTCAGTTAGACAGGAAGTGGCAGCAGGGCAATGTTGCTACCTCTTGTGATTTTAAAACAAATCTCGCCATATTTAGTCATCTTCTTAAGGTCCCAGATGCTGGAGTCAAACCAAAACGCTTGGCTTTCTCATCCACAGCAAGTTTCTGTGGGTCACAGAGAAAAAACTGAAAACCCACGAACCAAACGCATCAGAGAGACTCCAACCCCAGAGGGCGAATTTAAAGTCTCCCGCAGGCTGGCCGTCTGGGGCCGAAGTCGTGACTTGTTCACGGCGGGGCTGGCAGCAGGGCGGATCCCTTCGCTCCCCGGCCCCCGCAGCGGACACGCAGGGGCGGGTGCTGCAGCGGGGTCTACGTGAAGACAGCTCGAAGAGGGACACCCGGGGCCTGGCTGGGGCTGGGCCGGCGGCAGCACCCAGGAGCTTGCCTGGCCCTTGCCCCTTCCCTGCCCTCCGCTTAGGGGGCGACGGAAACAAGCAGCAGCGATGGGGGAGGGGTGAGACACACAAGGCCCAGGTCCGCCGCCGCCCAGAGCGGGGCAGATGCCACGAGGCCGGAGGGACCCCGGCGGGCGACCGCTGCCTGCACAGAGCGGCGCGCGGCACCTACGAGTATCTGCGTCTCCACCACGCTCGAGACAGCGCGCCGTCCGTCCGCCTGTCAGACCGTCCGTCCCTCCGCCTCTTCCTCGCTCCCGCGAAGAGTTCGTACCTCGCCGGCACTTCCGGCCCCAGCGCCCGGCGCTTCCGGGTCAGGAACTTCCCCTCCCCCCACTCGACCCCGGCCGCCGCCTTGATTGGGCGGCTGCGGGAGATTTAAATCTAAACCGCCGCGGGGAAGCGTGGGCGGGGTAGCTAGGTAACAACGGTTCTCCTCAGCCGGGCTCGGGACAGTGCGAGCGGCCCCAGTCACGCAGGTAACGTCCCCCTCCCGCCCCGGAGAGCGCCTGGGCGCTGGTGTGGCCACCACAGGGCCGCGGGGGGTCCCCGGGACAAGGGGCGTCCGGGGCTGGAGTCTGCCGCGGCCTGGTTCCGCTGCCCCCGCCGAGCTCGGGAGGCGGCCGTGAGCCCTGCGCTCTCGGGGCCGGGCTGTGCCCGCGGCTGCTGGCTCGGGCCCAGTGCGCGAGTCTCTGCCCGCCGTCTGGCTTCTAGGGGCTCGTGCGGGCCCAGCCGCCCGGCGCTAATTGGGGGGGGGGTCGCTCTAAATGACGTGGGGCCACCAGGGACCTCCCCGCCCCCCCTTGGGCTGTGCCGGCATTTAGCAAGGCCCCGAACACGGCCCCGTTCTCTTCCCCGGCGACTCCCGCCTGCAGCGGGGGGCCTGGAACCGCCCCTGCCACCTCCACACAGGTGGGACTCCTAGGTGCTGGCACCGGGCCTGCGGGGCGCTGCTGCCGCACCCGCTGGTTTGCAGTGGCTTCCATCCTATGCAGGGTTTACAGTTTGACTCAATGACTCTTAGCACCCCCATTATGCAAATTGTTACCGTGCCCCTGGTTGGTCTCTTTTTTTTTTTTTTTTTTTACATTGGGGAAGATCTTCTCGAAGGGGCTCTCGGACTCCTTTTTGCCAGGGTGAAAGAATAACTGCCCAGTAAATGGGCCCCGACCTGCCTGGCGAACTAGTTTCGGAAAGCAGCTTGATTGTGCACCTGACGTCAGCTGCGAAAGGGCTCCTCATCTGGCTGCCCTCAAAAAAGTAAAAACGTTGAGATGCACAGGGAAGGGGAAGGTGAATAATTTGGAGCATGCTATAGTGCCATAATACAAATCAGTGCTGCTGCCTTGTCTGGAGTACTGTGGGCAGGACTGATTATATCCTCTCAAAAAGGATATTATAGAATTAGAGAAGGGTGATGAGCATGGTTAAGGGCTATGAAGATAGATTGAAAAGATTGGGATTGTCAGCCCTAGAAAGGAGAGGAATAAGAAGAAACATGATAAAAGCATATTAAAAAAATGAATGGTAGAGGGAACTTCTGTTTTCCCTGTCCCATAACTGAAGTTAAGATCTGTCAAGAGTAATTTTTAGTACAAGTCAGGGACAGGTTGTGGGAAATAAACAACCCGGGAGGGGTGGGGGGACACTAACAGTCTGCTTGCTGCTGGGTTCTGATCTCTGGCAGCTGCTCTAACCACTGCTACTCCAGCCCCAGGGGGGCTGACCCAACCCTGGTTGCTGTTTCAGCCTGGGGACGGCTGCCCTGGCAGTTGCTGCTCTGGTGGCAACGGAGCTGAACCAACCAACCCATGCTGCTGCTTTCAGCAATGGGCTGCTGTTCCTGTGGCCTTGGGGACGCCAGCTGCTCCAGCCTTGTCCTAGAAGAAGTCCTGAAAAATATGGAATCTGTGACCTCTGAATCATATCTTGATCCATAATACAAGGAAAGGGGGAGACACTGAATGAAATTAAAAGGTGATAAATTCAAAACAGAGGAAAGGAAATAGTTTTCACACGATATGTAGTTAGATTGTAGAACATGCCACAGGAAATCATGGAGGCCAAGAACTTAGAAGCTTCAAAAATGGTATGGCTATTTATATGGATAACAAGAATAGTGGGGTTAGCATAATTAATATTCCTTCCATGATTTGTTTAAGCTGATAGCTAACTATTTAGATCAGGAGGAGACCTAATGTGGTGTGCATTTCTGCAGTCTGCAGTCTTGATCAGTCTGGAAGTTCCTATGTTCATATGATGATTTTGTACAGCAGGACTAGGTATGGTGACGGATGATGCATACTGTGCCTTGTCAACAGAAGTAATTCTTTTCTGGGTCATGGGAGAAGAGAAGAAATACAGCTTAGCCTGCCACAATGAGTGGTTACCTTTAGAGCAAAGGTTTTCAAACTGTGGGATTGTAACTCAAAGAGGAGAGTGACTCAGCCCAAAAAGTTTGAAAACTGCTGCCTTAGAGTCTTTCTTTTGCATAAATTGTGGCCCGGTCTACACTTACCTTTGCGATTCGGTGGCAGTTGACGGGAGATACGCAAGTGACGTAAATCACTTGCGTATCTCCTGTTGACTTTGCGGCGTCTCCTCTGCATGGCATCCATACTGGGCTGCGTTCCCTTTGATGCAGCGCTATGCCACTTATCGGGGTGGTTTTCCTGTGTCGCTTGCTGGATCGACTGAGCAGGTCTACACAGACTACTCAGTCAATCCAGAGCAATCGATCTGATGGTACTGAATTTGCTGCCCTCAGTGTAGACCCAACCTGTGTATTTTAATTTCTTGATGGGGAGGGGCACTATGTGGAGCCAGGTCAGAGGAAGAAACCACAGCAATTGCAGAGAGTTAGGGAGAATGGAGAGAGAGTGATTAAATTTGGGTTTTCTTTTCCCAAACTCTTACTTAGAAAATTATGGTTTTAACACTAAATATATATTTATGGACTTAATTCACTCTCTCTGTGTTCCACTTCAGGAATATGGCTGTCTTTCAGAAAAAGATCTTAAATATGATCAAGTGTTTTAGAAGACAATGGTGCTTATTTTCAGACTCAGAAAGGACTACTGTGTGTGGTGCAGACTGCATGGTGATGGCTTTACAGCTATCAATGGCTGAAGTCAATAAACAGGTTAGTGCTTTGTCAATGCTCAGCACTTATGAAAATTAGGCTGCTTATTAGTGCCTAAATATAGATTTAGTAGTCTCACTTTAGACACATTTGAAAACATTGGACTTGATTTTCTGAATTTTGCATGCCTAATTTCCCATCTTCAATATTGAAATAATTTTTTAAACTTTGGTTTTTTTTTTTTTTTTTCCCCCCCACCATGTAACTTCTCAATTTCTCCCTTTTCCTTCAATGTTTCATCTAGCCACTAGGGGGTAGATTCACAAAGGAGCTAGGTTGTGGTGATAATGAGTGTTGCCACACCTAACACGGAGAAAGAAATCACTGGGATTCACAGAAGCTAGAATCTGGTGCTACTGTACATTGAATGGGGGGGGAGAGAGGCAACTCAGAATGGGATTAAAAAAGGCTAGCATGGTAAGTGGCTCTTTCCTGAGATGCTAAGCTGAGCAGCGTGTGCTAAACTCTGCTCCTCTCTGGGGGATAGGTTCCTATCTCTGCTTGGGATTCTCAGAGGCAAACCCTTTCTTGGTGTTAGGTGCCTATGCTGTTTTAGCAAGAAGCTGAGTGAGAATGAAAGCAGGAGGACTTCCCTCATTCTTTAGCCTGTAGTTACGGTGCTTACGTGGGATATGGGCTACCCCAGTTCAAGTCCCCCCCCTCTGCAAATGTGAGTGAGTGAGAGAGAGCAAGTGCACTCACCTAGCAGGTGGGAGACCCAGATTCTAGCCCCCCTGCTCCAATAACATCCTCACCAGGAGCACTTGCAGTGATTTTAGTGGGCGCCCTGACAGCTGGAGCCCTGCCTCCCCAGGTGGCAGGGCTCAGGCTGTCAAAGGGATCAAAAGGCAATGTAAGCAATGCAGCGTCTACGTGGACGCTGACCCTACTACATCGACTTCAGTGCTACACCTCTTGTGGCCGTGTAGTGGGCAACTTACATTGATGGGAGCAACATTATAGGGTAGACACTTAGGTCTATGTCAGCAGCTTTTTGTCGATCTAACTCTAACTGTAGTGTAGACCAGGTCTTACTCTGGGGCTTAAGGGTCTGGATGCTAAAAGGGAGACTGCAGTGCACTTGTTTCACTTGCTGTCCTCTTCTCCTGTTCCTCTTTTCACCACTTTTCCTCATGAAGCCCCAGATTTGAACCTCACTAGAGAGATCAGAACTTTGCTACTGCTGTGGCCAGGAATGTATCCTGAATGATAATGCACTGGCCTAATCCATTGTAGGTCAATCTGACCAGGGAATGTTACTCATGCTGAGTGGATGGACTGTAACTGTCTCCTCACCAAAGGGTGTCTGTTGGCTGAGTTGAGTGACCAGTCCATCCTGGTTATTTTTTGCTGCCTAGTTAAACGATATTAGTGTGGGTGACCTGTTGTGCCTTCACTCTCTCACTAAAGAAGTAAATCCTCTTGCAATCTATGCCTTTCCATCAGAGTTATTGTGTAAGCTGAAATCCCATTTAGGAACTTGGAGAGCTGTACTTTGTCTTGCTTAGGGATTCATCTTTTCCTTTTAAGTATCTCCATTAGGGCCAAAATACAAAGTGTGATCCTGCAACATGTATTTAATAGATGCTTGTGTTTGTTTTATTGGTACATAATTTAATTACTTAGTATGGTATGAAATATTCTGAACACAAATAAATATTAAAAAGTGGTGTTTTAATGAAGCTCAAGGATCATGCATTGAGACATTTTGCGGAACATGTGTGTGTCCAAATATGAATTTCTCTGTTTTATATCATTTAATTGTAAGCTTCAGAATGGATTTAACTTCCATTTTTGTAGCAGAAAATGGGCAATGGCTGAGCAACGGAACTATGGCCATAACAAGTCATCAACATTGAATAGCTCTACCCTGGGAGTTAAGCAAATCTCTTCACTGCTAACAACTCTTTGCCACCAATCCCATACAGGGTTGCAGGATGGAAAATCCCAGCAGAAGGACAGGACCAAAGAAAAATTGTCACTCATTTTTCTGAAAATGACATGCCCTTTAAGCAAGGGGAGCCATGTCATTGCCAGAACCAGAAGTCTCAGCAGAAGGAATTGGGGCAGGAGGGACCTGACCTCCTTTAAGGGCTTAAACCAAACCCAGAGACACTCAACAGGGGTGAAACCAGTCTAAGGCTGACTGTGTTCAGAAGTTTTGTTTTGCCTATCTCTAACTTGTGTGCTGTCTTGATAAAGTATGTTTAAGAGGCTTTGCAAAGGAACTTGTGTTCCTTGCTTTAATGTCATGTGATTACCAAAAACTATAATCCAGAGGGCCTGTAGGAGAGTGCATAAGATACTGTAATGGTTAAGGAGGTTTGGGACAGATCTCATGATGGAGGGAAATTAGGATTTTTGCAGTCTTCATGCTATAATTGGGTGCCAGACTGTAAGTCTGCACCTTGGTGATGTACCCGGGAGGTCCAAATTAGACACAGATCTTGGCTTCTGCTGAGACACCATTATTTTGAAACTATGGGGGATCCAAAGGTTAGGTCCAATACAGCAGTGGTGAACATCTACTAGAGGGACTGAGCCAGGGACAGGACTGCAACATGAATCTCTTTTATCTTTAAACAACTTTGACAGTAATAGCAGTTGCCTTCCAAACTAGTTAGCCCTAGAAAGAACCTGCAGTACCTGTGAAGTCTCTTTATAAAAAAAACCAAAACCCTCTAAAACCTAAAAAATTAAGCTTTAATCCTAGAACGAGCAAAGACTCTGTAATAAAAGTCCAAAGAGAGCACGCGTGATATAATATGCTAGTAAAAAGTACAACTGAAGTGCTTTTAAAATGTGTAAACCTTGCTTTCCTAGTTTTATGCTTGTGAAATACAATCTTCCTGATGTCTATCACAGAATGAAGGCACTGAACTGTTTGAACTTCCTTTAGATATTAGCCAGCTGGCATGTGCTCCTAGCAAAACATTATTATTATTATTTTTTTTTTTTTTACCACAGACTCTCACAATCGGTTGTATGAATAATAGAATATACTGTCATGGTGGGCACCTGATCATGAAAATGGATATCTGAAGTGCATTTTTATTTGGATTTAAAATGTTTTTACAACAGCAATATAAACACTGTTAATCTCTGCAAGTTCTTGATCTTGTGAGAAAAGGTTTTGGCTGAGTTATCATATTGAGGTCTTATTTTAACTAGTTACATTTGAAGAAATTTGTTTAAAAACAAAGTGAGAAAACACTGTCTACTGCTGTTTAAGTTGGGTAAAGGTTTCATAGTGACTTGCCTTCTTATGATGGGGTTTACATGGAAAATTTAAAATGGGAATATTTTAGAAAATGTACTTTTTCATAGAAGAAGCTGCTTTATTTAATTTATTATCTACAGCATAATATTCATATATCAATAGTACTGAACTATCCTAAACAATACTGGATATTGAAAGCAAGGAAAATGAAAATAGAAGTTATCACTAGTAGGTCAGAGATTTAAAGCCAATGCTGGTTAGTAGCAACTGAAAATATTAATTAACATAAGATTGCCATTTAAAGATATAGTAGCCTTTGTAAAATGGGTAAGATTTTCTTCAAAGAAGGTGGTTCAGTAGGAACTATAGTGGGGCTACTAATAGGAATGAACAACTGGAGAACAGAGAAACTTGGCGTTGGTGACCATAAGTTTCTCACAGAATCTACGCTAGAGCATTCTCTGAGTCACTGCATTGGAACTTACTCCCCTAGCCCTTTGGCTTGAAAGAGATTGAATCTTCTGGACATGTTGCAAGGTTTTTTAAACTGGATCTTTTTGGGAGGAGAAATAATTAAATCATAAGTCTGAGGCAGGATTCTATTAAGGTGAATCAACTATTGCAATCTATGATCAAAATTATTTCTGGCCTCTCTCTTTGTAATTTTTTGGTTTCAAAGAATTGTTAATGGTACCTACAGTTTATTCCCCAAAACAAATCACTGCAGCTCAGTTAAGGTTGCACAACTTCATCATCATTGTCTAAGCAAAGCAACCCTGTACTTTTTCACTGTAAATGACATGATAGCTTTGGAACAGCACATCTGATTCCAAAATCTCAAGGAGTGTTCTAGGCATCAGTGGTTTTGGGTGAAAAATCATAAATGTCTGATTTAGAGGAAAGTCCGGCCCAAAGGCTGGCTGGTGCTGCATGCAAAAGAATCTCTGATGCGCCTTGCTGCTGTCTATACCTAATGGGGACAGCAGCTTAACTTGCTGCATGGGAATATTGCACAGCCTGGAGTATAATAGGAATAGCCTTAGAAGCAGAGTTTTTAGGGAGTGAAGCGGGGGGGAGAAGAAGAGGGGGAGGGAAGCAGCACTGGCTGGAGGGATTGGGCAGTGGTGATTGAGAAGGCAAGGACCCAGAGGACACTGTGTGTGCTTGTGGGAACAGTGGTAGAAGCAGGGATCCAGAGGGATAGGACAGTTGTTGGGGAAAGAGGGAACAGGTGTGGGGGGGTTGTGGGGGGTAGGAAGCAAAGATGTGGAGGAGGGAAGTAAGGACTCAAAGGGAAATGTATATGGTGATGGGAGGGACCTGGAATAAGGGGAAGTGGGGAGGAAGTGGATGGGTGGGTGGACATGGAAGCCGAAGTGGGAAGATGAGGATGGAGTAATGGATTTGAGGGAGGAGCAGGAACTGTTTATAAGGAACTCAGTTTATTAGCTCAACCTCTATATGTATTAATCATGGGGAGGGAGAGAGAGAGAGAGAGATGTATATGAGGTGGGAGGATTAAAAGAAGGCCCTGGTGCGGGAGAAGTATGTATTTCTGGGGTCAGGTGGAAAGGAGAAGAAATGTAGATTAATAAATAGAGGGTAAAGGACAAAGTAGCTCTGAGTGCAAGGGCTGGGGTGTCTGTAACCTCCTATGACCTCCATTTCTGTCCCCACTCCTGCTGCCCTTCCCCCTCCCTCCACATCAAATTGCTTCAGGCAGAGGTGTTTCTGCTGCCCCCTCATCATAGGCAGCTGCTTAATGTACTGCGTTCTCATTGCATGTACAGTTTGGCCTACAGAAGCCATTAGGAGGGCAACCCTTTAGTCTTATATGTTGCCACAGTCTTTAACAACCACCAACACACTTGCATCCTCCATCCCCTTCAACAATGTTCTAACCTAAATCCTCCATCAGCAGCTATACCATTCTGTCATACTTTATCCAATAACAGAGAAGGGTTTGCATGCAGCTGGTGGTAGCTGAATATATGTGGTCAATAGATGTGTTTCTATTTCCTCACAGGTCTGTCTCCTTTTGCCCAAATTCTCACTCCTAATTAAGCATTTTTTAAAAAAATCTAGGAAATGAATATGCCCAAAGCTTTATGAAACATTTAGGATTGCTGTATGGATGACATATCTGATGCAAATGAACAAAAGCAAGGAGATGAAAAAGAAGCTACATGATGGTTCATACCCTCTACTCCTCTTCCCATAGGCATAGACTTGTAGAAATGTAGGGCTGGAAGGGACCTTGGGAAGTCATCTAGTCCAGCCCCCTGAGCTGAGGCAAAACCCAAGTATACCTAGGCCTTTCCTGATAGCTGTTTGTCTAACCTGTTCTTAATCTTCCAATGACAAGGATTTCAAGGGAGATTGTAGAAGCCAAGTCAACTGCTTACCTATTCTTGTAGTTAGATCCTCCCTCTTTTTCCCTCCTCTCCCCCGCCCCTCCCCCAATATCTAACCTAATCTCCCTTGTGGCAGATTAAGATGATCACTTCTTGTCCTATCTTCAGTAGACATGGAGCACAATTGACTGCAGTCATCATTATTATAGCTCTTTAACATTTGAAGACTTTATCAGGTCCCCTCCCACAGTCATCTTCTCTCAAGATTAAAAAGCCTTATTTTTTTTTTTTAAACCTTTCCATATAGGTTAGACTTTCTAAACCTTTTACTATTTTTGGTAGTCTCTGGTCTCTACAATTTGTCATCTATTTTCTTCAAGTATGATGCCTGGAACTGGACAAAATAATCCGGCTAAGGCCTCATCAGTGCCCAATAGTGCAGAACAACTGTATCTCATGTACAAGACTCCTATTAATATACCTCAGAATAATTACCTTTTTTTGTGCAATTGCATCACATTGTTTGATTCCTAAGCCTATGTCTTATTACTTCTACATCTTCTGTTTTCCACAGACCATATCACAACATTAACTCTGCATCTGTAGGGATGGCAGATGTTCATCACTCCCTTTACCCACTACCCTCCTCCAATACAATCAATAGTGTGACAAGTATCCACAGCTTCTTGAAGTTGGAATAATTAATCTAGTAAAGGAGAGTGGTTAGAAGGGTGAAAGGCCGCAAGAAAAAGGAGTTGCAGTTTGTGGTCTGTAGTGTATGGTATTTGTGGTAGTGCTAATAATAATGTTTGTTTTGTGGGCAGTGGAGTAGAGGATGTTAGGTGGTGTGACATCTCTTGCTTGGGGATTGATTGGTAGGGTAGCATTTCCTTGTGATTAGGGCTTAGGCCTGGGACTTGCAGGGGGTTGCTGGTAACAGTCTGGGCACTCCCATTCTGCTGGGCTCTGAGGCAGGGCTTCTTGAGGGCTATTGATGATCTGACAGCCAGGGTCTGCTTAAGGCTGCCCTCCCTGGGCCACTTCCTATCACTCACCCCCAATCCTCCAGCGACTGTCCCAAAGTCACTGTCTGGGTCTCAGAAGCATGAAGGGTGTCCACGCACCACATGGCACATCCCAGCAGTTATGTATAGTGTGGTAGCTCTCCTGGGCAGCAACTGCTGGGGTAGTCCAAACAAAGTAAAAGGGAATTAACAAAACTTGAAGCCCATATGAGAGGGAAAGGAGAATGCTTCCTCTTCAAGCTGTAGCAGATCCTTATTTTCCTCGGGGAAGGACCTTGAGGAGAGGTTCTGCCTTGCTCTGAGCTCTCATGGGGAGAAATTCTGCCTTTCCCTTAGCTCCCCTCTGCTGGAGTTGAAGGTCTACTCTCTTCCCTGGTCTGCTACCAAATGAGCTGCTCATCTGCCTTTTAACTCCTCCTCCAGTTAGAACATTTCCTACAAGTGTATGGTGGTCCAGAGCTGGCTGAGCCCAGAGCAGTTCCTTAACCCTTGGTTACCCAGTGTGGGGTTTGTATACCTCATTACAGTGGGTTTATCTTCTCATTTGATTGCTTTTGTCTGTTTGTTAGGATTACTACACCCCTCCTCTCCCCATACCCAAACAGCTTTACAATGAAGACTTTGTATGTTAGCTACATTATAGAAAAATAAAAATAGTTTATCTTTTGGGGCATCCATGCTCCTTCCTACATGGGGTACTTTGTTTCAGGTATTCTGTTAATGGATACTTAAATGGTAGGGTTTTCTTCTTAGATGTACATGGTCTCCCTGCTGAAAACTGATACTTATACACATGTTGAACTTTCTGCATGGGAATACGCCTGTTTAAGTCTGAGACTACTCTCATAAATACAGTTATACATGTGCATAGGTCTTTAAAAATTAATAGATTTTTAAAGCCAGAAGGGACCATTATGATCATTTAAAGAATCAGACTGAGGTTGCATATTCTAAGACTCTTGCATTGATTGTTCAGTTCACTTTGAGACCTCGACTTACAAGTAACAATTTTTTTTCTTTGGGTTTAATATAACTGAATCAGTGTTTAAAATACTTCAGTATACAGAGTGTCTTAATATATGAAAGTTGTTTTTTTAAAGTTTGATATCTACACTACCAGCAAAGCATAATGCTTTTCTTTTACTTTTTATATTAGCTCCATGGAGAATTCACGGTATCTCTTAGTGATGTGATTGTAACCTGGAAATACTTGCTACATGATAAACTGGGATTGGCATGTGAGAATATGGAAGCACCTGAAAATTATGCTGATATTAAAAAATCTTATGATACCTTCTTAAAGAGAAGCAATATGTTAGATTTAATAGATATATGCCAGAAGTGTCAGACACTAACACCTGAATCTAAAATTGAAGAGATGTCTCCTGTAAGTATGTCTTTTTTTTTTATGTTTGAAATCGTGTACCAATATGGTTAACTCCAGTTCAGAAATGCAGTATTATTATATTAAGATCTGTTTGGAAGCCCTGACTTGTTCATACCTGTTGCTTAGTTTTTCTGTGGAGAAGAAAGTTTAATTTTGTAATTTTTAAACAGTTTTAAAATATTAAACTTTTGTTATCTAGACACTCACTCACTCTCTCACTATTGTCCTGCTAAGGGTCTGATAGCGCTTGGAGGCCAAAAACTCACCTGACTGAAATTTAATAAATAAGTGGCAGACACCACCAAGTTGGTCAACTTAATGTACCCTCTCTACACAAATTGACATCATAAACCCTTTGAATAGTTATGATGTCTACTTTAAGATGAGGTATGATGTGGAGCTGTCAAGTGGTCCCATTACCATAGAAACAGGATAAACAGTGACACCATCAACACATTAAAAAGCACTTATTTAAATATTTGCCTTTGCTCCTGTTAGTTTAATTACTCTGTGTATAATTTCAAGACATAAAATTGGATTTCTTTGACCACAAAGCATCTTAACTACAATCTAAAGGCTATTACCTATATAAATTTATTACTATATTTTGTATCATTGAAATTCAATAGCACTAGTGACTTTTCTAGTCAACATCACTATCATCACCTTGTTCATCATTACCACTGTCGAGAGTATGTGGGTGTGAACCTAAGAGCCGTTCAATGCCGCGTAACAACAACTCCTGTCAAGCCTGACAAACTCATTGCACCTAACATGTTTTTATCATTTATCTATAAAGAATGTTATGTAAGATATCAAGTGAAATGTGATGACTCATTAGTCATTCATATAATTGTGAAATATATATTAATACTGTATAACTAAAGCATAACAGTAAAAGTGTCCATAATTAGTCTGTAACCAAACAAAAGGAGAAAAATGTTTTCTTCCAGACAAGGAGGAGGATAGCTATCTCATTGTCTCTAATGTAAATTGAGCAGGATGATGCAAGAGACAATAGGTAGTTCATTTGAATCAAAGATAAATAGGAGGAACAAATGAATATGTGGATGTGAAATCTGTATGGAAAGGAACTGGTGTCTGAATTCCAAGGGTTCATCCTGACTCTGGTGACACAGATAACAAACTTTGGGATATAAGGAGAAGCAAAAAGACTTCGGTGTTTCCTCAGTGAGGGATAAAGAGGTCAGTACTCTTTGCATTCATGAACAGTGGATCCCCAGTCATGTGACTTGCATGATGCTAAGAAGTGGCTGTAGGTAAGAAAGCTGCCTTAGACAAGGATTGTAACTTAAGTTTTAGGCCTTGTCTTGCCAAAAAAAATACGTTGACTTAGGTCAAATTACTGCAGTGGCTGATGTCCACACTAACTTCCTTGGGTCAGTGGAGTTCATCCTTACCAGGAGCACTTCCATCGATCTAAGAGCAGCAATGTGGAGAGCTAAGAACCCCACAGGTTCCTGGTGGGCTGCTCCCATCCCACTGAGAGCCAGCCCCAGGCTTCTCCCCTCACTGTACCCCACCAGGAGCCAGGCCCCATTCCCAGGGGGAGGCTGGCCAGGACTTCTTGCCCCTGGGGAGTATGGTCCAGCTGCCCTAGCTTCTTGCACCCACCACACGCTCCCTGCTAGGAGAGGGTGGAGAAGCGCCTGGGCTTCTCCCTCACCTGCTCCCAGCGGCGAGCGGAAGTGCCCTGGCTTCTCACAGCCAGAAGTGGGGACCAACTGCTAAGCTCTCAGGAGGGCTTTGAAATTGACAAGAAGGGCAGTGCCACAGGAGATGTAAGGCAAAGACACTGCATCACCCTAACTAAGTTGACGTAAGGCCTACACTTCTTGTTGAGGTTTTATGATGGCATAGCAGGGAGTTACATTAGTTAGAGGAGCATTTTACTCTGTATACCTCCACTGTTGACAACTCTCTAGTGTAGACCAGCCCTTAGTCACTAAACAGTGATTATACTTCTTGTTTTATTGGTAACCATATTCTGTTTCTATGATCTCTGCTCATATCCCCTAAATCTCTGTTCTCTTATTACGGTAATAAACTTACTCTTGTTTTATTATAAATTCATCTTAGTGTTGTATTAAAGTGAGGTGTGTACACATTAGCCTGTTGGCTCAGCTGAGGATGGTCTCTTTCTCTGGAGACAGTGAAATTGGTAACTTCAGTGAGTGTACAGTGACAGGGGCTGGATACTGCAGAAGAACACTCTCTTCCAGGGGTTTGGGAACTGTGTGGGTACCACACAGTGTTACCTGCAAGGCAAGTAAGGGCTGACGAGTCTTAATGAGTTTGGCTGGTAACAGACTGGGGAGACGGGAGCTGTCACACAGTTTCTCACCAACAAATTCCTTTTATGCTGTGGCAGGGGAGTAACAGGGTGACTTACAATTTGTGGAAACCCCAAGAAAGCATCACAGTGGCATGGGAAATAGTAAATATGAATAGTAAATAAAAATAGTACCAATGAAAATGTTTGTCCCTACAATTTCTAAAATAATTTTTCTATAAAATACATGTCATATACAGATAACAGGACAGTGTGATATAAAGACTTCTGTCAGAATTTGTTAGGGATGACCTTGATTTATTCACAGGTTCTCTATTGTAATGTGGCCCTCCCAAATTCATTCAGATAAAACCTTTATAATACACTATTTATCTTATTTAGTTATTTTCTTATACACATACATGGTAACAGGAACTATGGATGGATAAAGCAAATATAAAATTTGCTGAAGAGCATGAATTACTACTTTTCAATCATCTGAATTCAGCCAACTTTTTGCTACATCTGTTTTGGTGAGTAGACACCAAGACTGCTTTCTGTAGCAGTCATTCTATTTTACCTACCTGGCTTCACCTACCTGGAACCTCGCTGATACTGGAGTCAGGAAGAGGGAAACTACTCCCCATGGTCAGCTTGACCCACTTTTCATGTCCTCCTGGGGAACAAGACATACAAAGCTGCTGCTCCTCCTCCTCCTCCTCCTCCTCCTAGCTATCTCAGGCCCGGTCTACACATTACATCGACTGCCGTCGCCAGTCTCCTACATCAATCTCTGAAAGCCTGCATCTACATTGGCACAGCAGTCCCGTCGACTTAACACTCAGCAACAGTTGACATAACAAAACCACCTCCACGTGGCATAGCGCCTAATTTGATTTTTATTGGTTTGATTTTGCATCAGTGTAGACAGAGTAAAATGTAATTTGACTTTCATGGCCTCTGGGAGGTATCCCACAATACCCCATTGTGACCGCTCTGGACATTCGTGCTCTGCTGTCATGCTACCTGGAAATGGCCCCTCCCCTCATACCCTGGGAAAATTTAAATTTTCATTCCCTATCTGGACAGCGTGGAGGGAGCTTGTAGCTGAACTCCTCATGGCTACTGCAAGGCCCAAACGCGCTCCAGCATGGAGTCGACCAGAAGTCTTAGATCTCTTCAGTCTTTGGGGTGACGAGTCCGTTATGGCTCAGCTCGGAGCCAGCAAAAGAAATTTGGACATTTCTGGGAAGATATCCCAGGGCATGTTGGAGAAGGACACAACAGGGACGCCCAGCAATGGCCCTGACTTGTACACAGTTCTATACAGGGAATATTGTTCTGACTACAGACTCAGTTGATTGTGCAGTGACTCCTACTTGTACAAGCATAAATAAGGTGGTCTTATAGAAGCTCAGTTGCCTTGGACTCTTAAAGAATACAGGAAGTAATTCAGCACCCACACTTTCCCATCCATGTTGCAATGGTGATCCAATATCTGGTTTACCTGTGTGCAAAGACATCCAAATCTTTGTTTGCTAAGATGATTTTTTGACATGCTCTTCAAAACTGTCTTCACAGGGTGGGAGTTTGCCTAGTGGCTTGTCCTTTTCGATGGCTAGATTAGGGAGCAAGCAATTCTGGTGTCTGTGGGTCTTGTTTTTTCTTGCTCTGGTCGTACAGCACTGCTACCAACTTCTTGCTGCAGAAATTGTGGCTCCTGTTGCTCTCTTCCAATTTGGCAAGATCTCTAGCAGTCAGTTGTCTTTGTTTTTGACATTAAACACTGATTTCCACCCTCCCCAATACCAAATAGGGATGACAGTCATATCCTGTTAATATGTATACAGCAAGAAATATGTTGCAGAAGTCGGGAGTGAGAGCGTTACTAACTGCACATGTAAGTATGAAGCGACACGTGCCAGTTGTGCTGGGAATGGTGCCTGTTTCAATCCACACTATCTGTGTTCCATTTTTGGAAGATAGTGAACAGCAAGTAGCAAAATATCTGTATGAGGTGACATAATTACTATGGTTCCTTTGGCACCAAGAGACCCAGAAGCCATGTTGGCATGTGCTGTATGCAGCAGCAGCAGCCTTGGGTCCCCTTCCTCTTAAGTACTGTACAAGTCTTGGGCTTCTTCAACACATCTACTAGTGATGGACTTCGCTATTGGAAAAGCCTCCAGCAAGTAGAAGGTTTTTTTTTTGTGTTGGGTGTACTCCTAGATCCTCAGGTGCATTTTGAACTGTGTATTAACAAAGGAATTTTACGAGTGATTGCTTGTTGGATGCCATGTTTTAGAAACTTTTTTTTTTTTTTTTCCTATTGAGGCACAGAGCATCCACCAATCACTTGGTATTTCTTGCATCCAACCTTAGCTCCTGTCCGGTGCTGCTCTTAGAATCATAGAAGATGAGGGTTGGAAGGGACCTCATGAGGTCATCTAGTCCACCCCACTACTCAAAGCAGGACTAACCCTAACTAAATAATCCCAGCCAGGGTGTTGTCAAGCTGCACCTTAAGAATCTCTAAAGATGGAGATTCCACCACCTCCCTAGGTAACCCACTCCAGTGCTTCACTACCCTTTTAGCAAAAAACTCTTTCCTAATATTCAGCCTAGACCTCCCCTACTGCAACTTGAGACCATTGCTCTGAGTTCTGTCATCTACTACCACTGCAAACAGCCTGGCTCCATCCTCCCTGGAACCCTCTTTAGGTAGTTAAAGGCTGCTATCAAATCCCCCCTCATTCTTCTTTTCTGCAGATTAAAGAAGCCTAGTTCCCTGAGCCTCTCCTCATAAATCATGTGCTCCAGTCCCCTAATCATTTTTGTTGCCCTGTACTGGACTGTTTCCAGTTTGTCCACATCCTTTCTGTAGTGGGGGGGCCCCCCCAAAACTGGACACTTCCAAATGCGGCCTCGCCAGTGCTGAATAAAGGGGAATAATCACTTCCCTCAATCTGCTGGTAATGCTCCTCCTAATGCAGCCTTCTATGCTGTTAGCCTTCTTAACAATAGGGGCACACTGTTGACTCATATCCAGCTTCTTGTCCACTGTAACCCCCAGGTCCTCTTCTGCAGAACTGCTGCTTACCCAGTCTGTAGCTGTGCATGAGATTCTTCCATCCTAAGTGCAGGACTCTGCACTTGTCCTTGTTGAACCACATCAGATTTCTTTTGGCCCAATCCTCCAATTTTTCTAGGTCACTCTGTATCCTATCCTTACCCATCAGTGTATCTATCACTCCCCACAGCTTAATGTCATCTGTGAATTTTCTGAGAGTACAATCCACCCCATCCTCCAGATCATTAATGAAGATGTTGAACAAAACTGGGCCAGCGCCGCCCCCTGAGGCACTCTGCTTGTTGCCAGCTGCCAACTAGACATCGGGGAGTTGACCACTACCCATTGAGCCTGATGATCTAGCCACTTTTCTGTCCATCTTAGTTTATTCATCTAACCCATACCTCTTTAGCTTGCAGATAAGAATACTGTGGGAGACTATATCAAATGTTTTGCTAAGGTCAAGGTATACCATGTTCACCACTTTCCCCACATCCACAGAGCCAGTCATGTCTACATAGAAGGCAATCAGGTTGGTCAGGCATGATTTGCCCTTGGTGAATCTATGCTAACTGTTCCTGATCACCTTCCTCTCTTCCAAGTGCCTCAGAATGAATTCCGTGAGGACCTGCTGCATGATTTTTCCAGGGACTGAGATGAGTCTGATCAGTCTGTAATTCCTTGCTTCCTCATCCTTCCCTTTTTTGAAAATGGACATTATATTTGCCTTTTTCCAATCATCCAGGACTTCCCCTGATGGCCATGAGTTTTCAAAGATAATGGCCAGTGGCTCTGCAATTACACAAGCCAACTCCCTCAGCACCCTTGGATGCATTGCATCTGGCCTCATGGCCTTGTACATGTCCAGCCTTTCTATAAATAGTCCTGAATTTGCTCTCTTAGCATAGAGGGGCAGGGCTGCCCACCACCTTCCCATTCTGTGCTGCCCATTGCAGTAGTGTGAGAGCTGACCTTGTCTGTGAAGACAGAAGCAAAAAAAGCATTGAGTACTTCATCTGTCACTAGGTTGTTTCCCCCATTCTGTGAGGGGCTCACTTTCCCTGACCTTGTTACTAACATACCTGTAGAAACTCCTCTTGTTACCCTTCATGTCCCTTGCTATCTGCAACTCCAGTTGTGCTTTGGCCTTCCTGACTTCACTCCTGCATGCTTGAGCAATGTCTTTATACACCTCCCTAGTCATCTGTCCAAATTTCCACTTGTAAGCTTCCT
>ML675616.1:89857976-90183457 GCA_007922155.1 Mesoclemmys tuberculata | reverse complement strand
CTTCCTTTTTGTGTTTAAGCTCACAGAAGACTTCTTTGTTAAGCCTAGCTGATTGCCCGCCATATTTGCTATTCTTTCTGCACATTGGGATGGTTTGTTCCTGTGCCCTCAATAAGGTTTCTTTAAAATACAGCCAGCTTTCTTGGATTTCTCCCTCCCCTCCCCCCCAGTGCTTTTTTTGAAGTCCCATGGTCCATATCCTGCTGATTTTCCTTCCTTTTGTCAGGATCCTGAACTCTACCATCTCATGGTCACTGCTGCCCAGGTTACCATCCAATTCTACTTCCCCTACTAATTCTTCCCACTTTTGTGAGCACCAGGTCAAGAGGAGCATGGCCCCTAGTTGGTAAATGGCCTCCAGGAAGTGTCCCACAAAAAGTGACACAAAATGGTCCAGGGCCAAAATTGGGATATGTGGGCCATCTATTGTCCCTCCACAGTTAGGGAATCCTATTGTTGCGAAGCCATCCACTACTTAATGCACATTTCCAACTCTCACCGTTCTGCATAGAAGAATGCAATTAATGGCCCTGCACAGTCACAGTAACAGAGCACCAACAACGAACTTCCTGATTCCAAACTGATCCATGACCAACTGGTAGCATTTTGGAGTTGCCAGCTTCCACACAGCGATCACCACACACATCTCTACCAGGAGGCCAGCTCTTGTTCTGATGTCCTTGCGCTGTAGGGCAGGGGGAAGCTCCACACGTTGGTCCATGAAAGTGGCTTTGCGCATTTGTAAGTTCTGCAGCCACTGCTCATCATCCCAGACCTACATAACAATTCAATCCCACCATTCAGTGCATGTTTCACATGCCCAAAAGTGGCAGAGCACCATGTGCAAATGCTCCATGAATGCTAGCAGTAATCCAGTGTTGGTTGTTTTGGAATACAGAAGGTCAGGTGCCTCGGATTCCTGTTTTGATTGGGAGCTCATGATATACTGGATGAGCAGCTGCAATGTGTTCAGAATCCTGACAATGGTGAAGAGCAGTGCAGGATCCATCCTTTCAGATAGAGATGGCAGGAGCACAGGAAATTGGGGCTGTTGAAAAATGTCGTGAAACGTAATTGGAAACCCATGGAATGATGGGATGGAAATCACTGCATCATGGTACATTGAGGCCGCACCCAAGATACACTGTGTTCTTCCCTGCCTTCCCACAAGTCCTAGTGGCACAAAGGTGGTGAGTTCCACTGTGGAATAGCTGCCCACTGTGCACTGCGCTCACTGTCGATGAGAGCACAAACTGTGAGTGTGCTTGGATGACATAATGAGTGCTGTGTGAACAGGCACAAATGTAATTATAGCCTTGATCAAAAAGTGCTATCATTTGAGTTGACAACACCCTCTAGTGTAGACAAAGCCTGAGACTGATTTTTGTCAGCAAATTTCAATTGATATATAGAAAACTAGTGAAAACTTTGTCAATTAAGAATGTGTGATGTGAAAACATTTCACGTTACTATATTGCATAATTTTGATATTTGCCATTTTTGGTACATGCTAAACAACTTATCTGAAAAAAAACAAAAAACCCATGCAAAACCAATACACATCTTTGAATACACTGTTCTTTGATAGTTTTAATCGATTAAACACCACATTAAGGTGTTAATTTTGACCATGACTACAGGTTTTTTCTGTTTGTTTCAGTATTTCTGGAATTGTGCAAAAATTTCTCATTTTGGGTACCATTGTTTCACCTTGCCTTTAGGCTTATGCCATCACTTGACCACTCTACATAATATTTTATCTAAACATACATAAAATGAGCTTTCAAATGATATATCAAGGTAAGTATAAGGGTACATTAAACTCTAAAAATATGGCCAGAGAAGAGCCTGAAGAGGAGGAATAGAGGGTTGGCCAGAGTTCCGGCACTCGTGTGAGGCCCCGAAATTGGCCAGGGTCCCGGGGCACAGGCCCCATTGGCCCATGCAGTAATCATCCACTGTTTAGGTTCCCCTAGAACACTGGCGCCCTTAGGTGCAAGTCTACTGTGTCTAACTAGAAATCCGGCCCTGCTTTCACCTTTCCTCACGTCATTAGGCATGGGTTTGACTCTGCCTCCAGTGTGCTAGGTTGTTTTTAGCTGTCTTTTCTTTTGCTATGGCTTCCTTTTTTGGTTAAATGTTTCCAGAAGTCCCACATTCTCCAGTTGGGGGCATGACATAACATACCTTTCAACACAAGCCTGTGTGTGCTGCTGCTCAGCACAGCCATATAAAAGCTCTTCCTAGAAACTAGTTTTTCAGGCTTGCACTTCAGTTACTTGCTTACACAGTCCTACTGTGAAAGTTTTGTATCTTCAAGGGTAGAGAAGTCTCTTCAGGCTGCTTCCTCTTAAATGTTGGTGGAGACCATTGTTGAGATAAGGCTATTTACAGTACTGAAATAATTATTTTTTTTTCCAAGTTTCAATTACCTTCATATTTAATCCTATTCTATATATTTTACTGAAGGTTCAACTATTAGAATTTATCTCTGGGTTTTCAGAAGAGAATGGTTCTAGTCTTTCCATACCCTCAACACCAATCAGACAGAGCCAAGATAATGTGAAGGTAAAAATTTTTTATTTTTTCTTCATTACAACTTCTGAAAAATATTCAAGCTGTATACAAAAGTGAATAGATTAAAATACAACACAATTTGCTCTTCCTCAATTATTGCTAGTCAAAATTGTGGGAGTAGGGAATACATAATGACCCCCTAGTATCACACCTGAGTGTGTTGATAGGCCAGGCCTCTGTTTATAGGGGTAGAAAACATGCTATATGCTGCACTCCCCTGCAGGAACATAGACCTATTCTGCAAGTCTGAAGAGCAGGACCTGGCTTCTGGGTGAGCCCTTTGGTGGGGTGGAAGGTTAGATCCCCGTTCAAGTGGCAGGAAAAGTTGACCTTCCTTTATGCATAGTCAAGGCAGCAGTTGTGGACCATTACTTCTCTCTTCTCCTCCTTTTATATTCAGCTCAAATGTTGTCTTGACCAGTGGCCTAGTGATTTGCCCAAAGTTACACAGTGAGGTAATGGTTCCACAAGGCTTTGCATCTCAGATTTTATTTTGTTCCCATTCCCTTAGCCTACTTACTCATTAGAGAAACTCTGTCACCCACAGCAGTGTTGGCAGCTCCAGCAGATCAGAGTGGCATAAGTTGGTGTTTGTTCATCCTCAGTTGAATCAGCATGGGCTTCCTTGGAATTCTGGGTCCCCATGCCCCCTGTCCCTTTTCCTCCTGACCCCTACTGTGGGGAGACTGAACAGCTAGTAGGAGTCTCAAGTCCCAGTGCTCTTGCCCCCTCCAATATTTGTAAGCTCACCATAAGAGGTAGCTCCAGCATGGCATTTGTGGACAAATCAGAACATGTTTGCTTTCTTCCCCAGAACTACCTTCTCAACTTCCTGACATCAGACTTCTTGAATTTTTAAAACTTGGATTCTTTTGTTCTCTCCTTATTCTGCCCCTCTGCTACCAGCACAAGTCTTCCTTAGTCTCCTTCACAAATATATTTGTCACCCTTTCTTTTTTTCCCTCTTCTATACGTCAGTCTTCAACCACTTTTTCCTCTTATTTTTAGTGTCTCATCCCTTTCTCATGATTCTCCTCCCTACATCTCCATTCCAGGTGCCACAGAAAAAAACCACCCTCAGATGTGCTTAACTTCCTAAGTAACCATATGGTCTTATTTACCTTCTTCACTGATCTATTTTGTTTTCCTTTTAGTGTGTCTGTTTTTGCTTAGTGTGTAAATTCTTCAGGTCAGGACTGCCTTCTTAGAGTTGCACAGGGTCTAACACACTTAAGGGTGCACTTAGAGTGCAAAACTTTAATTGACTTCAGCGGGGCCCCAGGTTATGAAAGAAGTGTTTGTGGTGTTAGGATGTTTATGGATGTAATGTCAAATAGAAACTGATGCCTATCAAAGTGTTAAGAGAGACGGAAATGAGAATGCTCTGATCTCATGTGGAAAATGTAGCATTATGTACAAAACCTCTTTTTTTTTTCTTAAGGTATGTACCTAATTCATTTTAAAATTGGGGGTTTTTTATTTTAATTTTTTTGGCGACATAAGCTAACTTGACACTTTCTTATGCAGTTGCTATTGATTGTGAAGAAGTTTGTTTATGCATATTTAAGCCTGTTGGTGAATTCTAAGAATGATCTGGCCCTGGCTCATATTCTAAATATTCCTGATCGAGGACTTGGAAGAGAAGCCTTCACTGACCTAAAGCATGCTGCACAGAAGAGACAAATGTCCATTTTCCTGGTATGTGTCAAATCAGCATTAATGTTTCAATATATATATGAAGTAGATCAGAAGTAATGAAACAATTATAAAAATGTGAGTTCTCTGTCTTTAAACGCTGATGTAAGGCAGAAAACAAATTGGATTCAGGCTAACACATCCAGTAAAAACAAATAACCTGGAAAACCATATTTCTTAGGCTAGAGCAAAGGGCTTGTAGAGTGGGGTGGATGCCTACTTGGACATCAGATGAAAAGGTGGGCAGGGAAACAATTGTGTTCATGTATACTTTTAAAGTTGTAAAAAAGATATGGAAACAACAGAAATCAAATTATCTATCCAAAGTAATGCCTAGAATCCTGAATGAGTCTGGTATTCATATCGGGAACACATCATAAGAAACTGTCATCTCATGCTTGAGAGTACATTGGATAAATATCTTTGTGATAAGATCATGGGGGAAGAAATTAAGTTAGCCTGAAAGGTATATCTGATTAGACCAGTGACGCACAAGAATAGAGGTCCTGTCCCTGATATGCTGCCTACCAAGTACATCAGAAAAGTGACAAGCTGGGTAGAGAGAATACTTGCATCAGAAATATAAGGTATTGCTCATTTTCCTATAATTACACCAGTGGCACTGTTCTGGATTAAGTTATGCAGTTCAATGCTAAATATATTATGCATGCATTTTATTTGGTTTTAACTCAAATTTTTTTGTTTTAATTTTGTTTTACTACAAGCTTTGTTTTAGGCTCTCTAGGAATTTCATGCAGACCACCTCAAAGCAGCGAAAAAACCTTCTGCCTCTAAGAAGGTAGTGAAGGAAGGGTTTTGGAGCACATTCTGCTTACAATAAGTGTAATAGGCATGCATATAGAGATCTTTTTTCATGAGGTGTCACTGTCAGGGATACGGCCTTAATTACACATGGTTGATAAGTAGATTATAACTTTGTTTAAAGGTCTTCAACCATAAGTGGTGGGCATGTGCCACATGAATGCGAGATCAGATTCTTTTGAATAACAGTGTCTGTTGCAGGCCATGCATGCTCCCTGTGCCTTCTCATGCTCCTTTACAAGGGCTTATGGAGCAGCTGTGATCCACCCTCACTTCCCTCTTTCTGATCATGACAGCAAAATGGAACCTAGTGAGTATGCAGCAATTCTTAGATACTTTAAAAAAAATGTGTGTTCATCAGATTTGTGAAGAAATCTTCATCTTCACACTCCCTTCATTTGGAAGTTCCTTCCCCCCCCCACTCCCTCAGAAAGAAGGGGGAATGAGGAAGGGGAGAAAAGTTTCTGAAGACCATGACTGTACAGCAGGGCCAGCTGCCCTGCCTCATAGTGGACTCCAAACTGCCAAGGTTTAAACCCTGCCTGTCCTGTGACTGACTGATCCCTATCAAGGATGGACAGACAATGCATCTTTTGCCTAGACTAGGATATAGCCTGGGCAGGTGCTCTATATACAAGTCCTTTTCATCCACAGACACTTGGCTACATCTATTGGAGCAGTCCATGTGTGCCACTTTGGACCCACAGAAGATGGTCATTACCAGAGCAAGGCCAGATAAGCCAGTATCTGTCAGCACTTCCTCAAGTGTACATCATACTTAGAGATTGAGCACAGGAAAGAATATGAAGACAACCCAGCAGAGCACTGGTGACTTTGATGCTAACTCCTTCAACGCTGGCTAAGTCCTTGGCACTGAAAGCCTTGGCACCAAAAATGGTCAGCCTTGGTGCCTGCCCCAGGCAGGAAAGCCAGCTCTTGTGCCTGTACATAAAAATGAGGCTCATTCATGGAGCTGAATGAAGCCCAAACATAGCTACAAATATGAAGGGAAGTCTTATAAAGAGGAAACAAAACATGATTCCTCAAAGGACAAGAGTATGAGTCCTCAACCAGACCAGGAATGGCAGAGGGAATGAGGCATCTGATGCTGACTTTGCTATCTTTGGAACCCAGCAAAGATCTGAGAAATACCCTGGAGGAATCTGAATAATCTCCAGAGTTGTTCCCTGCAATGGGAAGTGACTGTCAGTCCTAGTGCTCTATCAACTCATGGCACTGCTATTCAAAGAGAAGATAAGCTCTTTCTTGCCATCATTGATGTACTCGTTGCGGGTGTTGAGCAGAGAGTCTCTTCTCTGCCTTTAGAGTGGGACTGTGAGGAAGGGACCTGGGACTCTTTTTATTAAGAGCACTTCCCCAGATGAGTGACTGGGGATAGCCCCAGTCAGGCTAGTACTCATATGACATGATACCTTGGCCATATTGCCCTTACTGGAGACGGTCATCTCATGCATTCAGGAGTAGATTCCTTTCCCTCTGTCCACCATGTTTACCAAAAGAGGGGGAGCCCTGGTTGCATCATTAGCCAGGTTTCCAGAACCAGACATGGCTCCTAAGAGTAAGACGTGACAGAGAGATCACAGCAATTCCTGTCTCTACCCATGGAGTCTCCCATATTGTCAAAATAGGAACTGACACCAGCTCCAGTGCCAGTGATTGACTTTAAAGATTTTCAGGGCTTCCTGACCCACATTGTGAAGACTCCTAGACTTAAGGTCAGAAGGGACCAACATAATCATAATCTAGGAGCGCAGTGTGGTCCTAGAGTCCTTGAGAGCATGCAGCTTCTCATCTGTTTCGTCTGAAAATAGATCGGCTCCATCAAAGGGTAGGTCCTGGATGGAGTGCTGCACCTCCTGGGACAGCCCCATGGATTGGAGCCACACCGCTCATCGCATGGCGATAGCAGAGGCCATCGCCCTGCTGGCTGTGTCCGCAGCATCCGATGCAGTCTGCAGAGCTGCACTGGCGATGGTCAGCCCTTCCTCCAAGACTGTGGCGAAGTCCACGGGTTGGACCTGGGGCAGGGACTCTGCGAACCTCCGCATCGAGTCCCACAAGCTCAAATTGTACCTCCCCAAGAGGGCCTGATGATTTGCCACCTAAATTGGACTGCCCTGTGGAGTAGATCTTTCTCCTGAAGAGATCTAACTTCCTACCCTCCTTGTTCTTTGGGGTAAAACTCTGGGCTCCTTGCTTCTCTTTCTTGTTGGTGGCATCCACCACCAGAGTCCGCGGGGCTGGGTGGGTGAAAAGGTACTCGTGCCCCTCGGCTGGCACGTAGTACTTTTTATTGGTGCCCTTAGAGGTTGGGGTAACCGAGGAAGGGTTTGCCAGACCGCTTTGGCCAGGTGTAACACCCTTTCGTGGATGGGCAGGGCTACCCTAGACAGGCCTTGAGTCCCCACACGCCCAAAGAAGGGGTCCACTTCCTCCTTGAGTACTTTGACCTCCAAGTCGAGGTTGGAGGCCACCCTCTTCAGGAGCTCCTGATGTGCCCTGAAGTCAATAAGAGGGGCCCCCTGGTCCCTAAAAACTGCCTCGTCCAGTGTTGAAGAGGAGGACAGGTGGCGTGGTCCTGTCTGAGGGACACTTGCCAGGGTCCAACTCCTCCCCTGAGGAGCAGTCCCTTTTCTGCACCAGTGGGTCCTGAAGGAGGACTTGCTGAGTAACAGAGGCAGGGACCAACATAGTTCCCTGCCCCAACTGCGCTCCCCACGGTCCTCAATATGGCCACTGCCAAGGGGGTTGGGGCTAACCTGGTGCCAACATCGGTGCTGCGGGCTGCCTCTCGTCCTGGCATCGGGGGTCCTTACCCTTCTGGGAGTCTGAGCCAGGGGAACGGTGCCATCTGGAAGAGCTGCTTCAGGATCCACTGCTGGACGAACCCGAAGAGTGGCAGTGCCGTCTAGATCAGTGCCGACGCCTGGGCGAAGCCGACGACGAGGAATACGATCGGTACTGCGGCAGCGAGGACTTCCAACACCTCTTTTCCGGTGCTGGTGAACGGTACCGGGAGCGGTGCCTTGGTTCCGAGTCCGACTGGCGAGGGTGGCTGGCCGACGACGGCAATCTGGATCGGTGCCGCTCGGGGACCGAGTCCGGTGCCAAGATGAGTCATCAGAGTCCGAGGAGGGAGAGGAGCTATCCAGCTCGACTCTCCAGGATCTGGTGGTGGGCGGCCGTTGTTCTGGTGCTGGGCGCGCCCACCCTTCGGGGACACCCGTTGTGGGTTTGCCCCAGGACACAGGCCCTGACTCCCTTGGCTGAGGGTGGGCTGGAGGTGTGAGCAAGGCCTACAAGGCTCGAATGCCTTGAACGCCTCCGGCATGGAAGGGTCATGGAGAAGGGCTCCCCCACTCCCAGGAGTCGGGGGAGGTTCCTTCGGCACCGGTAACAGTGCTAGAGGCGGCTCCCGCAGTTCCATCACCTCCGGGCTCGACCCTGGCCGCTCCTGTGGCGCTGGGGAGGGAGAGCGCTCCACGCGCTGATGGCGCTTTTTCTTCTTCAGCACTGGGGACGCCCGGTGCCGAGGCGCTTCCGGTGCCAGCGGGGCGCTCTGCACCAACGAGATGCTTGGTGACGAGGAGGTTCCAGGGCGGCTCGGAAGCCGGGCGGTGCGCTGACTCCATAAGAATCGCTGTCAGCTGAATATCCCTTTCCTTCTTGGTCCTCGGCTTGAAAGCTTTACAGATCTGGCACAGATCCTTACGATGCTGCTCACCAAGATGCTTGAGGCAGCGATCGTGAGGGTCACTGACTGGGAAAACCCTCCCACAGCCAGCGCAGGGTTTAAACCCCGGCGAGCCTGGCATGGCCAAGTCGCTTGAGCCCTAAGGCTCTCCAGCTTTCCTAATTAAACTATTTCTAACTCAACTGAAATTATCTAAGTTTGGGGAGAACTGCTAAACTAACTACAACAAAAGGGAAGAATACTTGCAGGAGCAAGCATTGTTCCAGTCACCGTCACAGGCAGAAAGAAAGAACTGAGGGTCTGTGGGGCCGGCGGTGCCCTATGTACTGTGGCATGAGCGCGGCACTCCAGGGGGCGCCGGAGCCGGCTCTACAGAGGCTGCTAAGGGAAAAAAAGTCTGGGAACTGTGCACAAGGGCGCGCACTCACCTAAGTGGAATGGATATGAGCAACACATCTCGAAGAACAACAGTTACTGGTAAGTAACCATGTTTTCCAAAGGCCAGGCCATCTCATTACAAAGAATATTTAAGTGGATATCCAACTGTATCTCTTACCCATTGGCTGGTGCACCTCTCCCACTGAACATCAAGGCTCACTCCACCAGGGCTTAAATGACATCCTCTGCCTGCTTCAGAAATGTGCCAGTTTGTGAGATCTGCAAACCCATCGACTCCTCACCCACCCCCCCACCCCACCCCGGGCGCACCCAAATATGCGTTTGACTTAGCTGCTAGAGCAGATGCCAGATTCAAGAGAGCAGTACTACAATTTCTGTTTGACTGAGGCAGCTGATACTACTCATTCTATTATCCAGGACAGTGTTGTGCAAAAAGAGCACTCAGGACTCTTTTAAGGGGAAAAGACAGTATGCCACATTTATTAACAGATACTAAATCAATAACTATCTTAAACCTATGTAACACACATATGCCCAAACACACCAGGAAATGTTCTGAGGTCCTACCAGTCCTTATCGTGGCTTGAGATCGTAGCTTGGGTTCATTGCTGGAGTTCGTGGCTCATGGCAGTTACCTGGCCAGGGAAGCTGGGCAGGAGGAGAGCAGGGTCTTTGTTGGGCGTGCTCTTCTTTGATGGTCTTGCAGAACAGTTTCTTTCCCCCAAAAGCCTTGCACTCTCACCCAGTCTTTTATAGGTTTTTGACTTCAGTTTAAACTTAGGAGTTTTGCTGAATCACGTCACTTCTCTGTGTCCCTTGCTTGCTGGACAATAGCAGACGTGACTTTCAGCTCCTTCCTGGTGTCTTGATTAAGTTTGCTCTTTTGTTTTCTGGGGTGGATTCTTCTTTTACTTTTTAGGGATGTGTTCACACTTCTTCAGCTATTGGGATGGACACCACACTTCATCAGGACAATCTGGCAGTTTGGGTCTGGTTCACACATGCCCCCTCCATTCATACCTTGTTCAGATAAGATTACCTATTCATCTAAAAGTTTACAAAGAGTTTGTACAAGATGGAGTACATTTGGTCAAAATGGGGTTTTACACTTACAATATGGAGTATGGCTGAGGGGAGTTCAAATATTATATACAGAATTGTGAGATGGTGATTATACATTTTGGGTAAGAAGGGTTGAAAACAACTTTACTAATAATTAAAAAAAAGACACACTTATTACCGAAGGACAGATAGGTATATGTTTATACAGCAAAGCAGGCTGGGAGCAAGTGGCTCAGAGAGAACAAGACGGCCTTTACATCCAAACATGAGAGACAAAAGGACAGCGGTTCCAGCCCAGTGCTCCCCAGTACTTAACCAAAGGACAGGGGCATTCCCTCAATTAAAAAGCATCAGATGGAGATTGACACAAATAAAGCTGTTAGTCTGTCAATCTCTATATAGTTTTAATTGATTATCTTAACCATATATATAAATGAAGATTGACACAAATAAGGGTATGAATGAACCTACGGGGTTGCCATGAATGAATCTACAGGCTTACAATTTTATTCCTACAAGAGTGCTTGCCAATCACCTATGATGGGAACCACATTGACACATACTAGGGGAGAAGAGTTACATACCTTACAGTAACTGGTTCTTTAGCGTGGACCCCATGACCTGCCCTTTATTCTTGCGTTTCAGAGTCCTCTGCTACCATGGACTTCACACTGCAAAGAAACAAGGATGGTTGCAGCAGCTCTGCCCTTTATGCCCTTGCGTCGGAGCACAAGTAGGCATTGTGTGTGTGTGTGTGTGTGTGTGTGTGTGTGTGTGTGTGGCTCCGACAAACACTGCTATTTGAAATAATCTGATCTTGTACACAAGAGGCGCATATGCAGCTATGGAGGGATACATTGATCCAGTGAAAAACCACTGTTTCTGTAGAGTAAGTAACCATTCTTTATTTATGCTGAAGCAGCCGAACTCCCATGATCTTATGGTTGAATAAATATGGAAAAAATTGTGAAACCTCAGTTCTAGGATTAATTATTTCAGCTCCTAATGTTGTATTAATGTTCTATAAAAAAAATGTGTTTGGACTGGATTCATTACCCTCTCTTTCTGAGTTGCCAAAGGGGAAACTTCTCTACTGTATAAAGAAGCCTTCTCTTTTTGGCATCTTTGTCTAGAGAAGTTATATGAAGCCAAAATATTTTCCATTGAGGAGGCAAGGTCCTATGAACCACACGCAATCCACAGCAAATCTTTAACAGAGCAAAGACATGAATGTTGGCAGGTCTGCTTTCTTTCTTTGCTAGAATTATTCCAGTTGTACTCCTTTTTCAAGTCCTAACAGCTCTTACAATCTGAAGTTAAAAACTATATATATAATTACCGTTGCATCCTTGCAAACAGATAGGCGTGTCAAAAGCTTTGTTTTCCTGAAAAGGTAGGAGTAGAAAACTAATTCTTCTGAAAGCTGCTGTAAAATTGTAAGTGTTCTTCTTGAATGAGATTTTTAATATTTTTATCTACTAGATGAATATATGAAAATGTTCAAAAATGGGTGCCTAAAAGTTAGGCATCCAGATTGATTTGATTTTCAGCAATGATGTGCATCCTGAGTTCTCATTTGATTTTTCTCTTTCTCTCTTGGCCCCCCCAAGGATAGTTATGGGTGTTTGGAAAATTAAGCCACTTAAGTAACTTAACTTTTAGTCACTCTCACTTTAGAAAATTTTCATAAAGCACAGTATGTCCCAGATCCTACTTATATCCAGGAATAGTCCTATTGAGTTCAGCTTGCATGCAAAAAATTACTTACTTACATTTATCTATAAAATAATGCACAATATTATTTTGAAATTTACTTTAATTAGGCAAAAGGCCTATACTGAATTACTTGGACCTAATTTTATATTTTATTTGCAGACCTCCTATAATGCTGCACTATTAAGTCTTGATCTTTCAAATGGTTGTCACCAGGTATAATGCTTACTGGCATGAATAATCCCATTGACTTCACTAAGACTGTTCATAGTAGCAGCCAGCTGCCTTTTGCATTGGGAGATGATTAATTCTTCTACAGGTAGTATCCATATGGGTTCTCCACTGCATGTGTGTCTGCATCTCTGTGCTGCTGATCGGAGAACTTTGGTAGCCATGTCCGTTCAGCCTGCGCATGTGCTGCTCCTCTCCTGCTATGAGGCTAGCCGTCAGCTGTGGACAAACCCTCCTCAGTTCCTTCTCCTCCACCTTGGATTAGAGATGAAACTAGAGCTGTCTGTATAGTGGCTCATTAACTCTTTTAGAACTGTAAATTTTAGCTTCCCTTGAGGCCTTTTTTCTTTAATTCTTTGTTTGTATTTTATTTGATCTTGCCAAAAAAGAGAGAGAGAAGAAAGTCCTTGTCTCTTGATAAGAGACAGGTGGAGGGGAGCCCCCCTGGACAAGGGTATGCCTGGCTGCCCAGGCTTCAAAAAGTGCCTCAGTGGCAAGGAATGATGGACACTTACAATGTGTTCACTGTCTAGAAGAGAAGCATATTCCACAAAAGTGTGGAGTGTGTCAGCAACTGAAGCCCAAATCCAGGACAGACCAAGAGCTAAGACTCAAACTTCTACTCATGGAGTCAGTTCTTCAATCTCCAGAGTCCCAGTGGGAGCTCTCACTGTGACCCTGTACTTTGAAAGGAGGTGAGCCCAGAGACATGAGCCTCTCTCACACAGCCTCTAAGAAAAGGTCTGTGAGTCCCTGTAGTGAGCCCTAATTGAACTGAAAGCAGTCTCCGGTTCCATTGGTATCATCGGTACCAATGGCACCGAAGAATTCTAAATCCCAAGGTACCAAATACTGTTACAGGAGGTGACAGAGTTAAACCACAGGCTGGTAGACATTTTAGATTCCTCTACCTCCTCCAGACTGGTCCTCCCTATTAATGAGGCACTCCTGGACTCAGCCTAAGTCATATGGCAGAGCTCTGTTTGTCCCACCAACATGCATGTGGACAAACAAAAAGTGTTATGTGCCAGCAAAGGACACACAATTTTCTTTTTTTTTTTTTTTTTTTCATCCTCCTCCCAATTCTATCATTGTGGATGCAGTTAACTCTAGGGGCCGCCAGCACCAGTTAACCCCTTATGACTGAGACTGAAAACTTTCAGATCTATTTGGTAGGAAGGCATATTCATCAGCCACTCTCCAGTTCTGTGTAGTGAACTACCAAGCCTTGTTGGCAAAACATGACTACTAAAACTCACAAAACTCTGTTCCTTTTATTGAGCAGCTACATGACTCTCACAAGGATCAGTTCAAGGCCATAATCAGTGAGAGCCACCTGATAACTAAAATGTCTCTCCAGTCCACCCTAGAAGCAGCCAACAGGCTGGCATGCTCAGTTTCCACAGCTATTGTGAAGAGGCAGGCTTTGGGGCTTCATTTATCAATCTTCCCCAAGAGGTCCAAAATATGGTGGAGGACCTTCCTTTTAAAGGAATGAAGTTATTTGCCGTGAAGACCAACACATCCCTTCACACGTTGAAGGATTTTAGGGCAACTCCCTTGGGAGTACTCTGACCTATAGGAGAGAGTACAGCTCTCAGTCATCCATTCAAGCCCCGCTCATCACAATACTCTCAATATTCATCCCAGTACTTGTCTCAGAGATCTTATGAGCCACAGAGGAAGAAGCCCCTGGCAAAAGCAGTTGGGATCTCAATCAACTTTCTCCCAGTTCTCAACCTCAAAGAGGCAGTTTTGACGGGTTGGTTCAGGTGCCTGTAGAACAGAGATCCCGAAACTGTGGAGAGTGGAGGAACCTCTGGGCGGGTGCAGCAGGCCCTGGCCTAGCCCCTACAAGGGCAGAGAGGAAGCACCACCCAGCCTCACCCTGCCCCATCTCTCCTTCAGCTCCAATCCCGGCTCCAGCCCCAGCCTTGGCTGCAGTCTTTGGGCCCCGTGCCCTGCTCTTGCCTGTGTCTTGTGCCTGTGCCCTGCTCCTGGCCATGTCCCATGCCTGGGCTCCATGCCCCACTCCTGGCCCCATGCTTTGCTCCTGGCTGGTCCCAGCTCCTGACCCCATTTCCAGGTGCTGCAGCTCCGGCCCCAGCCTCCACACTGGCCTGAGCCTCAACTCTGGCCCTGGCTCCTGATTGCAGTTGCTTGGGGTGTGCAGAGCAGGTTGGGGGGGTGACCCCAAAAGTTTGGGGACCACTGCCATAAAACATTCTCTTCATCATCTCACATTGGAAAACACCACCAATTCCTTTGGAGACCGTTTTACCCCATTCTGCGGCACCTGGAAACAAATAATCTCTGACAAATTGGTGCTGGAGATCATCCAGGATGGATATGCCCACCCCCGCCAAACATCCTTCCCTGTCCCTCTTCAGGGACCCTTCTCATGTGAGTCTGTTATATCAGGGGACAAAACATTTCCTCAGAGTAGGAGCCATAGAACCTGTGCCTACACATCTAAGAGGCAAAGGCTTCAATTCTTGCTACTTCCTAAGAAAAATGGAGTTTGGAGATTCATACTGCACCTCAGAGCACACAACAGTTATATCAAGGTGCAGAAATTCAAGATGGTCACTCTGTCAACAATTATTCTAGCATTAGAGAAAGGTAATTGGTTCTCAGCTCATGACCTACAAGATGCATACTTCCACATTTCCATCATACCAAGTCACAAACAATATCTCAGCTTCATGCTAGGCCAAGATCACTATCAGTACAGAGTACTCCCTTTTGACCTTTCATTGGCCCCCAGGGTATTCCCCAAGGTCCTCTCAGTAGTGGCAGCCTACTTATGTTCTCAGGATATCATGATTTATCCCTACCTGGATGATGGCCTTCTCAGGGTGCGTTCCTTCGCCAAAGCCAAGTGAATTACCCAGACCACCCTGAACCTGCTCAAGAATCTGAGCCTGCAAATCAGCACACAGAAGTTGACATTAACAGTGGTACAAAGACTAGAATTCATAGGAGCTGACTTTGACTCCATTTAGGTGAAGGCACTCTTCCCACATCAGTTTTTTTCAGCCTCTCCACCTTGGTAGAGACAGTACGATCCGGCCCCCAAATTTCAGCCAAACACTTCCTCCAGCTCCTGGGGCATATGGCTGTGGGCACATTGGCTATAGCTGATGCCAGACTATGCATGAGATGCTTCCAGGCCTTGTTCGGTTTGGTTTACAGGCTGAAAAGAGACAGAATAAACAAACTACTGTCAGTGCCCACCAAGGTCAAGCCATCCTTAGATTGGTGGAAAGATTCAATAAATGTATGTACAGGAATACTATTTATTCAGCCTTCCCCCTTGATACTCCTGACCACCGATGCATGCCTCGTAGGATGGGGTGTGCATCTCAGTGGTCTCATTGTGAAGGGCAAATGGTCTCCATCCACGATGTCTTCACCTTAACCTGCTTGAACTCAGAGAAGTCATAAACGCATGTGCTCACTTCCTCTTGCTGATCACACACACAAGTCATGGCTGACAAGGTGGCCTGCATGTATTACATAAGCTGACAGATCACACTCTCTGTTCATGGAAGCACTAAAACTGTGGAATTGGTGCATTTCCCACAATGTCATAATTTCAGTGACATAATCTGGCAGGAGTACACAACACAACTGCAGACAATCTCACCTGCAAATTCCCTCTCAACCATGAATGGGAAATAAATTTGATACAAGACATAGCTCAGCAATGGAACACCGGCAGTAGACCGGTTTGCTATGTATCAGAACAAGAAACATCCCCAGTACTGCTCCAGAGCGGTGGTCAGACAAAACTCTATGAGATGCTGTCCTTCTCCTATGTGACAAGGGGCTTTTCCCCTTTCCCCCATTCAGTCCAATTCTGAAAGTCTTGTTGAAAGTGAAAAAAGAGAAAGCAACATCATATTGCTTGCTCCCACCTGGCCCAGACAGATTTGGTACCCTTACCTGTCACAGCTGACACTACGTTCACCAATGACTTCCAATCACCTTCTAGCACAGAATGACTCTCTCTCTCTCTCTCTCTCTCTCTCTCTCTCTCACACACACACACACACTCTCCATCCCAACCTGTGGATTCTGTGACTGAAAGCCTGGCTCCTTTGTGGTTCCAGTGCATAAAGACATTGTGCTCTCAGGACATGCAGGAGGTGCTATTACACAGTTGGAAAGGAGCTACTCGTCATACTACCTACAGAAATGGAAAAGATTTCAAATCTGGTGCCAGCCCAAAGGCATCAGTCTGAATGCAGCCACCCTATCGGTAGTCCTGAACTACTGCTTGACTCTCAGGGAATCAGATCTGTCTGTCTGCTTGCTAAAGGTTCACCTAGCAGCAGTTGTGATCTTCCATCAGCAAGTAAAAGGATGTTCAATTTTCTCTCATCTAACTATGAAGAGGTTTCTCAAAGCATAGTGAAACTTCTTCCTCAATCTAGACTTCCCATTCCTCAATGGGATCTCAACTTAGCGTTAAAAGGACTGACTCGACTGCCATTTGAACCTAGGGCCACTTGTTCACTAACTCACCTCTCAGTGAAGGTGAAGTTTTTGATCACTATTATTTCAACAAGAAGGATAGGAAGAGAACAGCCCTGATGGTGCATCCCCTCCTTCATTGTGTTCTTCCCTAATAAAGTCACTCTTTGTCCAGATCCGAAGTTCACTTTCAAGGTGACTTCCACATTCATATGAACTGGCTTTTTCAATTTCCAACCTTTTATCCTAAAACTCATTGGGATAACAGGGAAGCCATCCTCCATACACTTGATGTGAGGAGAGCCGTGGCTTTCTATTTGGGTAGAACAAGAGCTTTAAGAAAATCTCCGAGTCTCTTCCTCTCCATTGCAGATAGGTCAAAAGGGTACAGTGATTTCTGCTCAAAGACTGCAAATGAGTCTCAAACTGAATGAAGCATTATTACCAGATGGGTAATGTAGCACCTCCATCTTCAATACGGATGCACTCAATGAGATCGATTTCCTCTTCTGTTGCCTTCTCCAAGGATAGACCTATATTGGAAATCTGCGGAGCAGCTACATGGGCATCTGCACATACCTTTGCAGAATATTGTGCCACCCTGTGGGACTTGGCTGCAGATGCCAAATTCGGTGTCATGGTGCTATCATGTATAATAGGCTCAACTCCGAAGCCCCAGCCTCCAGTGGTGGACACTTCTCAGAAGTCATCTGCAGTGGAAAACCCATAGGGATGCTACTTGAAGACTAAGTTATTCACCTTGTGCTGTAATGATGGTTCTTCGAGATGTGTGTCTCTATGGTTGCTCCATGACCCACTCTTCTCCCCTCTACTTTCCAGTTCTTGTCATAGACTCTGGTAGAAAACGAACTGAGGAAGGTTTGCCTACGCACCCTGGCTAGCCTTGTGCCAGGAGAAGAGCAGAGTATGCACAGGCTGAAAGGATACTGCTATCAAAGTTCTCTGATCAGCAGAGCATGGACACAGACACACCTACAATGGAGCACTCATAGAAACTCACATCCTAAAAAAAATCATTGCTGCACAAGGTAAGTAATTAATTATCCTTTTCAAAATGATTCATAACTTTCTCTTTTCTAATGCTATATACACTTCTGTTACCACTATAGTTCTACTTATCTAAATATTTTTTGATAATAGGTGGCAACATCTTTCATCCGAATGATAGAACTTGGAGGAAAAGGTTATGCACCGTCACCATTTGATCCTTTAAGAACCCATGTAAAGGGACTTTCAGATTTTGTTAATTTTATCAACAAGCTGGAAGAAATAATCGGCGAAGTCCTGGACCCACGGTAATGGAATTTCCCTCTTCTCTTTCCTGTTGGAAAAGGGACTTTTTGGTTTTCTTTTTCAATTCTATATATACACTTTAAATTATTGCTTATTAATAGTTTTTCTTTTTTTTCCCCCGGGAGTAAATGTTTACAGCTTAAATTGTGTAACCCCGGAAATGTTTATTATTCATGGTCCCTATTGTGTTCACTCTGTTGGACAGCAGGACCAGCTGTCTTCTGGATTAAAATGTTCTAATTCCAGACTTTGTTCATTAGGTCCTAGAGGAACCTTTGACTGCTGTTTTTTATCTTGTTGTTGTCTTTTTCAGGGTAAGCTGCCCCTGTTGCTTTTTTATTCCAGTAGTTACTGTTGGGTTGCAGGTGGTTTCTGGATTCGTTGGCATTCCAGCAGTATCCTCAAGATTTAAAATATTCTCACTGTTTCTATGTATCTTGATAACCATATAGTGTTGGGTATTTCAGCTGTCCAGTTTTTTTGTTTTCTTTGGAGAATCCTCTTTTGTTAACAATTGTAAAACCATACTAAGGATCTGTCTTTGGGCTTTTTTGTAGCCATCACTACTGCTGCACAGAAAACAACCGGTGTGGTTTCCCTTTGTACTATTCTGTAAAGGGTGTGTGTCGGTGCGGGGAGGAGAGATGCACTTTGGCTGCACCTCTAGCACCAAAGGCATTGTTGCTAGAGGCTGATTCTTCCATTGAACAGGGAGTAAATAGTGTTGTTTGCTCAGTCTTCTCTTCCACATTTAAGGGGAAAGTAAGAGAAGCAAGGAAGAACAAGTATCCAGATGGAATCACCAGAAATACTGAGGAAGGCTTAAGGAAAATAAGATGTTTGACAAGTGTATTGTAGGAGCTCTCTCAAAATGTATATAGGCATCCTAGATTTTTACTGTGGGCAATCAAACCTGAAGGTGGCCCAACACCCAGGGCTGGTCTAAACTACACAGTTAGGTCGACGTAAAGCAGTGTCAGGGTCTACACTATAGCTTTCCACTATAGCTATGTAAGTGCCCTACTACACTGACATAACTCCACCTTCATGAGAGGTGGCTTTTGTCCGTATAGTTAGACGACAGTGTCTGTGTAGACACTGCGTTACTTACTTCGGCTGTTGGCTGTCTTGTCAATTTCATGGCAGGATCCTGCTCTCCGCTGGGCAAGAAGCTGAGGTTGAGCCATAGAATTGACAAGGCTGCCTGGCTCCCTCCCCCCGGGAGTGTGGGTGAGAAGCTGAGGCAGCTGGACCCCACTCCCTGGCGTTCAGAAGCCCTGGGGACTTTCCCCGTGCTCCCAGCAGAGAATGGGGAGGGAGGCAGCCCTCCACAAGCTCTGGGAGCCTGTGGGGTAGCCAGGTTCCCGTCAGGGAGCTTAGTGGAGTTGAGAGACCAGGTTGTCAGTTCCTCATTCTGCCCCTCTTAGGTCAGTGGAAGTGGTCCTGGTGAGGACACATACCACCAACTCAAGGAGAATAGTGTAGACATGCACCACCACAGTAATTACTGCGGTGGCTGTAAGGCAACCTAATATAGGTCAACTTACATTTCTAATGTGAACATATCCCTAGAGTGAGAACTTCACCCTTACTCTTCTCACTTACACTGGATAAAAGGACCAGAGCAACATAAAGATGAAACCTGCCCTGAGAGACAAAATAGTGTTCTGTTGAACCCAGAGATATCCTGGGCTTTCTAGGCCACAGAGGTAAAAATGGAATGAAAACCTACAGCTAAGGAGGGCAGATGGACACCTCCTTCTTCTCCCCTGTCTTTGCTGACTCAGATAAATGGAAGTGTTGGCTTGTGCTCTCAGCTTTGTAAGGAGAGACAGACTTTGCAGAGGGCCCATAGAAGGAGTAATGCAGGTGCTTTTTATAAGAAATTGGAGCCTTTGTTCTGCAGCTCATTTGAGATGTGTGCATACGCACACAAAATAATTGCAGGGTACTTTGTTTACCTCCAACACTGAGGGAGTCTGGGCTGGGATTTGGATTATCCAAATGTTGGACCTGGCTGAGGGAGAGGGAGAGGGAAGGAACCAGAAAACTCTTGCAAGAGCTGAGATTACCAAGGATTGAGCCAGTGAAGAAGTCTTTGGTGTAGGAACCCATGTACTCTGGAGAGGCTGGGTGGCTGCTAAGGAGCGGGACAGGCTACTTTGGATAGCAGTTGGTTTACAGGGAAATGGATCTCTAGCAAGGCACATTCTTAGGATGAGAACTCTGGCACCTTCTAAAGTTGCAGTGAAGACCAAGTCCCTTTGCTTCAAACCCCTGAGACAGGAATTGTGTGGCTTTCATGGGGAGCAGAGAGGAAAGAATCACTGGAACCCCAGGAAGCCTAAGGATTATGGGAGGGGATAAGAATGATCTGAGGCTAAGGAGCTGCACCTGAAGTGAGAGAAATATCTAAGGAGGTGAGGAAGCAGGAGGTTACTGTGTCGTCCAGGAAGAGATAGAAGAAATAACTGCTAAAGCAGGACTTATCTGAAATGGGACAACTGGGAAACCTCAAATCCAGGAGCCCCTGTACCTTGTGGAGGCAGAAAAGTGGGTGGACTCTAGAACATGTCTGCAAGTTCCAGGAAGGGCACCTGGCAGGTATTCCAGCCCCAGATTGATACCTTTTAGCTACCTGCTCTCATGGATATCCTCCTTCTGTCATTTTCTTCCAGCCTTCACCCTCTGCAAGGGCATGGGTTCCACAGCTACCCCTACTTCAGGAAAGAGGGAAAAGGAGAGCATGTGCAGGCTCTATCATGCCTTGATTCAGGCAGTTGGGCTGACTCCTAGAAACAGCAATACAGTTGATCCTCTCAGTTCCACCTCCATCATAGTCTAGGAAGGCAGTAAGAAAGAGAACAGGTAGTCAAAATACCTAGCTACTTGGGAAGTCTCCAGGAGTCTGCTTAGACACCAGGATTAACTGGAACTGCCAACATGAATAGCTACCTTCCTGTCCCCTGTATAGGAGGTTCAAAGGAACTGTTCCAGTGGCAGCATCTTCTCTGTGCTGCTGACTTCCAATTCCAGCAGACAACCTAGTCAGGGAAGGGAAGGAACCATTCCAGCTCTAGTGGATCTCATAGGGCCTGTATCGATAGTGGTATGTATCCCTGTGAAAAGCCTCTCATATTAGTTAATGGGTCATTTTCAATTGCAGGAGAGAGAGATTCTAACTTCCCACTCAGAGCCAGTAAGGTGTAGCTATTGCTCCTGGAGGAGGGAAGATAGCAGCAGAGTCAGTTCCTGGGGACTGGTTTCTGTACTTGTTTTAGTGCCGTGTACATGGCCATTCTAACATAAAATAATGGGCACCAAGTGAGCTGTTGCAGCCAGAGAGCCCTTGGCAGTACTGCTGGAATCTAGTGCAGAGAACCAAAGAGTGAATGCTGCCATCTCTGGTAGCTGCTAGAACAGCAGCAACCCTAGTTAGAAGCAGCAGCCCTGGAGGATCCACTGAATAGAAAAACAGGTTTCTCTGATGAAAGGCTTCAAATCCTTGAGTTAATAGGCTTCAAATTACACTGTATGCATTGAGAATAGCAGTCTGCTAGCTGCAAAAGCTCTGCAGGTTTCTGGAAGGCAAGGCAAGTAGTTCAAGCTAGTGAAGGCACAGCTGTTCCTCTGTTAAATGTCTCATCTCTGATGTGATGTACAATGTGATTAGAATTGGTTCTGCTTTATAGCCTGATGTATTCCAGGTAGGAGGTCCTTGCAAAAGAAGCAGCAGCCTTCCAAAGGGCTAACCATTCTACCTTTCAATGGCCGGTGATCACAGAAGTCTGATCCTTCTTGGAAGCTCACAAGTAGCTAACAAACAATAGGAACTGTTAGCTGGAAGCAGTATTTAGCATCAGAATGGTTAAAAGGTATTCCTCATCCAGTAGAAAGTAACCAAGCTGCAAAATCAGGTCCCATATTTGCTATGCTACAGGAAGAAATATAGTATGATGAAGTAGGCTGCATGGCTGGTGGCAGGAAGTCTCAGAGTAGTGTTATGAGTCACTTCAGCTGTTCATGTTGTCATAGTGAAAAGCAGAACTGGGAGACAAAAACCTCATACCAAATGTGTTGGTCAGTCATTGAAAACCAGACCCTTGGATGCTCTGGAGAGGAATTTAGCAATTATGGATGCCAGCTCACAGACCAGAGTGCCCAGTTTGGCATTGCTTAATCTACCTTGAGAGTCCAAAATTTGATCTGAGAGGACAATTGAACAATGTAATGACTGACGAAAGTAAATTATCATGTGGGATACCTGAAGATCGGACATGATTAAGAATATAGATCTGCTAGTCTTGAGTAAAACAAAATCTATTTCCAGTCTGTGAGCCAGTCACATAATGAGAAAGGAACTCAGTGATGGATTGGCTGAGTGGAATCAATTTGAATTACAGAGTGGAAATTGAGTCACAGAGTAGGACAATCCTGACCAAATATGGCACAGACCCTAAGTGAACCCATTAGCTTTCAAGAGATATGGAAAACTAGAGTTGGGCATTTGACTAATTCTAAAATAATTGATCTACTGTCCGGTCAAATAATGTAAAATATTTTAAAGCACTAATTTATTAGAACAGTAACAAATTTTTTTAAGTAAAAAAGTTATTTACTTTAACTCAGAAAAATGCAAAACATAATGAAATGAGGTTCTAAAAAGAAGAATTATTCTTCTTTTTAGCAAAGTTAGAATAGAATTTAAATGTGAATTTTCAAGACTGAACAATTATAAAAGAAAAATAAAATTAAACAGAAATAAACACAGTTTATAAAGGAAAGTAATTTTTAAATGCTCTTACAGAGCATAGGCATCAGACCAACTTGTCAAGTATCTTGCTTTTCAGTATTTTCATCAACTTCAGTGTTTCATCTGTATCTTTATGGTCATCATCAAATTCATCAGTACGGCCTTCCTCTTCATTTGCTGAATATTGAATTAATTCTTCATCTGTTATTTTCTTAAATTGTGATACACAGTCATGAACTTCCAAACACTGAAGGTCTTCAGGCTATTTCTGATTTTGGATTTGATTCCCCAAATCAACCAGCTTTTTTCCACATACTCCATAGCACACAGAAGTGTTAAAAGAATTTCTGCCATTGTAGCTAGAGGTCTAGGAAAACGTGACCCTTTCTACGAGGAAGCAGCAAGCTGTTTTGATTCATCTGCTGGGACTTCTCTTCACATTCACTTCAGTCATAAAACAATGTGAACAGTCTGCGGGCTGCATTTTAAGTTGCTACCTCCATCAGAATTGTTTTGTTTTTTTAATTTGTATATCTGTTAAAATTTGCAACAGCCACTCTGAGGTCACAAATTGGATCAAATTCATTGTTAAAAGGTCTTGGTCCTGGATGTGTGGATCGAGAAGGAATAATCACTCAATTTTGCTGTGGTATTGTTTTGTTTTTTTTCTTCAGCTTCTGTAAGTGGACTGTGTTCAGTATTCTCATAAATATGTTTCTTAATGTTCAGGAACTTGTTCTTGACATCAGACAGTGTAGAACCATCATTTTTCATTTTCTGAATGGACTAACCTTACAGATTCAAGCAATGAAATTAATTTTAAATTCTGCATCCTAAAGCATAGTGAAGAATGTCAGTGTGGATTATGGGGAGAGAGACACACCCAGCTATCCCTTCTTCAGCAGCAGCTGAGTGAAGAGTCTTCTTGCATATTTTAAGATCTTTGAGACATTTTATAATGGAGTACAACAAGGCTTATTCAGTGTGGATGAAAATGAGTACTGTACTAAATGATGCTGAAAAAAAGGGCTACTGGTGCTTGTTTTGCTTTTTGTGAAACTTGACAATGCTTTTAATTTAGGCATGAGATGAGAAAGTTGTTAGATATTCATCACCAGAGAAAAGCTGCATCATATGAGCAGCACATCCATAATGTGGAAGGTGTGGATTCCCATTTATCAACAAAATGCCCAAGCTGCTTTCATATTAGCTGCACTGTTCATCATAAACTAGTCAGCAATATATTGGGCTGTGTGGTGATGCTCAGTTGTGGATTGGAATGAGTTTTTTGTTTGTTTGTTTTTTTTAAACAAACTTGTGAAATTGTTACCTTGAAGCTGATAACATGCTCATTCTGACTATTTCTCCATCCATCAGACACTAGACATACACGAGGAGCTTGTACAATAAGCACTTTTTCATATTGTCTGCTTCAGCATTCAGAAGACTTCTCACAAGCCGTTTCGTACTTGTATATTATAAATTGGATGCAATTTATGAAAAAATTCTAGCATGCAAGGTTTTTCAACTAGATGAATTGGTGTAATTCTGGCATAAGTACCTCTAGCAAACAGTCAATTTGGTCTTTAAACAGAATGTCCCATTACTAGAAAAATAATTTTAATACCAATTTGATGAACATCTGAAGACTTTTCAGGAGTAGAAGTTTTCAATGCTGAAGCAGATGGAGTCGCAAAAGTCTTATTAGAAAATGAAGAAATGGAATTGGCATTGCTATCATTGTCACTTACATCCCTATCTCATCAGCAGACTGCATGCTTCAGCATGATGCTGCCAAAGACTGAGAAAGCACAGAAGACAAATTTTGATGTAGACCAGTTTTCCTTTTCTTGCTGTTTGACTGCAATAATCTCTTTTTGGCATAGCTGGACACATCATAAGAAGCAAGTTTTCCTCCATTCTATCTAGTGTCACATACTCAGAAGAACAAAATTTGTACTTTAGCTTTAATAGTTTTTCCATGTTCATGTCTAGGAAAAAAATTTCCATGCAAATGATTGACTTTCCAAGTCTGCATAGTTTATTGTCACTATTATTAATGTCTCACTACTTTCTGGAATGCTCTCTAGATTATGAAGTAGCTCTTGTATTTTAATCAGCCAGTAGTCATTCAGTTCTATTTGTAACTGCTGCTGTTCCAGAAGATTCCAGTCAATTAAAATGTTTTTGGGCATGCTGCCCCATCTCTCCTAGTATGCTTAGAGATTCCATGTCACATGGAGGGAGAAAGGGTAGGCAACCCCTCCTCACTGTAGCAAACACAATGGGTTCTTAAGCTTTAACAGAAGGAGGAAGAGAACAGGAAAAGAGGGCCACAATACAGATGTGATGTCACAGCTCCATCTTTAGCATAGAACTTTTCATATTGTCTGCAAGGTTTGGTTGGAGATATATGGGGGAGGCGGACGAAGGGTTTATGAAGGGGATATCTGTTGGGAGGGGAGGAGTGGGAGTTTATTTACATAGGCATTTAATGTGAGTTGTTTGCTTAGTTGAGGGTGGAAGAAGTGGTGGGGTTGTTAATATCTGTGATGATTTTGTTGTGAAGGGAAAGGCTTAATGCCTGTGTAACCTTTTCTCTTTGTGTTGTGGGAGGAGGTTTAATGACTGTGAACCCTCTGGTATAGCGAGGGCAGTAGGAAAGTTCTGGAAGGGTGGTATGTAAGTTCTAGAATGATCCAGGCTTTATTCCCTGTAGACTAGCCAGAATCATTAGAGGGTAATTAGGGTCAGCTAACACCAATTAAGGCCCTACCTAGGTGTCTGATAAAAACTCTACTCCTGAGAGACAGTGCACGAGCTGGAGGAGTAGGTGTGTGGTGTTACTGAGCAGAGGGGGTGTGTGGAGTTGTGAAGAGGAGCAGAACGGAGTGTGTGTGTAAGAGAGGTGGAGTCTTGAGGAAGGTACTGGGCTCAAGAAGCCAGAAGGACAGAGGGGGGAAAATAGCCCAGGGGAAAAGTCTGCAGCTGCAAGTACGGTGCCAGCAGCACATAGCTGCTACTCGTAGGGCCCCTGGGCTGGGACCCGGAGGAGCAGGCGGGCCCGGATCCCTACCCCCCCCATCCCTGGGGAGACGGGTTAACTGGAGATACCCTGGCCCACTACGAGAGGCAAAAATGTGAGACCCACTAGGGAGAAGCTGGCCATTTGTCACACCTCCCTCACTCTTTTGAGTTAATTTCTGTATGTCTGGTTAATTTAGATTATAAGCTCTCCAGGGCAGGGACCATGTCTTTTAACTTGTTTAATAAGCTTTGTAAACAACCATGTACATTGGTGGCCTGGTAAACAAATACCTATATATAGTGCTTGTTCTAGAAGATTGCAGCCAGTCAAGATGCCTAACTTTCACTTTTTTCCCATAAAGTAGCATTAGCATGTAGAAAAGGGGTGGATGAAAACATTTAAGTAGGTTTGCTAAAAAATGGCACAATAATGCAATAAAAAAGTAAGCTATGTCCTATGTTAGGGCAATCTTGCTGGAATATGTAATATTATTTGACCCTGGTCAAATGACCAAGGTCAAATAATAGGTGATCAATTGACCAACTTGCCTTGCTTATGCAAAGGTACAGAATTCTTTAGCAGGTTCAAGGAACGTGGGCTGAATAGATATGTTTGCAGTTCCCTGGAACTTTGAACTAATTTATCTTCCTCTCTTCAGTAACCCTGCCTGGGTACGGTTCTACAGAAAATTGCCAAGTTTCAAGGAACCTTCATCCTCGCAGCTCAGAAATGGTTGAGGAGTCCCTGTAGCCAGGAACTAACAAATATGTCCACAGTTTCTTGCAATAGAGGACTTACAGGCCAAGATCCAAGTAACAAAGAGCTCACATACATCACTCTTCTAGTCTAGTTGTGAAGTACATGAATCTAAACAATGATATGATAAGCAAATATACACAGTGTTGCATTGCCAGTGAAATTAACACCTTTCTGTATACTTGAAGATTTGGAGAACCTATTTCTCTTGGTTGCACTGATGTAAAAACATCTATAGATCCACTAGTACCTACAGTTCTGAGGATCCTTGTATTTCTTCAGACCAGTTTGGAGATGAGCTTGAGTTCCAGTTACATCAAGATTCAGTCTTTCAGTATTGTACACTTTTTCTCTAGAATGCCACCGTGAAGGTTCCAGGCTTCTAAAAGCCGTAGATAAGCTGCAGCTCTATGCTATATGCCCCCTAGGAGTTTGTGCTGACTAGGGCTATATAAATCTTTCATCTTGGGGAGGAGCAGAATGAGTAAGCTGGCGGCGGCAGCAGCAGCAGCAAGGTTGCTGTACCTGGGTAGATCCCTGGCTTTACTGTATAACACTAACTGCCAGGTGGCACTGTTGCACAGCGCTTAGAAGTAAAAAAAAGCAGCCACTCCAGGCATTCTCATCCAACGCTTTCGGTAAGCATGCAGTTCTGGAAAGGATCTCGTGTGAGCCCCATGAACCATCATCCCTGCAGTTGCTTATGCAACTTATTCAATCTGAGGTTGAAGTTGACCATGAGTATGGTTTAGTGGATCAGACTTTCTTTTGAGAAGGACTGATTGTCAATTTCTCTTACTTTGTGTGCTGCCATTGTAAAGCCACACCCACATTTGAAGGCTTAGATATTGTATTTTAGGTAAGATAGGAAATGAGGCAGTTGTGGTTGCAGAGATTTATACAGCCTTGCACCGAATGTTTGTATCCACTTGGTAGCATTCAGATGGCTGCAGAGTAACTGCATTCTGTACTGATGTGAAACTTGTAGCTTAGAGTTGTCCATCTCTTAAATGTGTGAATCTGCAGAGGCAATGTACTCAGTAAACCTTCCTTTACTATAGGGACTCTTTAAGCTTTCACTGTTTATATGAAAAATGGTAAGGACATCTTTTGGATAAGTCTGTTTTCAGTTACTTTGGAACATTTACAATGTATTTCAATTCATTGAAACAGAAATATTGTTTAATTTTGAAAACAGTACCTCAAAACTGCTTTGTATCCTTTTTTTTAAAAAAAAGGAGCCATGTAACAAATACCAAAGCTAATGTGGATTTTCTTTTTAAAAAACATTAAATTATATAATTATTTTTTAAAGTTAATCTTTTAAATTAAATCGCCAGATAAAGTGAGGTTTATAATGGGAAAGATGATGGCTTTATTATTAGTAGACGCTATTATGCTTGTTGTTTGTGTTTCATTCCAGTTTAGTTTCGGAATTGCTCCAGAGAATACTGAAAATCTGTTACACTGCTTTAGAAAAAAACGTGTATTGTGAATTACTTTAATTTATAAAAGCATTATGATTTCAATGTTTTAATGCTTTAAAGAGTAGGTCTGACCCAGAAACTCAGAAAAATAGTTTGATACCTAAAACTTTAATTGTGCTTTGTTGCTGTTGGTTTTTAACTAAGTTTAGATTGTTGTAATTTCCTGGCCCTTTCTAAACTTCCTGATGCAGGCAGGTGCTGGGGGAAGACACTGTTCTGATCTGGGAAGCAGAAGTTTAGGGCACAGCCCTCTGAGCAGACATGGATTCCCAGCTTCCAAGACCGTTCCTTTGAAAGGGGACATTCCTGGCCCACTCTCTCAGGGTATGTCTACACTTCATAATAAACCTAGTCTGTGGGACCTGCACCTGAAGACTCTGTGTTTCCAAGATCACACTTGAGCATCCACACTACATTGTAAACCTGGCCTCACAATTGTGCTGTTGTATCCCAGGGTTCCCAGCACCCTTGCCTGCTGTAGTTGCTTTAGGGATTATTTCATAGTGGATTGTGGAAAAACTTGTCCGTCCACCCCATGAGACTTGACCCGAAGTAGTTTGGCTGGTTTGAGTCCTCCAACACACGCATCTGAGTCTTCTTGGATCCACGTGCTGCCAGGAGCTGGAGTCATCAGTGTGGATCCCGACACCATGGAAAAACTTCTTCAGATGATGATTTCACTCCTGTTTTGGGAATCAGGTAGACTGTCTGTGAGATGCTGGTGGACATTTCATCAGCAGTATTTGACCTACTGAATGCACCTCTTGGAGGAGGATGCTGATATGCCAGCCATGGCCAAGCTGATGCAGCTCATGCCTGTTGCCATAACCACACATTCCCCATATGTAGACCAGCAGGTCTGGAGCAGGGTCACTAGCACAGACTGGTGGGATCAGATTGTCATGCGAACCTAAGATGATCAGCAGTGGCTCCAGAACTTTCTCATGAAGAAGCAGATATTCTTGGAGTTTTGCGATCAGCTTACCTTGATCCTCTAGTGCTAGGATTCATGCATGAGGGAGGTCACACTGGTCCAGAAGCAAAACTACTAAACCATTGGGAAGCTGACATGTAATGGGTACTACTCTGTTGTCATGCAGACCTTGGCTGGTTACTGCAGTGGCCAGCACAGAATGGGGAGGAAGTGAGCAGCCCTCAGTGCTGAAAGAAAAGGTTAAGGACTATTTAGAAAGGCTGGACATGAACAAGTCCATGGGGCCAGATGCAGTGCACCTGAGGGTGTTGAGGGAGTTGGTTGATGTGATTGCAAAGCCATTGGCCATTAGCTTTGAAAACTCGTGGTGAATGGGGGAGTTCCCAGATAATTGGGAAAAAAGGCAAATATAGTGCCTCTTTGTGTAAATGCCTATAATGATCCTGAGGGATCCTGCTTACCCCTTACTTCCTTGACTAATGAAGTCATACACCGAGCACCTCGACAGCAATAAGAAGTGTTTTAATAACAGGCTAAGCACTTGCAGAATGGTGGTGGAATGTGTGTTTGGGCGTTTAAAGGCTAGATGGAGATGTCTCTTTACTAGACTGGACATGAATGAAAAAAAATCTCATCGCTGTGTTCTTCATAATGTGTGTGAAGCAAAGGAGGAAAGTTTCCCCCAGCGTTGAGCTGTGGAGGCAGAAAGACTGGCTGCCCATTTTGAGCAGCCAGATAGCAGCAATACGCTCAGAGCCAACTGTGGAGCACTTCACCTTCGAGAAGCATTGAAAAACAGTTTCTACAATGACACGCATTAATGTTTTCTGTATATTTTGTGCCATTCCTTACCATCAATATCAGTAGTCTCCCAATCCCTCCACAAACAAGCTATGAATTAATAAAGACACGTATTGAAATGCTGCAAACTTTTATTTATGAACATTCAAGTCAGTGGAGGCGGGGAGCGAGTATTCATCAAGTTTCAAGGGGTAGTGTGGCTGCTTGCAGGACATTTGTCAGGGGGGCCGCGACATCTTTCTGCTTGCCTCCATTAGGGTGGAGTGCACCACGTACTGCAGCCTGGCCAGTCTCCTCTGAGACCTCTTGGGGTTGGAGGAGAGGGAGAACAGCAAAACGATAGGCGGAGGAGCGTTCTCGAGGGGCTGCAGCACAAATCTGTCCGGCCGCCGCACCTTCTGTAGCTCCACAAGGCGCCTGAGCATGTCTGCCTGATCCCGCATGATTTGCAGCATCTCCTGCTGCGTACTGCAATCCTGCTCCTGCATTGATCTTCGATTCTCCATGTCCAGTTTCTGGAACAAGGGCAACCTCCACGTTTGGAACTCTCTTTCAGTGGCCGCGGAGGCATTCATGAGCTTGTCAAACATGTTGTCCCATGATTTTTTTTTCCTCTTTCTGAACTGCGATAGTCTTTCTGCAGCATTTCTAGAGGGCGTGGCCAAGGCCAAGCTGTCTACAGAAAGAAAAGAAATGCACAACGTTGCCATTGTTAGGAGACCCAGAAAACTGAAGTAACTGCAACAATGTTAAAAATACTCAGTGTGCAAAAGGCTAAGCCAGACCAACATTCCATTCTGAGCATCTCAGAAGGGTTGGCTTGCTCTGCCATTACAGAGACAGTAAGCCAGGAGTCCTGTATGAGAAGGGTGACCAGGTGCCACAGTTTAATTAAGATGACCGTTATGGGACGAAGTGGCCACTTTTGATCTGAGGACACTGTGGGTAAATAGTCTCATCAGATACCTTTGGACAATTATTGAACTGACTCAGTAAGACAATAGAAAGGGGACTAGAGAAGTACAGGGTATCGGTTGTATAACTCGGGTACTTGTAAACATGAGCTGTCTTCCCTAGGTGAGTGATATCAGTCTGACTGAGCATATCTCCTGTGAGCAACGCAGGAGGAAAGGGAAGATTTGCTGCATGCAGCAGGGGACCATCCTGGCTCTTAAGCTGCTATGCTGTGTTCCGTCATGTTTCTGGCTCACTTGATTGCAGCGTGGCACGGTAAAGTATCCTACTGTAGTGGAAGGAACAAGGCTGCCCTCCCCCGAAACCCTTGTGCAAAGGGTAACAGATTATCTACATGAAAGTTTCCTTGAGATAAACAGATGATTCTCGGAGCATACCTCTAAACATAATCTGTTCTGATAGTAACCCTCCAGTAAAGTCTGCTAAGACCCTGAAATCCCCTTCCCCTCCATTAAAAAGGCCATTTCAGACATCGTATCAAGGACATAACTGCTAAGAAAAAAAACCTCACCAGATGTGCTTTCCCTGGGATCATTATTGCTGTCCTGTGTGGTGTTGGACTGCTCTGGGGTCAAGAATAGTTCCTAGCTGTCTGGTAGAATGGACACCCTGCTCTTCTGCTTCTCATCCACGGAGTCCTCATCATTCTTCCTGGACTGGGATCCAGCGGAGGTATCGATGCTGCATGGCAGCACTGTGGTTGGGTCGCTGCCGAGAATTGCATACAGCTCCTCATAGCAGCATGTTTTGGGCAAGGAGCCAGAATCGCTGTTAGCTTCTCTAGCCTTTTGATATGCCTGCTGTAGCTCCTTGATCTTCACGTGGCACTGCTGTGTGTCCCTGTTGTGCCTCTTCTCTGACATGCCCTGGGATACCTTCCCATAAATGTCCAAATTTCTTTGCTGGCTCTGAGCTGAGCTATAACAGACTCCTTGCCCCATAGACCGATGAGATCCAAGACCTCTAGTCAACTCCATGCTGGAGTGTGTTTGGGCCTTGCAGTCGCCATGAGCAGTTCAGCTACAAAGCTCTCTCCACGCTGGCTGCAAAGGAAATGACAATTCAAATTTTTCCGGGGCATGAGGGGAAGGGCCATTTCCTGTTTGCGTGGGCACGTAACAGTAGAGCGCAAATGTCCAGAGTGGTTGAAATCATGTGTACATGCATTTGAGAACAGTATTAGAATCTTAACCTGAAGTAGCTTAATTTTTAAAAAGTTAAAATAATTTGTTTATCAAATCTATAATGAAGGGAAAAAACTTTCCTGTTATGTATATAACCACAATGATTATAAACATTTATTAATCTGTCTTAAACTATTGATTCCCACCACATAGTCAAATTATTGCATTTGTCATAAAATGCAGTTTACAATTTTTTTTCCTGGATAATTGGAAAAAATATAAAATGCTGACCCTGCCATAATAGAATTTTGACATTTTTTCCTTTTCTTGGAATAGACATTAGGAGTCTGTTTTATATTTTAATCAGCTTTTGAATATTGTCCATATCCTTAACTTTCTCTATACATGGCTTTAATTTTTTTTCCATTAAAGCTTTATTCCCAGAAAGAGTACATGTTGTAATCTGTTAAATAAATTATGTACTGTTTTATGTCCATTTTATTTCACCAGTAACTCTTTTAATTGGGAAAGAAATGATCCTGGAGTATTTTTCAGAGCAGCGTGACCATGAATGTCACATAGCATGCATCTAATTAGAGTATCATAATTCTTCAAGTAAAGTCTTTAATTTTTAGAAAGTCAGGGCTGCAAAAAAAAATTAATAGAATCTTTTTTACATCAAATCAACTAATAAGCACCCTTTACAACCAAACTTTCAATCCAGTATGTTTTGATAATTCTTACTTTTCCCTCCAATGACCAAAAGAGTTAACACAAAAGTAGTTTTTTTATTTTGCTGACAGAGCTCTCCAATAAGTCAAAAGATGGAAAAGCATGCATTCACAGTGTTACCCATTATGTTGAAATTACACTCTTGGGTTCAAATCCTATGAAGAGAGCCATGCAAACTGACTACTGTTGATGTCAATGGGACTCTAGATCGACACAGGTGTTTGTCCAGGTGGTTCTCTTGGCTTGAGCAAAGCCCAGCAGTATAAAAATAATTTCTTAATTCTATAACCTGCCCTTGCTATTAGCAAGAAATATTTGTAAGGTAGGCTACCAGATTCTATAGAATATAGTAGATATAAAAATTCTGTCTGTCACTATAGTTCTACTTTGTTATTTTAAAAGTGTGATTTTATCACAGCGGGGGCTGGTAGTGCTGCATATTATAAGGTTGCCTGATATTATATGGACTTTATGGTGAAACTACCAGAATTCAGTGGTTTCATGACCATCCTGATTGTGGTTGATGGCTCAGTTAATTCCCTGCATAGGTTTACCTTCCACGGAGAAAACATAGTCCATCTTCATGGCCTCCTGAATCATAGCACCTCCTGCCAGGGCCATAGTCTATTGCCCTCTTTTGGCATGAGGCCCTGGGTTTGTTAGGAGGCCATGCACACCTGTCCTCTGCCTACCTTCCTCAATCAAATGGTGAAGCAAAGGCTCAACCAACAATTCTCCAACAATATTTGATGCTATGTCAACCATTGCCAGCATGACTAGTCTTTACTGTTTCCCTGTTCAGAGTTCTTGTACAAAAATGCAAACTATGCCTCCACAAGCCAAAGCCCCTTCTTTATCAATTATGGGTGCCACCCCTCATTTCACCTGCGACTACCCCCATCCTTTCCCAATCTGTCTCCCTCAGACCTAGTACAACACATCCAAGAGTAGATGAGGGGCAACTTGATAAGGTGAAGGACTACAAAAGTCACACAGACAAACATAAACAACAGAATCCCACCTACACAATTGACAAAAGGTATAGCTTTCAACAGAACACATCCTTACGGACAGATCCTCTCAGAAACTAGACTATCAATTCCTTGTCCAGTCCTGGATTCAGCAACAAATCAACTCAGTCACCTTCAAGCTCCAGCTCCCTTGGTCTCTTAGCATGCATGCTGTATTCCATGTCTCACTTCTAAAACCATATACCAAGAACACATTGTCTCATGGAACCCAGTTGCTGCCTCCACTAGCACAAGTACAGGGTCAGGAGGAAGACATTGTACGTGAAGTCCTTTGAATAAGATGAAGCCCAGCAAATTATGGTACCTGTTGATTGGGAAGATTACAGCATAGAGGAACAGACTTGGGAGCCAGCTGAGAACATTCACACTCTCACTCTGGTTCAGACCTTCCACAGGAACCACTCTGAGAAATCTGGAAATCTTGTTGCCTAGAGGGTGCACATAGGGAAGAGGGTGATGTCATGACACATGGGTCTCAAACCTGAGCCCATAAAGTTAATGGTATCAACCACACTCTAACTCTCTCTCTGGCAGCCTGCTGATAATAGCTTACTTGAGACCCATATAGCCCAGCCCCATTGTGAGGCTCTGCCCATGAGGTTAGATTGGTGAAATCCCAGAGTGACGGATTGATCCCAGCAACAGGAACTGGCCCAGCCAGCTAGCCCAGCCCCAGTGTGAGGCTCTGCCCATGAGGTCCGATTGGTGAAATCCCAGAGTGACTGACTGATCCCAGCAACAGGAACTGGAAGCTGTCCAAACTCCTGAGCTCCACCTTGCCCCAGATTGTGTGCTTTATGGTTCCTGCTCCTGATACCTGATGCCTTCTTCTGCTCCCCCAGCTTGATCTCTTGGTATTCTGAGCTGGCTTGACTCCTGACATCTGACTTATGGTTCTAATCTCCAGTTTGTCTCTTGCTTCTGACCTCCTGAAATACTGACCTAGCTAATCCTTGACTCCTAACTTGTAACTACAGACTTTGACTCTGACTAGTAGGTTTGGCCACCCATGACCTTTCTATGTCTTCCTCATTTGTGTCCGCCTCTTTTTGACTTTCTCTTTTTGCATCTATCTCCAGTTGCCTTCTCCTTTCTTTGTTTTTCCCTTCTTCTGTCTCTTCTTTTGTTTTCATTGAACCATGGAGAAAGTTGTGCTTATCAGGGGCAGGGTTTTTTTGGTCATGTGAGGAGAAGGAAGTGAATGGGCAGAGCAGGCACAAGGCCTATGTATGGTTGCTCCCTGTACTGTCTAAGTTGCTCTTTTCTTTGGTCTTCTGAGCATGGGTATGGCTAAGACAGGAGTGAGTGGTGATTGTGGGAACTGGCAACATACCTTCCATTTGATCTGTGCATTGCCCTTTCATGGTAGAGAGGCAAGTCTTCTTCAGTCAGCCAGCTGCCCAGGATTTTAGGACTATATTCACCTAGGACTGTTTTTAAAATCTCAGGGAAATCTTGGGAATAACAGCATGACTTGCAAGTATACTGTTCTCTTACTACAAAATATGAAGCAACTTCCTAGTTCTTATTTACTAGCAACGTGACAAAACGCTTTTGCCCTTTTTGCATACCTATGTGCACTCACTTTCTGTTGTATTTGGTATTTGATACTGTAGAACTGCTCTTATGACTTTGAAGATGTGATAAGTAAATTAATTTTTTTATGGACTTGTTTAAACAGACATTTTAATTTCAGCTTACATTTATACATTCTTTAACAACAACTTCTTCTGTACAAATTCATTAAGCCTATAGTTTGGTCTAATTTCTACTACAATGTATTATGTATAGTTTTATTTTATTTTCTGCAGCTTTCGACCATTCCATATTCTCCATTCCAGCTTTCTGTCAATACAGCCTCTGTTACTCAAAGCTCAGATTATCCTTCTCCCTCAACACTGACTCAAAATACTTGGGCTCCTGGCTATATAGCAAGCTCCATTTTCAGAGTGATATGTGACCAGACTCTTGACCTCAACTTTCTTACATAAGTTTTTTTTCCCTCTACCTTGCCTCCAGCTTACCCTACAAGTTTGCATCTCCAAGGAAGTGTCAGGATCCTTTTCCTTTCCCTACCACTAACTTTTGAAGCTAGTAACTGTCTTTGAGCAAGCAGTCAGAGGACTCATTCTCCCATAACTGAACCAGAAGAGAAGGAGCTGCTGTAAAGTGTTCTCTGGTCATTAGCATGAATTTGTCATATATATAAAATGTACCAGTTTACACTAGTGTGACTGCCATTTGAGTCACTGAAGCCTCAGTTAAATTTACACTCTTTTCCAAAATATATTAGTTATCCTATTGATAGTGGTCCTTTAAAACAATACTATGAGATAATATTCCAGATCAATTTTCAGTATTAAAAGTAACTGGAGCAGTTTTGTTAAACTAGCTTTTCTTAACCCATGCCTTATTATACTTAATGGGGTGTATTGTCGTTTTGGGCAAAAGCTGCCATTCTCTCAATCATTCTTCCCACTGTAGTAACTTATTTATCAACCCCTTCCAGATATATATGGGTAAATATTATAGTTAAAATAATACCTTTCCCTTTATGGACTGAGTAGAAGGCACATTCTCTAACTACAACACTTTTGGTAGTTTAGCCCTTCTGTAATAAATTTTAAATTCATTCATGAAATATAACTATTGAGGTAAAATCAACATTTGGGGAATGTATTCCAGCCTTGAATTAAACCAAATCTCACAACAGAGAGTATTTATTATAGTGTATTCTGGTTCAAAATGAAATATGCTATGGCACAGTGTCTTAATATAGTCTACACACACATTAGATCAGCACTTTGTACCTTGGCCTGTTTTTATAAATTCTAGTTGAAGAATGAATAAACTTTTCCTTACATTGCTCCAGCTAGAATTGTGTATATCTGATGGGGACCTGGAATTCTTTTCCTGGAAAGGGAGGAGGAATATGTGCAGAAAGAGATTAAATGAACTTTACTTCAAGTAGCAAATATCCTTAATTGGCTTAAGATAGAGGCTAAGAAAAAAAAGTATTGAATTTGGTTTTATTTATTTTCTAGAAGAAAAACTGCAGAGCAGTCAAAGGTCAGATACAGTAGGTAAACATTTGTGGGGAACTAAATGAATCAATAAACCTGCGTTGCAGGGTAAGTCCACCCTGACTTCCCTTTGGTTAAGACACAGGGTGTTGTATTACTATGGCTAAGTCCATGTGACCACCCACAGCCTCAGAGTGATACGGTCTAGTGGCATGGGTCAGCACAGCTGGCTTTCCTTGCTGAGTCCCTTGCAGGGGGCAATAGGGCAGCCCCCAGCCACAAGGCTGGGTGGCCCAATGGCCAGAAGCAATAGGGTTGCTCTGAATTACAGGACTAAGAGGCCCAATGGTTAGAGGAGGATGGGCCACCACCACCCTCAGTGGTGGCCAGGGTAGAGGTACTCGAGCCTTCCCTACTCCACCAGGTCCCAGCCTAGGGCCCTGTCAGAGGTGAGTGTATTCGCCAGTGGGTCAGCATGGATCTGGCTGAAACATGCTGATCAATCTCCCAATTCTACAACCAGATCAATGTCTAGTCCATCTGGAATACTTTCTACCCTGTCTGGCAGTGCCATGCTCTATGAGTCTCCTGGGTGTCAGCTGGCACAGCTCCAACAACTCTGTCGTCTTCTGGGCTTCCCTGGGAAGCCAGGTATCCACTTGGGTCTCAGTGTACCTGGCTTCTGGGGTTTGGGGCCCAAGTAGCTCCTAGTTGAGGGCTTACATGTGTGTCCTCCCTCCTTGGCAGTCTGCCTTGACTGAGTTGGGCTGCTCCCTTTTATAATGAGGCTCCAGTTGGAGCATGCCCAGCAGGGGTAAGGGGGTTTGGCTTTCTCTGCTAAGGGTAAGGGATTAACCCCTTTTTGTCCTGTGTGGGGTAAGTCCACCTGTCACATTCCCTTTTCCCTCAAGAGGGTACCTCATAGGTGATCTTTCTCCTCCTCCTCCCTACTCGCTATGGAGAAAAAAAGGCGCATGCCAACGCAGATATCTGTTCAATGCAGCATGTGGAAATTGTAGGGCTGCAGGGAGAGTTACCATCGCGTAATGCGGGTATTGGTGTTCTTCAGACTTTTCAGCCATTGGAGGGGCATGTGATCACTGATCAGCTGGAAGATGTTTTTTTGCAGATAATATCGTAGACCATCTACTACCTGCTTTACGGCCTGGGCTTCTTTCTCAATGGTTGAGTACTGAGTCTCTTTAGGGAGCAGCTTACGGCTTAGATAGAGGATTGGATGTTCCTCCCTGTTGGTTTCCTGCGATAGTATGGCCCAGAGCCCCACCTCCGAGACGTCTGTCTGTAGAATGAAGGGTTTCATGAAGTTAGAATGTGCCAGGATCGGTTCCTGGGCCAGCTGCTTCTTCAAGGCCTGGAAGGCCATCTCACATTCACTGAATCACTGGACTTTTGGGGCTGTGATTTCTTTGTTAGGTCCAAAACGGCAGTTGATTTTGCTCATGAGTTTGGTGACAGAGGTATTTGACAGTACCCTTTCACAGGTCTTACAAAGTTAGAAACTCCCCCCCCCCCCATTCAAGGAGTTGGACACCCGAAATCAGGGAGGCATCAAACTGTGATATGGCATTGACATGATATGGCATATTCCAGAAGTTGATACAAAAACGAGGGGTCCCATCCAGTTTTGCGACTCAAATTGTCAAGCTTCGCCACTTGCTCCATGACTTGTCCATCACTCCCAAATCCAACATAGTTTCTAATTCTGTCCAGATGGCATCCCATGTTTTCCTGAGAAGAAGCTGGTGGTTATCATGCACCCTCTATTCTGGGACGGTAGCGATTGTAGTGGTTTGTGATCGTTGTCCACTCTGGGTGGGCTGATAAAACGTCTGGGAAAGCCTGTATAATCTGCTGTAGTTGCTCTGGCTATAGTTGCTGCTTGGGGCTAAATTCAGGTCCTATTGTGACCAGTCCTGACGTCAGTGGTCCCTCGGCTAGAGATTCTAATTCGGGCTCCAGGAGGGGAAAGGGGTTAATGAGCAGGCCTTCCATGGCCCTCCAGGCCTTTAGTAGGTTGACATGGTACATGCAGGTCTCTTTCAGCCATCCTGGTAGCCAGATTTTGTAGTCCACCGGCTCTACCCAGCGGACATACTTGAAGGGGCCCTGCCACTTGACCTGGAGTTTGGATTTGGAGGAAGATAGTAGGAGCAGGACCAAGTCTCCTGGTTTGAAACTGTAATGTGGTTCCCTTGTTGCACTGTCGTTCCTGCCTTTGATGTACCTGCAGCAGTTCTCCTGAGTGAAGGCCCTGAGTGTCCAGAATTGCTTGCGCGGTTGCAAGACATAATGGGCCAGCCTCGTGATCTGAGTCTCTTGCTCCTCCCAAACTTCTCTCAGGAGGTTGAGGATGCTGTGAGGCTGCCTCCCATAGAAGAGCTTGAGGTGGGAGAAGCCAGTTGATGCTTCAGGTACCTCTTGCATGGCAAAGAGCAGGGCAGGGAGTAGTGTTTGTTAATGCCGTGGGTTGTCTTCCACAAACTTATGCAGCATTACCTTGAAGGTCTTGCTGAGCTACTCTTCTAGCCTGTCCATTTGACGGTGATACAATGAAGTCTTGAGAACCCGGGCATTCAACAGGAGGTATAACTTGGCCACTGCATCAGCGGGGATCTAGCCGAAACACTGAATAGCTTCCGATTATACTACCAGATCAATGTCTAGTACCCCAGAGCTACTTTCTACCCTGTCTGGTAGTGCCATGCTTCACAGGTATGCAGGGATGTCGGCTGGGACAGCTTCTGACTGCTTAGTCTCCTCCTGGGCTTCTGCAGGCAGCCAGGTATCTGCCTGGGTCATGGCATGGCAAGCCTGGCGTGGCTTCTGGGGTCTGGGGTTTTCGTTGCTCCTGGGTAGGAGGAGCCTACAATGTGCATCCTCCCTCCTTGGTGGTCTGCCCTGATTGAGCTAGTCTGCTCCTTTTTATACTGATGCTCCAGTTGGAGCTTGTCCAGCATGGGTGAGAGGGCATAGCTTCCTCTGCCCAGGGTATGGGGTTAACCCCTTCTTGTTCCATGCGTGGTAAATCCACCCCATCACAGCCTGTGATAAATGTATCTCTATACATAAATATTGGACTTTTGTTAATTTGAATTAGCCAAACTCTTCATTTAAATCCTTGAGCAATATATCGTTTTTTTACATAAATTCAGGATTTCTGCAAGAGGGCTCAGTCCAGCTAATAAAGACTGCTAACTTTAAGTGGTCCCTTGACCTGTTTGTCTACCTTACGATCTCCATGATCATTACAGTATTTATGGCCTATTCCATAATGGCATACGGTTCTACAATTATCATAGCACCTTTCTCATTGACAGTAAACATTGCTTTTGGAGATGCCAGTTAAAGACTGATGGAATATGCAATTTGTCATGAAATTTCAGGAGACTTGGCTGCCACTCTAGTATGCATCTCCTTCAAAGACAGAATTTTCTTCATCAATGCTCTGCTCTTACCTTTTGACAATCACATTGTATGATGTTTTTCCTTTGAAATTTTCCATTTCTTGTGCTTAGATATGACTGGTTTTTGGAGCAAAGGGTCACCACCAACTGGGAGATTTTTTTAATACTCTCTTGTCTAAAATCAGATAGCCCTTGACCTATGGGGAGACTGATTTCAGATGGGGGTTTCCCTTTGGCTACATGCAAGCATTATACTTAAACTTCCACAAAGCAGATATTTATTCATTTTGAATTAAAGTTTGCAATTTAGTGTAAAACATAATACAATTTTGACCACCATAAAATTAATGAATCTGTAATCTACAAACATTGAGACTAAGGACTGTATGGCAAAGTAGGGCCTGAGTGGCTGGACAGAAGCCATAGGAGATTCAAGAGTTCTCAAGATTATAGGGATTCTTTACGGTTTGTAATTTATTTACAGGAGTCTCATTCAACTGGATTAATTGAAAACAGCAAAGTGACTGGGCATATTTCCTTCATGCAATATAAACAAATCAGCTCTTTTATATTTAGTCAGTGTTAGTCCTTTCTTTCTGCCCTTCACCTCCCCTCACTTTTGGCCTTTTAACCTTTTTTATTGTTTAGGGTATGAGCCTGACTATGCAAAATTGCACTTGATGGAGGCACTTCCAGGGACCTTGTAAACTCCTGCTGAAACTGAATGCACAAAAGAAATGTAGTCTGGAGGGTTTAGTCAACTTGTATGCTTTCTTAGACTTCAAGATAACATAACCCTGAATCCTGACGTTTTCTATAGAATCATTTTTCCCAGTGTTTCAGAATCTTGAGTTCAATGTATCAGAAGCTTATCTGCATGTGAAACTTTCTTTAAAAATCGGAGATGTAGTTAGCCCATCCGCTGATAAAAGTAATTTCTTGTCAACATGATGTAACATACTGACAAATATGTTCACAACCTAAAAGTTGGGAGTGGCCAAAAGGGGGGAGCTATGGATCTGACCAGAACAGTACTCTTAGGCCACATAGCTTGGAGCATCAAAGACTGTGGAAAGCAAATTAAATTTAGACTTAGGTCAGTCTCAGATAGACTGACTAGATGTCCCGATTTTATAGAGACAGTCCTGATATTCAGGGCTTTGTCTTATACAGACACTTCTTATACCCCAGTTCCTGTCCTGACTTTTCAGACTTGCTATCTGGTCACCCTAGTTTCAGATTAAAGGCAAAATCAAAATAAAGAGCTCTTTGACAGAGAAGCCACACACTAACTCTGCAGGAGCAGCATCCAAACCAAGTCTGAGTACCAGCCTGCTCCTTCACGGTCTGGTAGAGAAGGCACCAACTAAAAGGTCTTGGAGGCTGAGGTATTGGTGTTCATGTGCTAGCTACTACCACTGCATCAAAGGATCAAAAAATGTGAGTTGTAGAGTTCTACCCTGTGTTGTCCTGAGAGCAAGAGATCTTGGAGTGATTCTTCTACAGATATTTTTAAAGAATGGATCCTGTTTGCTCCCTGTTAACATGGAATGGCCTTTAGTCCAGTGTCCCCACACTTCACTACCAGCTGGCAGCTCCATTTTGAGCTAATTAAAGATCTGAGGGTAAAAATAACCTTTTACTGGAAACAGTGAAGTTGAGAAGGGAAAGAATCAACAAAAGAGGAATATAAGTTGATTAAGTCTTAAAGGAAAAGATGAGAGGACCAAATACTGAAGAGAAAAGGACTAGAAAACAAATAGGCATATTAATGAATGCAGAGGATTACAATAATGGCCAAAGTTGCCAAGCTACTGGATCCCTTTTTAAAAAATTGTCTCTGAAGTAATGAATACTTTTGTATAAATAGTTGATTTTTATAAACTGAGTAAGGGAATACTTGGAGAAAACATGGAACATAATCAAATCAGTAGGCCTGGAGGACATGCAACCTGAGGTGATAAGAGAATTGGAAACAAAGTTACCAAACCATAAATATCTTTGAAAAGTATGGAGATGTGGGAGTGTATCTGAGGATTGGAAAAGTGATTCTTGTGACATTATTTATTTCTTTAATCATGAGCACTGGTAATAATTGTAGCCTGCCTCATTTATTTTCTCTCTGTACATCTCTACCCCTCATTTTAAATTCTGTTTAAACCTTTATTAGTATTCCATAATTTGGTACTGTTGAGAGGCCCTAATCCATTGTGCTAGGTACTGTGCAAAGCTATTAACATATCATGCCTACCTCAGAGCTTCTCTAGCACAGTCTAAGGAGTGCCTTCCATCTTTCATGAATTTAAAACTTTAATGTGTATAATTGGGAACAAATATGCCTTCTTTTCTGGTCTTTAAAAAAAAACAAACTGCTGGACTTGAGCCCTGTTACTACTTTAACAGATTAAAGTATGTATCTGTTACATCAGAAGTATATGGATAATTCATAGTCAATTTGCATTGCTTCATGTGCCCTCCGATTGTGAAGGAATGTTTCCTACTCTGTCATGGAATGGGAAACTGTATAGCTTTATAACAATCAATGATCACTTAGTCTCCTTGGCAATCTGTTATTTTAGTTAAATTGAAAATAGATTGGTTGCTGGAAGGGCTTATATGAAGCAAATATATTTGGAAATAAAGTGTTATGCCAAATAAAATGGTTCAGTTCTCCTAGAACTTTGTCATACATTCATGAATTATGAGCAAAATAGAAAAGATGTGGATTTACAGAAGATATTTTTATCAGACCTTTCTTTGCTAGCAAGATATTTCCTCCTCTAGATCAGAGTATTGACAAATGTTGAATTCATTAACTTTTTATTTTTCCTTTGATTTTTCTAATCTTTAAATTTTTTTTTAGTAAACCATTATGTTACAGGATAGTATTTAATTGCACACTGCTGTTGATTTAAAAGATCAAAGCTGTTCTTTGAACAGTTTTGATTAACTGTGAAGATTCTGTGTTCTGGACGAATAGGTATATTAAAGTATTGCCAAGATTAATGTGGGGATGATTTTATGCCTATTTTCAGAATTGCAGGGGGGCGAATTCTATCAACAATCAAGATGCACTTGATAAAAGGCCGAAACAGTGGGGATCCATTCTGTCGAGCAGCAGAGGAAGTTTTACAAGATTTGGATTTGAGGATTAAAAATATTATCAATTCTCAACATGAAGCTGTGACTGCTAGCGCCACTGGAATCAGTCCAGCCCGGGTAATGGGCCTCCTTTTGTTCTCCTATTATATGGCTTAAAAAGAAAGCCAATGTCTTTTTTTAATAACTTGAAGTATAGTATAATCTTTTCCCAATAATACAGAATGTCATTTCCTGTGTAGCATAGTACACTTAAATTTGTTGAAAGACTCTTTAAATCCTTTAGGATTATAGTGTGGTTTTCAAAAAGCCATTATACTTCAACTACAAAATTCTTACATTTAAAATTATAAATCTATTAAGATAACCTTTTAAAATGCCACTTATTGTTCCCATGCATAACAGAGTTTGTTAATATTAAATATTTGTAAAATAACTCATCTGCTACTAATATGAATACAGTTAAATTGTAATTTAAATTCTCTGACAAAATCAACCTGAACTGCATGTTAACATAAGAGTACACAAGTAATTTAGGATAAAATACATTGATGACATAATTATCCCAAGATCAATCAATGTAAACTCAGGACATTCTAAAGTTTAAATTTGAATTAAATCCAGATCTATTAAGGTATAGAAATGCATACCCATACAACCTTAACTCTGCTTTGTAGTTACCATGCAATAATCCTATGATTATTTGTGGTCCCAGATTATATTAGTGATCTAAACTGACTTGTACAGCTTTACTAGATTTTCTCTCTCTGTCTTTCCCTTTCTCCCCTCTCTTCTCCCTGCCCCTCCAAAAAGAGGGTATCAGTGCAAGGGTTACTTAGGTGGTGAAACCAAGTGATTTCCACAATTTAACATTTGAATTTCTTTTAAATTTAATATTAACTCTGAATTTTCCTGGTTTATAATGTTTTGTTCTTAATATGCAGTGTAGTTGCAGTGCAGTAATATGTAGTTTTAACCATGTCGGTTCCAGGATATTAGAGAGACAATGTAGATGAGGTAATAAGCTTTTTATTGGACCAATTTTGTCTGAAGAAGAGCTTTGTGTGGCTCAAAAGCTTGTCCTCTGTCACCAACAGAATTTGGTTCAGTAAAAGATATTATATCACCCACCTTATCTCTCTAACATCTCTGTAATGTATTTCACCCTAGATTACTGATATGCACTCTCAACCCTGACTTCATCTTTACTTCAGTTTTCTCTGGGAATTTTCTTTCTTTTTTTTAATTCAGCTTTTATACATTAGCACTAAACAAAGTCAGAATGCTATCATTTGATATCCTAATGATTTGAAGATATGCCTTATATTATTTTCTAAAGTTTTAACTTTTTATGGCCACATTCACCAATATGGACTGGCTGCTTTATGCCACTCTGAGGCAGCACAAAGCTGCTAGAATGTATATTTCATTTTCCTCCCATCTTCTGTTCCCTCTGTTTCTACTTTTTGCACCTCCCTACGTTTTCCTGTGTAGCTTCCCCTTTACTTCTATCCTCCACATTCTCCATACATACACATTCTACTACTCCCTCCCACTAACTTTGCATGTGACCACTTTCCTCCTCTGTCCTGCCCTCTGAATATTCTGGTGCAACAAGTAGCTTTTGAAAATAAATATTTAAGATTAATTGTCACTTTTGCTGTTGACGTTCATAACTGAAAGTTTTTATCCCAACAGAGGCTTCTGCATGAAATCTTATTGTTCTGAGACACTCTCAAAGAATTGCCATATCAAAATGGCTATCATCTCCTATTGTTCTCCTTCAAGTGATTGCTCATATGCATTCCACTTAGGTGTGTGCGCGCCCTCGTGCATGGTCTCCGGAGAACTTTTTCCCTAGCAGCCCCATGTAGGGGCCGGTCTGGTGCCCCCTGGAGTACCGCCCTCATGCGGTGGCATATAGGGCGCTGCCGGCCCCTCCCCTCCTCAGTTCCTTCTTTCTGCCCGTGATGGCCATCGGGAACAACTTTTGCTCCTCGCAAGTCTTTCCTTTTACTGTAAGTAGTTAGCAGTTCTCCCTGAACTCAGTTAGTTTTTTCAGTTAGTTAGGATACGTAATTAGTATAGGAAGAGCCTTAGGGCTCTAGCGACCCGGCTATGCCGGGCTCGCCAGGGTTCAAACCCTGCGCTGGCTGCAGGAAGGCCTTTCCCATCATCGACCCCCACGATCGCTGTTTAAAGTGCTTGGGGGAGTAGCACTGAAAGGACTGGTGCTGCATCTGTAAGACCTTTAAGCCACGGACCCAGAAGGAGAGGGAAATCCGGCTCAAGGCCATTCTGATGGAGTCCGCCCAGCGTCCGAGCTGATGCGGACTCCTTCGGCACCGAGCATCTCGTCGGTGCAGAGCGCTCCGCCGGCACCGCACGTTCCCGGTGCCGAGAAGGACGAAGTGCTGTCCGCGCGTGGAGCGCTCCCCCTGCCCCGCACTGCAGGAGTGACCGGGGTCGAGCCCTGAGGTGCTTCGGCTCTCAGATGTGCCACTGGCGCCGGCACCGCTATACAGGGAACCTCCCCCGACTCCTGGGAGTGGGGGACCCCCTGTCGAGGACCCTTCCACACTGGAGGCTTTTGAAACGGCTCGAGCCTTGCTGGCCTTGCCCACGCCTCCGGCCCTCTCTCGGCTGAGAGAGCTGGGGCCTGTGTCCCAGGGCAAACCCACGATGGGTGTCCCCGAAGGGTGGGCGCGCCCGGCACCGGAGCAACAGCTGCCCACCACTCGACGCCAGAGAGTTGAGCTCGATAGCTCCTCTTCCTCCTTGTCTTCGGATGAGTTGTCCCGGCACTGTTCTCGTTCGTCGAGATGGCACCGCTCAGGATCTTCGTCGCGTCACTCCAGCTCCAGTCAGGCACCGAGACGCCGTTCTTGGCACCGCTTACCAGCACCGGGGAAGAGACGTCGCAAGTCTTCCGTCCCTCGGCACTGGTCTTCATCTTCGTCTGCGTCGCCCAAGCGCTGGCACCGCAGATGACGTCGCTCCTCAGGATCGTCCGGTAGCAGGTCCCAGAGCGGCTCTTCCCGGTGGCGCCGCCGGCACCATTTGTCTGGTTCGGGATCTCGGACCCACCGCCAGGAGGAGGTACACGCACCGGCACCGGTATCGAGCTGGCCCCAACCCCCTTGGCAATGGCCATATTGGAGTCCGTGGGCAGCCCAGATGGAGCAGGGAACTATGTTGGCCCTTGCCTCTGTAACCCAGATAGCTCCCCAGCAGGCACCTTCGGTGCAGGACAGGGACCACTCCTCGGAAGGGGAGTCGGACCCTGGGGAGGACCCCTCCACTGGACCCCGCCACCTGTCCTCTTCTTCGTCACCGGACGAGGCGGCCGTCAGGGACCAGGGGCCCCCCTCATCGATTTCAGGGCTCATCGGGAGCTTCTGAAATGGGTAGCCTCTAACCTTGACCTGGAGGTCAAGATACTGGAGGAAGAGGTGGACCCCCTCTTCGGGCATGTGGGGACTCAAGGACCGTCCAGGGTAGCCCTTCCCGTTCATGAAAGGGTCCTGCGCCTGGCGAAAGTTGTCTGGCAGACCCCTTCTTTGGTTGCCCCAACCTCCAAGGGTGCCGAAAAGAAGTACTATGTGCCAGCCAAAGGGCACAAGTACTTGTATACCCACCCGGCCCCGGAGACTCTGGTTGTGGATGCTGCCAACCAGAAAGAGAGGCAAGGGGCCCAGAGCGCCACTTCTAAAAACAAGGAGGGTAGGAGACTAGACCTCTTCAGTAGAAAGGTCTGCTCCAATTCAGGGTGGCTAACCACCTGGCCCTCTTGGGCAGATATAATCTGAACCTTTTGGGACTCGCTGCGAAGGTCTGCAGAGTCCCTGCCCCAGGACCAGGCTGCAGACTTTGCCACGGTCCTGGAGGAAGGACTGACTGTAGCCAGCGCAGCCTTGCAGACTGTTTCGGACGCTGCGGACACAGCCAGCAGGGTGATGGCCTCCGCTGTTGCCATGCGGTGTGCAGCATGGCTACAATCCACTGAACTGTCCCAGGAGGTGCAGCACTCCATTCAGGACCTGCCATTCGATGGAGCTGGCCTGTTCTTGGAGAGAACAGATGACAAGCTGCACGCCCTCAAGGATTCGAGGGCCGCTCTCCGCTCCTTGGGACTATACACCCCTCAGGCGGCGAGATTACAGACTCGCCAGCAGCCGAAGCGCTCACCACAGCGGCAACCTAGGCCTTTCCCCCCGCAAGGGGTCGGGATAGGAGCACGGGTTCCGGATGGCGCGACCACCCCGCTTCGTCCACAGCTTCCCAAAAAGGACCCTCCCAGGGCTCCAAGGGAAAGCACCAATTTTGACGGTGCGCCCGAGGGTGGAACCAGCATTCTTCTCCTGGATTCTCCCCCGCCCTTTAGAAACAGGCTAAGGCTCTACCTTGGCCTGTGGCAGGGCATCACCTCTGACCTTTGGGTCCTCGACACCATGCGCCGGGGTTACGCCCTCCAACTGGTGGCTTCCGCCCCCCTGACTCACCCTCTTTCCCGTCCCTCTTCAGGGACCCATCTCACGAGCAATTACTCCTTCAGGAGGTTCGCTCCCTCCTGCACAAGGGAGCCATAGAAGCGGTTCCGCCGCTCGAGGTGGGGAATGGGTTCTACTCGAGGTACTTCCTCATTCCCAAAGCCAAGGGAGGCCTCAGGCCTATAGTGGACCTGCGCAGGTTAAACAGGTTCATAAAGAAACTGAAGTTTTGCATGGTGTCCCTAGTGGCCGTTATCCCCATGTTGAATCCAGGAGATTGGTTTTCCGCCCTTGACCTGAAGGATGCGTACTTCCATGTGTCCATCCTTCCCGCCCACAGGTGCTATCTAAGGTTTATGGTAGCTGGTGGCCACTACCAATTTACGGCCTTGCCCTTCGACCTGTCTTCCTCCCCCAGGGTGTTCAAGTTTATGGCAGTGGTGGTGGCCTTCCTGAGGCGCAGAGGGGTCCAGATATTCCCTTACCTGAATGATTGGTTGATAAGGGGCAAGACCAGACCTCAGGTGTGCGAGGCGGTCTCCCTCGTCCAGGCCACCTGCAACACCCTGTGGCTGCTCATCAACGAGCAGAAGTCGACGCTATCTCTGGTGCAGCGCATAGAGTTTATAAGGGCATCCCTAGACTCGGTTCAGGCCAGAGCCTCCCTCCCACGCTCGAGGTTCGAGGCCATGTCAGCGATCATATCGCAACTTCAGAGGTGCCCCACGACAACAGCCAGGCAGTGCCTTCAGCTGTTGGGCCACATGGCCTCGTGTACCTATGTGGTGAGGCTGGCCCGCCCCAGGCTCAGGCCCCTCCAAGGTTGGTTGGCTACAGTTTATGTGCCCAGCAGGCACCCGCTGGACAGAGTGGTGACAGTGCCCCCCACGGTACTCGGGTCACTACAATGGTGGATGAACCCCAGGTCAGTCATGGAAGGGATTCCGTTCAGGGATCTGACCCCCTCGGTCACCCTGATCTCAGACACGTCAGACCTCGGTTGGGGGGCCCACGTCAGCGGCGGCCTGAGTACTCAGAGCCGCTGGTCGCAGGAGGAGACTGCCCTCCACATCAATGTAAAAGAACTGAGGGCAGTCAGACTAGCTTGCAAAGTGTTCCTCCACTGTTTATTGGGCAAAATGGTACAAGTGCTGACGGACAACACCGCAGCAATGTATTACATAAACAAGAGGGGGGGGGGCGCTCATCGGCGCTCTGCAGGGAAGCGCTTCGACTTTGGGACTTCGCTGTGAGGCATGGCTTTTGTTTAACTGCGTCTCACCTCCCGGGGGTCAGGAATGATGAGGCGGACCTCCTCAGCAGGTCGTTTCTCCCCCAACACGACTGGTCGTTGCATCCGGAGGTAGCGGCCAGGGTTTTCCGTGAGTGGGGTGTTCCTCGACTGGACCTGTTCGCATCATCCTGGAACAGGAAGTGCCAAGGTTCTGCTCACTCCGGGGTTGCGAGCCGGGCTCCCTCTCTGATGCGTTCCTCATCGAATGGCCAGGGACCCTCATGTACGAGTTCCCCCCCATCCCGCTCTTGCCCAGGGTCCTCTTGAAAATGAAGAGGGACAGAGCGGACGTGATCCTGATTGCCCTGGCGTGGCCGAGGCAGTATTGGTTCAGCATGCTGCAGGACCTCTCTGTCACCATGCTGATGGAGCTCTCGAGGAGGCCGGTCCGTCCCAGGACCACGGTCACCTGCTGCACCCCAACCTGGACTCCCTGCACCTGACAGCCTGGAGACTCTGGCTGACCGAGGAGGAGCGAACCTGCTCGGAGCAGGTCCAACACGTGCTGCTTGGAAGCAGGAAGCCCTCCACGCAGATCGGCTACAGAGCCAAGTGGAGGAGGTTCACTTGCTGGGCATAACCCCGGTACGTCCCCCGTGCAAGCTATTCTCGAGTACCTGCTGCAGCTTAGACTCCAGGGTCTAGCGTTAACCTCCCTCAGGGTGAACCTAGCGGCCATCTCGTCTTTCCACCAGCCATTGGAGGGGCGGTTCCTGTTCTCCCACCCCATGTCGGTGAGGTTCCTCAAGGGGGTTGAGAGGCCGTACCCGCAGTTCCGTGACTCGGTGCCTCCTTGAGATCTGAACCTGGTCCTCTCTAGACTGACGGGGCCCCCCTTTGAGCCTTTGGCCACTTGCCCCCTGCTAATCCTGTCCTGGAAGGTGGCCTTCCTCGTGGCCATTACCTTGGCTAGGAGGGTCTCTGAGCTAAGAGCTTTGACCTCGCAGTCCCCCTATACCGTGTTCTTCTGGGATAAGGTGCACCTGAGGCCTCATCCAGCCTTCCTGCCTAAGGTAGTCTCCCAGTTCCACTATAACCAAGACATTTTCTTCCCTGTGTTTTTCCTTAAACCACACGGGTCGGAGGAGGAGAGGAGACTACACACCCTGGATGTCATGAGGGCTCTGGCTTTCTACTTGGAGAGGACGAAGCCATTCCGGAAGACCACGCAGCTTTTCGTCGCGGAGGTGGACAGGATGAAGGGATTCCCGGTCTCCACCCAGTGCATCGCCAGATGGATCACTGCCTGCATTAAGTTCTGCTACGAGCGCGCAGGCCTCTAGCTTCCCAGAGTGGTGACAGTGCACTCAATGAGGGCCCAGGCCACGTCGGCGGCCTTCCTGGAAAGGGTCCCCCTGGATGACATCTGCAGGGCTGCCACCTGGTCTTCGGTGCACACCTTTGCCGCACATTACGCTGTCATCTAACAGTCGAGGGAGGACGCGCGAGCTGTGCTGAGGGCAGCTCACCGATGACTCCTACCCTCCTCCAGGTATGGCTTGTTAATCATCTAAGTGGAATGCATATGAGCAATCACTTGAAGGAGAAAACATGGTTACTTACCAGTAACTGTTGTTCTTCAAGATGTGTTGCTCATATCCATTCCACACCCACCCTCCGTCCCCGCTGTCGGAGTCGGCAGAAAGAAGGGACTGAAGAGGGGAGGGGCCGGCGGCTCCCTATATGCTGCCGCATGAGGGCGGCACTCCAGGGGCCACCAAGACTGGCCCCTATAGGAGGCTGCTAGGGAAAAAGTTCTCCGGAGACCGTGCATGAGGGCACGCACACACCTAAGTTGAATGGATATGAGCAACACATCTCGAAGAACAACAGTTACTGGTAAGTAACCATATTTTCTTAGTGGGACTGAGGTTGTAGGCTCATATCCCCTATCAACATGGCCACAATTTCCCTTGTGCTCTATGAGACAGAAGCCAGAGAAGATGTTGGCATCCTATATTGTGAGGAAGTGGAGATGAATACTCAGGCCCATTGAGAACAATGGGGAATACAGGCCCTTCTCTAAATAGGCTCCTGAGGGCAGCCTGTAATTTCAGTCTCTTTGAGAACAATGGGAGATTTAGCCATTTTGAGAGTGCAGTCTATGGTGAGACTCTCTGTAGAAGAAAATTACTCTTTAGTATCTGCTGTAGAAATGTACAGTTATTAAAAATAATAGGGGCAAAATAGCCATTAATCCTTGGGGGAAAAAATAGCCTATGGTTATGAATTCAGTATTTTTAACTATATGGCAGACATGAAGTTTCTGTATTCTGTAAAGATGTTTTGGACAAAAAAAGGCCTGACACTGAGTGCTACCATTTCTTTTATGACTCTCTAATAGGTTTCATTATAAAGTCTCAGAAATATAGGTTTTTTTATTCAGAGTAAGTGCTGTGATTTTGGAGAGGGTATGCTTTATTCTTCATATTTTATAGAGGTTGAATCCCTTCCTTAAGCACAAAATTTAACTTCATTTTAACTATGGAGCCATAACTGGTGCCTTCACAATGTAATTTTGTTAGGAAGGTTGTATGTCTAATTCACTTCTGCATAAAACACACCTGAAAACAGTTGCTTTGCAGCAAACAGACACAAAACTTTTATCCTGACAATATTTTTCTTTGCAATATGTGGTGTGACAGGGTCAGACCAGATTGCTACCGTAGAGTGCTAGAAGGCCAATATATCAGCCTTAGGATCAGCAAGTCTCTTTTCCCCTGGTAGCTGAGCAAGGGTTACTCCAGCTTAATTACTACACTGGAGCCAATCAAGGTCCTGCCTAGGACTTGTTAAAAGCCTCCTTCCAGAGAAAGGGTGTGGCTGGAGTTGTGAGAGTGAGGTGAGCAACCAGAGAGTTTGAGCAGGTAAAAAACGCTGTCAAGAAGCCAGGAGGGTTTCGAAGAAGGAACAGAATGCTGGCAGGAGAGCACCCAGCAGGTAGAAAGTCTGGGAGAGGAAAAAACCCGTACCCAAAGAGGGCAAAAGATTTTCCCAGGCCTGAGGGAAGAGACCCCGCCAGAAGGGGAAAACCAAACTGGACATTTGGTTTGGCACTACCATGTCTAGTAGGGCTGTCAGAAGTCAAGAGCATCCCTTGGCAAGGAAGGCCAGAAAGGGCCCCTGTCCGAGCAGGGTACGGATACTAAGTCAAGGGGCATGGGGAAGTAACACAGGGAAGCTATCAGCTTTCCTGAAGCCACAGCATGAAGCTGCTTCTTGTAGGATCCCTGGGTTGGGGCCCGGAGTCCAGAGTGGGACTGGCTCCTGCCTCACTCCCCCCCACTGGCCATTCATTGAAGGGGCAAGAGCCCCATTGAAGAGGCAAGGGCCTATGAGAACCAGATACAGGACTGGGAGCCAACAGAGAGCAGCCATCTTAGAGCGGCTGTATTACCCTCACCCACCACTAGAGGATGGAAGAACACTAACTGGTGAAGCTGTTACCTGATCTACTGCTAGGAAGGAGCACTGGACCCACCAAGGTAGAGGAAGAGCTTTGTCACAACTGGTGTCAGGGAAGGGATTTGTCAGCGCAGCGGACAAAGCACAAAGAAAAAAAAGCGTGTTTTGGTTTTTTTCCCCCTCTTCACCATAATGGATGATGTGATGAGGGCACTAATACAGGCCATGGTGTCCCAACAAGAGGTTACCAGGGCCCAGATGACCGCCCAGCAGGAATTAATGTGAGTGCACCAAGAAGCCAATCAATTACTAATGAGTCAGGCAATCCAGCACTGAGCCCTCCTGCGTGAAGTGATGGACGAGCTAAAGACCCTGATCACCCTTGCCCACAGGCCCAACAGAACGCAAGCCTGAAGAGATGCCAGCTACCTACCAAAGATGACTATGGAAGATGATGTGGAGCCATACCTTCTGACTTTTGAGAGGACTGCACTGAACAAGGCCTGGACCCAGGACCAGCGGGCCAACATTCTGGGCTTCCTCATACAGAAAAGGAGCAAGAAGGAGAGAGGGGTGCAGCTGCTCTTGGTGCCACAAAAACATGAGAAGGCAGTGTTGATCCTAGCCCACAGTCACCTCTTTGGAGGATACCTAAACGTGGAGAAAACCCTGTCACAGGTCCTATGGAGGTTCTTCTGGCTGAAAGGAAATGAGGAGGTCCAGCGCTATTGTGCCTCTTGCCCTTATTGCCAGCTACACAGCCCCCGTCCACATTTATGGGCCTCTCTGGTTCTTTTGTCAATTATCAAGGTCCTGTTTGAGCAGATAGCTATGGACCTGGTGGTGCCCCTGGAGAGGACAGCCCGAGACCACCAACACATACTTGTTGTCCTGGACTATGCCACCCGATATCCGGGGGCCGTTCCCCTACAGAACACTGCCTCTAAGATAACAGCAACAGATCTAGGAAAGATCTTTGCAAAAGAAGAGCTACCTAAGGAGATTCTGACAGATCAAGGGACCCCCTTCATGTCAAAGCTAATGAAGGACCTATGTGCCCTGCTTCACATACGGGCCCTGCGGTCTTCTTTTTCCCACCCACAGGCTGATGGCCTGGTGGAGAGGTTCAAGAGGACTTTCAAGGCTATGATAAGAAAAGTAGTAAGTTGGGATGGGAAAGACTGGGATACCCTGTTGCCTTAACTCATGTTTCCCATCTGGGGAGGTTCCTCAGGCCTCCAACAGGTTTCCCCCCTTCAAGTTATTATACGGGTGACACCCCTAGGGCATATTAGATATTGCCAGGGAGATTTGGGAGGAAGAACTGAACCCAGGGAGAAACATAATTGATCACATACTACACATGAGAGACTGAATAGCCTGAGTCACTCCCATCATACTTGGAACACTTGGAGAAGGCACAGGAGGCCCAGCAAACCTCCTATAACCACCAAGTGAAGGTTTGCAATTCCAGCCTGGAGACCGAGTAATGGTACTAGTACCCATGGCTGAGAGCAAGCTCTAGGCCCAGTGGCAGGGGCCTTATGAAGTAGTCGAACCCTTGGGAGAGGTAAATTACAAAGGTGCAACAGCCTGGTTGCCGGAAGCAAGAGCAGGTCTACCACATCAACCTCCTGAAGTCTTGGCATGTGAAAGGCATGTGTAGTCACCCTAGAGACTCTGCCTCAGGAAAACAAAACACAGAAGCAGGTGAAGATATTACCTGACCTAACGCCAGACCAAAAGTCCAAAGTGGCTGAGATGGTCAATTGGAATTGAGATGTGTTCTCAACAAAGCCAGGCTGAACAACAGAGGCCTATCACTACATCATCACAAGTCCAGTCATGAGATGGGGGGAGGGAACAGCCTTGCCCAAAGAGGGCAAAGGACCTTTCCCAGGCCTGAGGGAAGAGACCCTGCCAATAGGGGAAAGATCAAACTGGACATTTGGTTTGTCACTACCACGTCCAATGGGGCTCTCAGAGATCAAGATCCTCCCGTTAAGGATGGCGAGGAAGGGCCGCTGTCCAAGCAGGGTACGGATGTTTAGTCAAGGAGTACAGGAAAGTAACCCAGGGAAGCTATCAGCTTTCATGAAGTCATAGTGCGAAGCTGCTACTTTTAGGGTCCTTGGGTTGGGGCTTGGAGTCGAGGGTGGCACGGAGCTCCCCCCATCCCCACCGGCCATTCACATGAGGGGCAAGAGCCTCAGTGAAGAGGGAAGGGCCTATGAGAACCAGAGACAGGACTGGGAGCCAGCAGAGAGTGGCCATTTTAGAGTGGCTGTATTACTCTCGCCCACCACTTGAGAATGGAAGAACACTAAGGGGTGAAGCAATTCCCTGACTTATTGCTAGAAGGAAGTGCTGGACTCACTGAGATAAAGGAAGAGCTTTGTCATGCTGGATATTATGATAATCCCTGGGTTTCAGCTAAATAATTATTCCACAGGGGAGGAAGCTTTGCTTTATTTTAATTATGTGAAACCTGAATTGATGGCTAATGGAATTTTTCATCATTTTCTGAGAAGTTTAGTACTCTGGCCAGAATTTTGCTGATGTGACCTGGATTGACCAATATAGGAGAGACCAGTCAATTTGTTTTGCGGGCAGGAAGAAATGGGCAATGGGCCTAGCTTTAACAAGCATCAGAGAAGTGATGCTTGCATGTGACTGCTTTTTCCATTAAAGTCTGAATGTCTTAATTTGTAGAGGAGCTTTTTTTTAAAAAAAAAAAAATCTGTGTGCATAGTCATAGTTGAGACAGCACTTTTTTTAGTTTACCTTTTTTGCAGGGTGTCATGACACAACATGATATTGTACAAAAATCATTCTGTGACAATGTAATCACTGCACTGGCTCAGAATAAATTTTTAGGGATGTTAAATGATACTGAAATAGACCTCTCTGTTTAATTTTAGGTGACAATCATAGCTGTAGTTGCTATTTCCAATTACTAGTTAATTACAATTTATAGTATGTGTCTGACATATATTGCTATGGTTTCTTGAAAAGTAGATGCACTAACTGGTGTGATCAGGTAGATAGAAGAATAGAATTTGGTCTATTCAAGGGGATTGTTTAAGATTAGTTAACCTATTTTATAAACTCTGTTGCTGTTTGTACTATCCTTTAGAACAGATTTATACTGCAGTGAGTTTTTACATATAAACAAAAAACCCTGTGGTTTTAAAAGTCTATTACTGTACATTTAAATAAAAAAAACCAACCCAAAACCGACAACAAAAAATCAAACCCTAAACTTCTGTGCAGGACTGTTACCTTTTTTTTTTTGTAGCAAACTTGCAATTCTTGCAGTCCCACAGTGGCTATGAAGTTCTAAGTCCGTGCTGCTCACAGCAGCACTGAGCATTTCCAGATGTAGATTATTTCCTTTTAGAACCTCTCCATTCTTGGGGAAAATCCTGAGGGATCCATTTTATGCCAATCTGGAGACTGTTGTACTAAGTACCCCTCCGGTCAAAGTCTTTCTTTTTTAAGTCCGTGAAAGCAGTTGGTTAATTGGTAAAAGGGGTGGTGTTAGACTGCCCCAGAATGTATTTGTGCACCCCATAGCACTGAAGAATACATGATAGGGAACTCTTCATTTTCTTCCCACGTAACTTCTGTAGTGCAGTCTCATTGCTCAGCTTCCAATATTTACCTGTGTATTGTATTTAGCTCATGCTTACATATAGCAATGAGCTAAATACCACTAATTGCCTGGGGTTAATAAGAAAATTCCCTTTGGGCTGGTTATTCCATAAGGTCTGTTCGGGATTTCTTGCACCTTCTGAAGCATCTGGCTGCTGTTGGAGATGAATTAATTGTAGGTTGGTTTGAAGCATTGCAACATTTCTTACTGTATGCTCCTATTAATATTTACTTTGATGAAATAATGTCTGTTTACTTTCAGCCAAAATTACATGCCATAAACCATGGCACTGCATACTGTGGCAGAGAAACTATGAAGGCCTTATTAGTTCTTTTGGATGAAGAAGCTGCCAATCTTCCTACCAAAAACAAAGCAGAACTGTTATATGGTGATGAAAACGTAACTCCATTTGGAATCACCTCTGTTTTAACACTCTTTAGGTGAGTACTAGTAAATCTTTAAAATAAAACAAACCCCTGTAATTAATGGCCTCCCAAACAAGAATAATGTTCTTGCTTACGCTAAACAAATTACTTAATAGCAAAGTAAGAGATGCGTTGTCAATTTGCTGTAAACTTTTTTGTTTCCAGTTTCTTTTGTTTTGTTCAGTATATCTAATTTTCACTTCATTTCAGAAAAGTATGTTCAGAGCTCAAAAACATAATTTTAACACTAGTAACTCATATAAAGAAGTGAATCTACCACCCTAAAGGGTCACTTTTCGTAAAGGTAAGAAACTGTATAAACTGAAGGATTCTTTTTGCTGGAAATCACATTTCTTTCCTTTTTTTCCTTTCCTCCCTTCAGACTCTAAAATCTCTTAACAATTTGTACTTCTGTAGCACCTTTATTTTGAGGATCTCAATTGCTATACAGACAATAAACTTTGTAACATTGTGTTGTAGGTAAAAGTTCACTTCATTCTCCACCTAAATACAGGCAGTTCAGGGGTATAATACTGTTTGTAGGTTTTTATTTTTTTAAAATGTTTTACCTACGTGGTGAAATGTATCACTTTCCTCAAAAAACATATTTTTGCTAATCTGTATCACTACCACTAATCTTTAAATGCAGGTTTGTCACTAGCAGAAACACAGGCAATATTAAACTTATAATTTACCATCTGGTTTGTTAATTTAAAATTCCACATTTCAGTATCAAAAGGTTTGGTTCCTAGTATTTTCTGAATTTTAACAAGTTTATTTGTTGTGTCCAGAGATTTCGTTATTTTTTATACTGAACAGCCACAAAAATCTGTTGAAACTTTGTGGTCAGCTGTGCTTGGGATCTGACCACTTTCCAGAAGACTGTTTATTTTTAGGGTCAAGGCTGGAAGAGAAAACTAAAGTGTCTCATGTATGAAACTTTCAGAGATTCAGATAATTTCTCTTGATCTCTCCCCTAGCTCTCTGGCTCCAGTGTGGGCTTCGTCAGAGCTTTCAGTTTAAATGGTTAGACTGGCTGGTTTCAACGTTACCTTTTAATCCTAAAGCTTGGCAAGAAGTTCAAAATGAAAAAACCTTTCTACAGAGGTACTAGTAAGAAGTGGCTACAATCCCCTTTATCTGATAGTGATTTTTTTGCCGCCATCCAAATATCTTTTGACTCTGAAAGTACCAACATTAACAATAAATCATCAAAAAAATTTAGAACTTTTCCAAACAAAGTGAGTTTTTTCTCACTGAATCAATCTCTTCTGTGTATACTGCAACTCTGAGAGAAGATGTTTCATACTTCGCTTATTAGACAGATCCCTGCTGCTCTCCACTGGAAACTATACTGAAACAATACCTTGTATGTATATCCTCTTGGAGTGCAAATACTTAAGAAAAATAAGGGGTGGTTGTAATTATTGTGAAGTCTTACTGATGGCAGAAAGGGGTTACCTGCTGTGTTTCCCATAGCATTTTCCGCTTTTCATTTTTAGCCACCAGAGAAAATGCATTGAAGATTAAAATCAAAATAAGGCGACTGCTCCAGTTAGAACTACTATCTGTGTTTTTAAAGTAAATTTGGAAAGAACTTAGACTAAATAGTTCCATAATTTATTTTAAAAATGTACACAGCCCTTTCTTCTCTGACTTCCCTGCCTCACTGACAAGCCTTCAAGGTCCTACATATCTTTGTTCCTCTCAATTTTCTATTGTCAGTTATGTTGCTACTCCCATCCCCTTCATAATGTCAAGGATGCCATCTTGGCATTCCATTTGTTTACTTCTCCCATAACTGTTTCTGTTTCCATGTTACTCCCCTATTCATCAAATGCCCTTCTTAAAGTGGTCTGCAAAGCCACTAATCTCCTGAAGACCCACTTTTCGTAGGCATTGTGGAAGGAACTACTTCACTGAGCTAGAGAAGCTACTAATGTTGGCAGTTCATCTTGCCAAATATGTACCTCATCTTGCAGAAGTCTTGACATAGCTAAACATGTCTTAAAGAGACTCAGATCTGCAGTGGAATACCTAGGCAGGTTCTGACTCTGCTGAACTGTAACCACTATTTGTCAGTGCAGGCACATTGGTTGACAAAGATAATAAATAAAGAGGAAACCATGAGGTGTATGTTTCCAAGTAAAGAACAGAATTTTTTACTGCAAAAAGCAAAACCACTTGTGTATGCATCCAAGTTTTGTGTCCATGGAAATGAACTATGCACAAACTGAAAAACAGAACTGTATTTGTCTGTCTGTGAGACCTTCCATCAAAGTGAATAGTTACTGTGGAGGCTGACCAGAAAGAAGCCTTTGAAGACAATCATGGGAAGAAACTTGCTGTAGCACCACCAATGCCACAAGTAACAACAATGCGCCTGTAGAATCACAACTTTGTGGTTATACTTAAACCCTAACAGGATATGCCAGTTGTTGAAACCTTATGTCAGAAATATTATTGTATTACCTATCATTACTTCAAATGCATACTTTTTTCAGTGTGTGGGGGGCTGGGGAGAGGGTCAGGAGAAAAGATAGAGGAACAGAAGCTTCAATTCCTCCATTCCCCCTGTTTCTGAGGAGCTCTTAAGCTTAGTAATTTTAGTTACAAAATGCTGAAGTGTAATTAGTTAAGAATTTTTCTTTTTTTTTTCTTTTTTAATGTAGATCTCCAACACAATCCAATGGGTCGTCTCCAAAATCTCTCAGACAACGTATTAAAACATCTGTTGGTGAAAGAAAAATTAAGGTGGAATATGTTTATTTTGTATAATATTATAATATATTGTATAAGTGTAATAGATATAAAATAATACTTTGTGTGTATGCATCCAGTCTCTCACTCACACAAATAAATAAATAAATAATTTTTGTATATGTAAATAATACTAATACCTATTGATAAATTTTACCAAAATCCCAATTGAAAAAGCATTGCATAAATGAAGAAGCATATTGGTGATTACATTAGTTATATCTCCTTAAAGAGGGAGCAATACAGATACCCTGAACAGAAGAGTGACATGAAGAATGAAAACAGCAAAGTTTGTAGGAAAAACAGTCTTAAAAATTTGACCGGGGACAAGACATACTAGTAAATGGAATTCACTTTTGAATTAAATATATATTTTCATAGTTTGTGTAATTAAAGGAGAAGTTATAATAAAAGCAAAAATAAATACAAACGCATGCTCCTTAACTCTTAATTTTGCATTCCTGCTAAATTGGGCTCTGTAAAACAGCAATAGTGGAGTTTTTAATTATCATTCTATAGGCATCTTTTTAGTTTTCTAATTTCCAAAATGCTGTCACAAAACAAGATCTCTCTGGACAAGAAACTTAAATATTTAAAATTAAAAACTTAAACTCTATATCTTGTTCTGTTGTTCAGACAGAAATTACTTATAATAATTAGTGAGTTGAGTATTGTTAGCAACTTCATTTAGGAGAATGTCTCTAACAATACTGAAAGTTCCATGAATGCCCTTTAAGCAGAAGTGCAAAATTTAGGTTATATTTGGAGTATGCCAGGACTGATCCCTTGTATGTGGATGTTGGGACATAAATGAAAGTTGGCCACCTAGTTCCAGCAGATGGGTTCTAGCAATAGATCAGGAAATAAATTAGATGAATTTTAATAAATGAGGAAAGAATATGATAGCATTAACAATTTGTGGTAAAATGTACTTAGTGAGCAATAAGGGCAAAACAGTAGTCTAGCATAACTAAAAGTAACTTTTCATAAGTGGGAAATAATTTTTACACAAAATAATTTGGGATGTGTGTGGGAGAAACAAAGCAATCACTTCCTCTTAGCACCAAAATAAATTAACTTGGTGTGTTGGGGCAATGTTTAATTATTCACAGGATATATAGCCTAGTGTGTGTACTCCTCGGTGACATAATGTTACTAGTGGCCTCAGCCCCAGATAGATTTATTGGGTTTTCAGTAGAATTCCTTGTAACACTAAAACCAAGCAAACCATCGAATTTGAAGCATGTCTGTGTATCCTAAATATACTTATATTTTATATGAATAGGTTTAGCTATCAAATAAATGAAGGAACAATCATGGTAAATTAAAGAGTGAAATTTAGCCTAAAACAGATACCAAAAATATGTCAACTGACAAATAATCCAGATAACCATGATTTTTAGTCTGATTTTAGTGATAACTTAAACTGGGGTTAGAGCCATCAAAATGTGAAAATATGTTAAATAAAATACATTGTAGGGCTTATTGAAATCAAAGGAGCTATCTTACCTGAATGAAGAGTTCAAGACTGGGTCAATGAACAATTGTGTTCAATATCAGAAAGTCCAGATTGTTTATTAATAATTAAAAGTAATCATTCTTAATATTAAAAAATCTTTTCAAGTCTTCTAAAAGAGAGTCAGGCTTTCATCACAGAACTTACCAAAAATATGACTCCGGAAGCTGATTCTTGATTACTAAAACATTTTCAAGAACAGAAAAATAATATAAAAAATGGTAGATTGGCTTTTTTATTCTTAGTTGAAGGAGGTTTTATGGGGTAATCAAGATTGGTCTTAGTGCTGCAGAGGATGATTACTTGGCAGCAGTTTTGTGTGACTTTCAAAGTCACTGCCACGCCCACAAGGAATGTAGAGAATCACTGAAGCCATAGCAGTTTCCACAGACAGTCTGAAGAATATGGCCAGCAGAAATACTTCTGAGGTGGTGAAAGGCACATGTAGCAGCAGCAATAGCTGCAATCTTTACACCCTTGATTAGGGTGCATGCAGACACCACACCAGTGGCAGGAGCATACGGGGGAGGAGTCAAAACTATGATCCCACCCTTTCTTGCCTATGCTCCATGTGGTGGTGCTGTGACTGCCACCAAACTTATTTTTACAGCACAGGAATGACTACCTTTTTTGCAGGAGCCAAGGGATGGGGAAAGACTATGAAACTACACCACCCGTAAAACCATCCCCTAGTTTCCCACAGGACTAGAGAGCCATAACTATCTCCTTTATGGCTGCCTTATCCCTGCAGTGCTAAGCAAGGATTAGTGCCTAATACTTCTAAAGATCTTTTCCTTTGAAAAAAATGCATATGGCTCAAATTAGTTTAACTATATCCAGATTATTGAAGAGTTTTTATTTGCCTTTAATTGCAGAGTCTACTTACGAAGCATAAATTATAATGCAAAATGTTCAGACAAAAATAGTTTGTTGGTTTAAGATTACCTACAGGCAAGTCTCTGTCTATGGGCTTGTCTATATAGTGTGATTTCTAAAGTGCACTGACATGGTGTGCATTACTTGGTCCATGTAGATCGTGCTGGTGTGAACTAAAATTTCCCTACTGAGCTTTAATGTAGTATTGCATAGTAAAGATCTCTAGGGAAATCTAGTAAATGAAAAGTGGGATGCTTGCATACACTAATTTTTATAAAGCAGTGTATCATGTACCCTCCAGAGCAGTTGTTTACCAAAGCATCTCTATAGGCAGTCATGCATAAAACTGCAGATTTGTAAGTTTGAAACCTAGAGCAAAGTAAGTATTCATGCAAGCAAGTAGGCTATTGTGAATTTGTGAGTTTAGTGTAAAAATCTGTGGAGAGTTTCCATTGTGCAAAATTTCCAAATTTCAGCTTAATGAGTTAGCTAAGTAAAAGTGAAACCATGAAGAACAATGCAGTATGTTTGGGGGCATGTTATTCCCATAGCTACCTTGCAATTCAGGACAGGGGCAGAAGACCCAGAAACGTTTTCATATCTCATTCCTGAAGAGTTATTAGAGGTACATAAAGACCAAACATTCCTCAGAAGGAGATCTTTTCAGGAAGTATGCCTATTATTCTTAACTCATTGAAGGAAGAGGAAAAAGCAGGCTCCTGCTTATTTTCCCTAGCAGACTGCAAGAGCAGGTCAGAAGAGAGACTAGGTTCCCTTGCATTTTCCTGTGGAAAAAAGATAAGTAGGCAGATCAAATATCTAAACATTCTTAAAGTTCAGGTTTAGTTTGAAAGATGGGAGTTGTTTTGTCAGGTGGGGAGGAGAATTATTAATTTATCTGGACTATTTCGTTCAGCCCTATTCCTGAAGTACAGTGAATCATGCAGCTATGTTACTTAGAAAGGTTAAGGTGCTCCACTGTTTGGGCCAGATTGTGCCCTCCTTACTTTCCCTGACTTCAGTGTGATTATTTGTGTGAATATCTGCTCATCAGTGTGAGTAAGGTGATCACAGTCTGGCTTCTATGCAATTAGGTATACAAAGACTTAAGACCACAGGCAGCCTTACCAGAAAACTGCTCACCTCTTCCTCAGGCTACTCTTGCCTCTGTTTTCTTTGGCTGGGAGGGCAGCTCTCTGTGAAGCCAGGTCTTCTCCTTAGTCACACAAATTTACCTGTAGTTCTTTACTTACTTAATTCTGTATGATGCTTTTTGAATTGGGTTTGTCCTTGGAGGACTTCTTTTTATAGATTCATAGTAGATATCTTCTTTCATTGAAGAAAATCCTCATCTTCTATTTGTGGATCATGCAGTGTCATGGTCATATGGGAATGTGGAGATCAGCATCTGCCAGATCCACTGAAGTCAGGAGGTCTCCTTGAGAAAGGAATGACATCATAGAGGCTAGGGTCTCCATCCAAAATTTCATTTTCTTCATCCATTTATGGAACCTTTTGAGGTCAAGTATGGCTCTGACCTTCCTAGTGTGTTTCTAGATGATAAAGATGATGGAGTACAACCCTGAGAACCTTTCTTTTGAGGGAAGTTATTGTATTGCCCCTAAATCCAGGAGTTTAGAGATTTCATTCCAGATCTGTTCACGCTTTGTAGTGTTGTTGGAGATGAGAGACTAAAAGAAGGGATGGGATAGAGCTTATAGCTCAATGGAATATCCCCGACTCACTATCTCTCTACCCACTTGTCTTTGGTCAGTACGGACCATTCTTCTGAGAAATGGAAGGTTCTGCCTCCTAGATTCAGATCTGTGTGTCATATTGTCATAATGTGGTTTGGTAGGCTGCAGAACCACCTCTGAGCTTTCTTGCCAAGCATCAGTTCCAAAACTTTCCATTAGTATATCTGCTGTCCTTTCTCTGATACTTTTATGAGGAGGATGGAAGAAAGGATTGCCTCTGCCTGAAAGCAGGTTTGTACTCCCTTCTGAGAGCACTCAATGGAGAGGGAAGAGACTGCTTAGATTTTTGCAGCATTTTCTGCCACTTTCTTTCTCCAAAAAGGAGGGATCCCATGAACTTAGAGGAGCACAGGATTTTTGGAGTCCACTGTTTGCCCTAAGTCCACTGTTTGCCCTGTTTTGGAAGGCATCTACCTTCCAGGGTTTGTAGCCATATGTAACTTGTGGCTACTGAGCCAGATGCCATGGCTCTGGTAGAAAATGTCATTGCATCCATTGAGGCATCAGCCATGAATGCTGTTCCTAGGGAAATTTTCTTAAGTATGGGACTGGAGTCAGGGTGGTCACTGTCCTTCAGAGCCCTAAAGTCCTCCAGCAAGGACATTATAGCTCTTGTAAAGCATGTAGCAGTGAGGGATGCTCTGGAGGTAGACAAGGAAGGTTTGAAATCCCTTGTGTGGGGAGCTTCCACTTTCCTGTCTGTTGGGTATTTATGAGAGAATTCCCCTTTAAAAAAATCCATATCCTCAGCTAAGGATTGCCAGTGTGACATCGGTCTTTGGGACTGCAGTAATAACATTCTTTGATTCTTGCAGCTTCTGGAGTCAAAGGTCATGCTGGTTAATTAATTTAACTTTGTCAGGTTTCTCCAATGCCTCTGATCACATCCTCAAAGAAAGGAGGACTGCAGAGGAATCACTGCTTTGGGGAAGGATTTTGAGGGAAGTTATTTGCTTTGAGGCTGAGGCCATGTCTTCATTACAAATGTATGCTGACTCAACTTACTTTGGCATACAGCCCGTGCAGTTAGTACATCGCATGTGCTCATGCATACTTGGCTCCTTATGTTGGAGGTGCATGTGCTTACCAGGATTGCTTGTATCGATGCAGACTATGGTGCACCATGCACAGATATCTCACTGCACCTCACCATTGTCCAGCCTGCTGTCTTTTAGGAAGTGTTGACAATGCATGATGTGGTCGAAATGAGTTGCTCAGGGATGACTGGAAGCATACGGTCAACTTCCCAGTGTGCAACTATTTCCATCGCATAATGTCATCTGTATCCCATAATTTTCCCGCCTTTCTTTCAAAATTCTACAAGCATGTGCAACCCTTCTTGCTGTTCACCATCTCCAACAGAAGCCTGGAGCCTGCACAGCTCTGAATTATTGACATGAGCATTGCAAGCACAGAGCACATAATCCTGCAGTATTTGTAGAGTCACAAGAAGAGCCACAAGGAACATGGTGATTCTTTGGAGGGCAGATTGCTGTGGAACATACCGAGAACCAATTGAAAATTGTTGTTGGTGTTCACTGAGCAGCTGCAGATGGTGGAGTGACACTTCTGGTCTAAAAAACAAGCACTGACTGGTGGGATTGCATCGCAATGGAGATTTGGGATGATGAGCACTGGCTGTGGAATGGATGCGCAAGACCACATTCCCAGATCTGTGTGCTGACCTCACCTCAGCCCTCCTATGCAGGGACATCAGAATGAAAGCTGCACTGACAGTGGAGAAGCAAGTGGTGATTGCACTGTGGAAACTTACAACACCAGATTGCTACCAATGAGTTGGGAATCAGTTTGGAGTCAGGAAATCTACCACGGTGACTGTTGTTATGCAAGTGTGCAGGGCCATTAATGGCCTTCTGCTATGCAAGACTCTGACTCTTGGCAATGTGCAGAGCATAGTGGATGGATTTCAGCAATTGGGATCCCGAATTGTGGTGGAACGATAAACAGCACAATATCCTTATATGGCACCAGCCCACCTTGCCACATCAACAGAAAAGGCTACGTTTCTATGGTTATGCAAGCACTGGTGGATAACCAGGGCTCTTCACTGACATCAGTGTGGGCTGGTCAAGGAAGGTGCATGAAACTGGCATCTTTAAGATTACAGGATTGTTCAGAAAGCTGTAAACAGAGACTTTCTTTCATGGCTGGTGGATTACCACTGGTAATGTTGAAATCCAGTAGTGATCCTGAACGACGCACCCTACCATTTGTTCCCCCTGACTCATGAAGCTGTACACCAGCCACCTTGACAGTACCAAAGAACGCTTCAACTACTGGCTCAGCAGGTGCAGAATGGCAGTTAAATGTGCCTTTGGTTGTTTGAAGGAGTGCTGTTGTTTACTCACAAGATATTGGACCTCAGTGAGAAAAACATTTCAGTGGTTATAGCTGCCTTTTGTGTCCTGCATAATATCTGTGAAGCAAAGGGGAAAGTTGTCGCCAGGCCAGAGGGCTGAGGTGGAGCAGTTGTCTGCTGAATTTGAACAGCCAGATACAAGGACTATTAGAAGAGCTCTGAAAGACCATTTTAATAGTGAGACAGCGTAAGGTGTGTGTGTGTGTGTGTCATAGTGTCCTCTACTGGGTCCTGCTCTTTTTCAGTCTGGTGTGAATTGTGTGGTGATTTGCTGTATATGTAGGCATATGAACAATATGAACAATGGCACTGAATAGTGGCATCATTTTCCATAGGTGGTGGTGATTTTAGCACCTCTTGCTCCTGAAGATAATGAAGGCTGAGAGAATACAGCTGCTGCTTGCATCCTGAAGCCGCCTGAGCCATATGCTGCTTGTACTGCAATGGTTCCTGCTGAAGTTTTCTGAGTGATATATGAAAGTGTCCTACACAGAGGAAGAAATAAGACAGCCCTCCCTCGAAACATGTAGCAGAAGATTGCAGAGTACCTATGTGAAAGTTTCACAGAGATGTCTTATGGGGATTCATGAGACATCCCTATGTACATAAACAAATTGATTCACATGGGCCCCCTGCCTAACTCTAGAGGGGAATGAAAAGCAGATGCATTTTGTGGGCATGGGTGTCTGACTTTGGTCAGGGTGAGTCCTTTTGCAGTTTGCCTTTATACAGAACCTGAAGCTTTTTAGAAAGCCCCTATCAAACACTCCTCAGAGGGGAGGATGGTGAAGGCAAAGGAAAAGAGGTTTGACTCCTGATTTTTCATCTCATTTGTTCATTAACCATAATAATGTCTGCCTTCTGAAGATGATGATTGCTTTTGCCGTTTTGGGACTTGGAGTCTCTGGAGTTTGCAAGATCAACCCCTAAGGATCATGAGGATCCCCTGCTTCATAGTGAGAGGAAAGGGAGAAGTGCAGTAGTCCTGTTTCTTTCTCCAAAGAGCTGAGAACTCTTTTCTTATCTGTGGGATAGGGACATTTGGATCTTTTCAGGGTTTATTCTTCCTCCTGCTTGGATTTGTTGCAGGGCATACCCCCTGAGCTGACTGGATATTGTCCTCATCTAGACTCTTTCCTTGAGTGCTCAGAAGCTCCCACTTGGGCTTTGCTTCTTTGGAGTCACAGCTTCTTGGAGGAACCTGACATGCCGATCCACCTTTGAGCCCCATGCCCTGGCAGTGCAATTATCAGCTGGTTTTCAACAGGCAGGGCATAATTTGCACTCTGTAGAGCCTGGAAATGTTGCTTCACAAAAGGATCACTGCTTAAATTTAGCCCATGTTTGCAAAGTAGCCCTGCCATGCCTGTGTAGGGGCAGAAAAGTTCTGGAGAGGAGATGCTGCAATGGTGGATCTGGGTGCTTGAAACCACCACATTCTCAAATATGTGATCCAGGGGAGGAGAGGAAGAAAGTTTTTATGCAGATTATCTGATACAAATAAAATGGTCAGGAGAAACTGAACCATTAAAATGTGCTACTGATCGCGGCAAAAAATCTGAGCAAAAGACAGGGCTTAGTTCTTGAGCCTCCAACAGCACCATTAGACAGCCTCTGAATTTCATAGGTGGGATCATTAACCCATTAGTGATGAATAGGGAGAGAAGCTGGGCAACAGAAAGGAATGGAGGCAAGATGGCTGTGAAATATAGAAAATACTAGGTAAATGAACAAACATTTTTATTTTTAAATAGAGATTTTTTTCTGGTCTACTGATATGTGTTACAATGTACAGTAATATGACTTTAGTATCTGTACTTCATTGTTAACACTTTTACCTACAACAACTGTAGGGAATTTTCAGTAGTTTGGATATAACTTAATATAATATAACTGGAGACAACCTTTCCTATACAAGGTCCTATTTTCCTCCAACACTAATTTCAGGGTTTTAAAAAAAATTGTGAGTAAAGGACTCTACCAAACCTTGTCAAGTTGAAGTTCTTTGTAATTTTACTGTATATGGAAATTCTTCCAAGGAAAAAGCTCTACAAAGCAGAGAATGCCAATCTGCCTTTCTCATGTGACTTGATTATGTCTGCATAAAATGACTTGACAGCAATGCATGAAGTTGGATTTTATTCTTAGTTGTTTAGTTCTCCAAAAGATGTTGCTAGCAAGAATTGTTTTGCCTATTTGTGATTCCAGTACAAATAAAGAGAGACTTGGAAGACCATCAAGAGGAAGTGATTAAGATTTTCTGTGTACCCACTACACTTGTGCAGAGAAACCCAACGTTTGACTTAAGAAAAGCAATCTTGCTGTGATTCTAGTCTCATCTACTGCACCAAACAAGATTTGTCTTGTTTGTTTTTAATGGAGAATTATGAGGAACATCTTTGCATAGTGATTTTAACTTCTGAGGAGTGGACTAAACAATTTTACTTACTTTTGACATGATAGAAATTCTTCAGTAAGAATAATTCTAGCCTTTTTTGCTATCCTATTAACTTCTGTTAGCGTCTGATAAACTCTATTTATATGAGAGCCCAGTATTTGTGATTCTAGGAACCACTTAAACAGCTTTCCTATGGCCAAATCCTGTGAGTCTCAAGACACCCTCAAAACCCATTGATGTGGTGATTTGAGACTGAATGCTTTCAAAACAATAGTGAGTGAACCTGAGATAGTCAAAGGCTGGTATGATGTCTTGCTAAAGATTTTGATGGACTTGGGACAAGGAAAACTTGCTGTTATCTGAAGGATAGCCAGGACATTTTTCATGGTTGAATAAAGTGATACTTTGGTTTGGTCAAAGCAAATGACATTTTGCCACTCTTTCTCTTTGCTTTTAAATCTCTTTCAACCTCCCTTTCCTTTTTTTTTTTTTTTTTTTTTTATAAAGGGAGAGAAAAAAAAATGTCATCCTTTTATCTCTTTTTCTCTTTCTCCCCACTCTTTTCCTTCTCCAAAGGCTATCTTGATTGGTTGGCCAGAAATAAAAACATGTGTTTGTTGTTACTGATGTAGTCTTTTAAATTCTATTATGCTATTCCAGTGTATAAAAACCCACTCTGAGCATTTTTACTGACTAAGTGTTGGCAGTTCTGTCTGTATGCAGAGGTTGGAGGGAGATCTGGAGTAGATTATCAGATGTAACTTTTTAGAAATAAATAGGAGGGCATACATTAGTAACATTTAATACAAGGGAAAATATGAGCTTCTCCTTGGCATATCATAAACAAAGTAAATAAAGTGCACTTTTTAAAAAGGTACACAAATTCAAGTGAGTGCGTATGCTACCTAATATGCTACCCCACATTGCCTTTGGTATACCACAAAATGAGGTGTCTGTGCTCATTGTCCTGCTCCCCTCTTGGTGTAGTAGTGGCAGGGGACCCCTCTCCTCTTCTAGTGAGACAGGGAAAACAGTATAATCCCCCCTTCCTCCACAGCAGCAAGACCCCCTCCTCTCAGGGGACAGCAGATGTACTCTTTAGTACTTACTTCAGCTGGTGGGGTATATCTGCTTCAGTGGATCTTGGGACTTAACATCACATTGAGATTAAAAGGGCAGTTCACAATTCTATGAACTATTGTTTCGTGCTGACTACAGATTCAGACAGTCGTCATTGCATCAAATACACTTGGGTCTCATTTTCAAGCCTCTCTGCAACAATGAGGGGTAAACTCTTGGTTCATACTTTAAGAAAGAAATAAAGAGTATGATATAATCACATGACCCCGGAAGCTATTGAGCTCGTGTAATTCCTCTGCTTTAATTCAGTCCTGAACTCTTGCTGCCTTCTGCTTTAAACTTTTTTGTTGTTGTTTGTTTCTTTGTTGCTGCTGCACCCTGCTTATACCATAAGTTATTGCTAGTAAATACCTATCCTTTGACCAGCTGGCTCCAAGTGCTTCAGCAAACTCTTAAAGCTTGATTAACATGGTCTTGGACCCTGTGTAGCCATATACATTTGTTTAAAATGGGTGTGAAACAATAGAACCACTGTGAATGAGTGGACAATTCTTATTTTGTTTAAGGTTTTGCACACACTGCACAGTCGGAAATGACTACACATGGTGTAATACAGCAGAGAAACTAGGCCTTGAGACCATGAGCCAACACTCAATGAAGTCTATAGACAAATTGCTTTTTGTCAGGCCTTTAGTGTTCAAGTCCTAAAGTGTCCAAGTTTGAAGCGATCTCAGTGGACATCCCGCAAGGCATTTGACTCACTATATTCTTAAAGACTTTAAGAGCTGACTTGCCTTATTGAGGCCTGTAAGGTAAAAAAGAAACCCTTCTGGTTTCTTTGACTTCTTTGATGTTCCATGTGCTGGATCTGTCTTGTAAATGAAATATCTTAGTCAGGTCTGCACAAATTGTAACTCATTCACATTATCATGAAGAATATGGGAAAGATCTGTAATATTTTTCTGATTATCAGTGAGGGAGATAATTAGTTTATAATTAGAATTCTAACAACTCCATTGATAATATATAAGCCAAAACTGACCCCAAATCACTTTTAGCTGTAATGGTGCTATAGCGCTAACAATAGGGGAAAAAATAATTGCAAATTATTTTGGTCGCTAAAGTAAGGAGATACTACTTTTAAATACACAAAGGAACTAGATCTGTAGAATAAAAAGGTGCTGTTTTACAGCTACTTTTCTGACTAGAACTGCATTTTAATGTCCATTTATCTTATAAGATCTCATATTGGGCAATTCTACTTTTCCTCTTCACACATGAAAGTTTGTCACAGTTGAAGTATAGCTGTACCTTTGACCTCTTTCAGTCTGTCTGTGGCCCCTAAATTGGAATCCTGGGATTCACCCTACTTTTAGACTGCATCTCCAGATTATAGTATGCTTGTTGACCAACCAAGTTTCACAAGCAGGCCCAACTAGATTGGCACCTGCCAGGCACTTCAGAAGCAGTGATTGGGATGAAATGCAGTGACACCCAAAAGTTTCCTCAAAACAAAGGATGATTTATTTATCCAGAGGAACATAACAATCAAACAGAAGTAGGTTAAAACAACTAAAGGCCTGTTTGCATATTCTTACCTGAAGCTTAGGCTTTCCCTGAAGATTTAGTAGGTCCAAATTATCCCAGGTACACCTACTTCTTGGACCAAGTTACAGTCTGCTTCACTGCAGACCCTGCCTCTCCCTCTTTGTCAGGGCTGCTCTTTTTACAATTCTAAAGTTCTTTGTTTAAGGCAGTGATGCTCCAATCTTAGTTGTTCAGAAGCCAAATTACCAGTCGATATTACCCAAAAGAACCACAATAGTTATATAGAGAGAATTCTCACAGCAAATTGACTGACCAAGTATTTTACAGTTGGTTAATAACATAGTAAAAGCATCCTGATTGGTTAATAACTTAGATTGGTTAATAGTTAAATCACCCAGTGTTTTAATATGTGCTGCAAAGAGCCACAGGAGCCACATTAAAGAGTCAGTTGCAGTTCCCAAGCCTCAGTCTGAGTATTACTGGTTTAAGGTTTCCCGCTTAAAGGGCTCTTCCCCTCTCCTAAACTAGGAGATGATGTGCCCTATTTGGACAGGGAAAGAACTTCAAAAGTCTTGACATTTATATTGTCAGCTAAGCATTGGTTATTGGGCTATCTAAAACCACTGACTTTGGTTCCTGCAGATGTGCAAAACCACCTAAGACAGAAATAGCCCTTATTTATCCTTAGCAAGCAACACAGTAACCATCAAACATCCAAGGTTCACCTGTCAACCACTTTGAAGTCTGCTGAATTGTACAGATAGAACTTAAAGCAGAATTTGATCTGCAGAACATATATTATTGGGAATAAATGGTCCAGAATGGACAAAACTTGATTTTTTTTTCAAATCACAGATTGATTTAGTAGTGCTGGTAGCTGGGGAAACCATATTTTTGTATGCAAACTGAACAAATTTGATCTGGAGTCTTTGACTCCAGTGAATATGGAGATATAGCCCATAATGTCAGTTTTATTCCCTTTTTATTGTTAAACCATACTTTCTGATTGATATGTACTAATCAGCCAGGTTTCTGGCTTTGGAAGTTTGGGGGTGGAGATCAATTGTCTCTAAAAATACTGCCGAGGTAGATATGATAGCGTTCTTTGGTATTGTAGAAATTCTGACAATTCAGGCTATGCAGATGCTTTTAACACATTTGGGACTTGGACAATATACCTGGGGAAATCTTTTGGCCTGCCTTTTACACTATACATGGAGATTATTTGGTTTTATGAGGGAGTTGAACATTTCAAATTTTCATCTAACAAGTATACAATAATATTGCATGTTCTACTGTTAGACCAGTCTTTAGTATATTTGACTCAAATTTTATATTGAACTACAGCTATTTGTCTCTCCTTTTGGGGGGACGCTTTTCTGAGGTTTCTTTTTTCTATTCTTTTACATAGTTTGTTTTGGTAGGGAGCCTCATCCCAATGAAGGTTGCTTTTTGACATTTCAAAGGAGATGAGGGGGCTCATCTTGTACATAACTGTGTAAAGGATGATTTGGCTCTAGGCAAATACTGTGATAGAAGCTCAAAATGGTAAATAGATGCTACCAAAAGTCAAGGCAAAAGAAAAATCTGACAGGGAAGCTTAGGTTGACAGGCTTTTAAAAGGCTTAAATATGCAGCTTTCAAAAAGAGACTAATCTAAAAAAAAATCAAACAAATATTCATTTTAGAATGCCTCCATTTATTGTTAATTTAGTTTTCTAGAACTAGTTTATATAAATTTCAAAAATAATAAACACTTTACTTCACCTTGGTTGTGTTGTAAGCATATTTTAACTTTCCTGGTATTTTAGGTAATTTTTTGTTAATTTTACCTTTTAATCTAAGGTTGGGAGGGAGAGGGAAATAATGATGCCCATGACTTTTTATTTTACCAATAATAAAGCAGTTTAAAATAATTTTCTAAACAAACATTAAAAATTAAAACTAATGTCATTCACTTCTCATAGATGAAACAACCTTTGATCAGATCCCAGTTTGCTTGTACTTACAAAGATGACCTGATGACTGAGAAGAAGAGTCAGCACTTTTTCAGTAGGAGCAAAATCCCGATTTGCATACATCCAGCACCAAAACAAAGGCTTGCTCTTTTTTTTGAAGCTGAGCCTCCTACAGGTAAACTGCATTAGGTCTGAGTGAATGAGAACATTTTACTGATTGTACAGGCATTATACCTGTTGATCTTTTATTAGACAAACTACTACAATCTTTTTTTAAAAGTCAAATGTAAAGGATTTTTTCAAGAAAAAACAAAACTGAGTATTTAATAGCTTTGAACAAGTTATAGTCAGTAAAAACTGATCTAAAATATTTTTAGTTTATGCTATGTATGAAAAGTACTTTGAAATTAGCAGTATATGTAAATGATTTATTTTGTATTGCCATCATACTCTCCAAATACATTTTAACCCCATGTAAGGTTTCTTTTTACCTGTTTTATGGAGATGACCTAAGGCTTCAGTAAAATTTATATTTTGAATGGGAAAATTATGACTAGTTAAGTTTATTTTTTAAACAATAATACATTACAAGATAAAACAGCAAGAGTTCTGTAGCACTTGAAAGACTAACAAAATTAATTTCTGCAGGTAAAAGCTTATGCCTGCAGAAATTAAATTTGTTAGTCTTTTAAGTGCTACAAAACTCTTGTTGTTTTTGACTAACACAGCTATCCTTCTGGAACATTACAAGATGTGTATTATTAGGACATAAGTATATTCATCCTTTGCAACATTTTGACCGGTATATAAACATATTTCCCGAAGTTGTTGATGGTTCCATTTATGCATGCATAATGTCATTTTAAAATTTAATGGTGAAGTTTGTCTATGTTTTGGTTTGTTCATAGTTGTTGGCTAGTTGATGGTCAGTCAAATTATTTTTATTCATTTATTTCAGAAAGCCCTCTTTTGTTACAGATACATGACCTTTATGTTGTTTAAATCATAGGAATATCCTGCTAACTACTGTAGGAGAAGTAGCTTTTTTTTCTTTCCCAAAATGTTTTATTCTCTTACACAATAGAAGGTCTAAAGTCACCTCCTGAAAGACCAGCACTTGGAACGAGTTCTGGAAATGTTCATCAGAGTGGAAGTAAAAGTGAAAAAGCAAAATGTTGTCAGCCAAGAAACAAAAGCTCAAAGAGGAAACACATGGATTTGAATATTGAGAAAGTCATCTGCAATAATGAAAACGAACCATCTCAGTACACAAATATTAAGAGACCCAAGAAATTAAACATACTACAAGAGAAACAGAACAGCAAACTAGATGGTGCAGGAAAAAGCAAAAAGTCTACAGCCAAGAATAAATTGATTGTTGGTCAGACAAAATTAACTGACTTTTTTAGACTCTGAATCTTATTTTTATTTTGATGTATATAGTAAATTTAGTATTCCATAATAAACATTGTACATTTTGAAAGAACAAGATAACGTGCATAAACACATTTTGACTTCATAGTCTCCAAACGTATTATGTGAAAGTAGGTTACATACATTATTTATTAGGCAAATACAACAACAAGTCTCGATTGTGCAGAATTCTCAATTTCAGTAACAATACATTATAACTATTACAACTAGGTTATCTAGTGAAAATGTCAATCATGTTTCCCTCTACTTTGAAATACAGATATTAGTATTTAGATTTACACATATAGCAATGCCAAAACCATAACTTCAGGTTTAATCAAATTGGCAGCCAATGATTTAATCTTCTTCAGAGAAGAGGCCAACAGTTTTCAAACTTGCCAACAAGGTCGATAGACTCTTCCCAACATACACCTGAGCACTGAAGAAAAAAATCATTTTACTCTTTTTATGTTTTAAGTTGAATTGAAATAATTTTTTTGTGGAAAAACATACACATACTTACTGTCAAAATCTCTCCTTCCTATAGGAAATTTAGCTGAGTTTTCTTCATCCCCAGTCTCTCTCCTTTCCAGTATTGATTCAATATTCTGAATTTCAGTGTCAGCTGGAAAAGCCATAGATCCTTTCAATGCAAGATAAGGTAGCTGTTTTATACCTAGGTCAAGCGGCAGACCATGGCTTATGAAATTATGTTTAGAACCTATATTCTGAAATAAGAAAAAAAAGATAGACGTAATGTTAAGATTGTTTGTAATTCTTTTTTGTTTGTTTGTTTGTTTTTGTTTTATTTTTATTTTCCCCATTCAGAACAAAGGCATTATAACAGATGGTCATTTAAAAGCAAACAATATCATACACTGAGTCTTTGGCTAAAACACCTTAAAATCTAAATGCCTGATAAAAGAATGTGGATGATCAGATTAATTTAAGCTTAATTATTTACTAGGGTTGAAAACCTCTTGGTATGAATGGTTAATCCTGTTGACATTCTAAAATATATGTTTAGCACAGAATGGACAAAATTTTCAAACAGTGATCTCTAAATGAAAATAGACTCATATTTTCGTATAGGTTCTGACCACCTGGAATCCTGGTAAAAATCAGGTCACTTATTTAGGTTCCCAAACTCAGATTTCGGTGACTAACAGTAGGTATCTATATTTGAAAACTTAGCCTATGAGCATACAGTAATTGCATGATCTTTTGTAACTGAAACCATCCACCACAACATTCGTTTAAGTTGTAAGTTTTAACCCTTTTAAACAGACTATAAAATGGGCTTTTATTCATATTTTAGAATTTATAAAAATGGAAACTCACTAAGAATTTTGGGTTTCTGTCTTCCTCTTCATCCAGAAAGCTGCTGTCCTCCATCTTGTAATGCTCAAGAGAAGGTGTAGCTCCTGTCTTCTCTGTTTTACCTCCATTCCGAAGAGCTTTTCCTATATTGAGTGTATTTAGTATCATATCATCATCTTCTACTTTTTGCATAGACTTTGAAACTGAAAGTAAAAAACCTTGAGAAAAGAGAGAGAAAATTAGTATTAACATGTAGGATGAAATATGCATTCTTAGTTGCTTAATGTTTGCATAGAAGTTAAGCAGGTTTCAGATATTATTTAGGAAAGCTGTCCTGTGTAAATTAATGTGTTCTACAAATATGCCTACCTTTTTATATTTTGCAGATTGAATAGAAACCACTTCAGTGGCTTATGAGATCACCCTGTATAAATGACTCATAATAAAGAGGCTACCATTTTGAATAGTACTTGTAATGCCATATAAATTAGAATTACTTAAGTATGGTTTTTTTACCATGGATTATTAGCTCTTTTGTAGACTCATAGAACAGTACAGATTAGTAGTTCCTTTTAATGGCTCAATTTTAGCAAAATTCACAGGATATCATAATCTCTACTCATGCTTTTTTTAAATTAGGTCTTAATTTTCACTTAAGCAGTTTTAGAAAAGAACTAATTTACACATGTAAGAAAGAGGATCAGCAAAGTAACTTATTTTGTTTTAAACCTTAGTCTACTATATTTTAAAGTGGAATTGATTTTCAAATCTTCTTAAGAAAAGAGCTGAAAAAACAGATTAAAGGTAGTGATGGTTTAAAATACTATAATTGGCTTCATTTAGGCTAAGCTGAAACCTTTAACATTTGTTTAGTAAATTGTGTACCTTTTTATTTGAAGATATAGGAGGCAATCCTCACTCATGGCTGATCCGTATACCTGTCAAAGTTTCAAGGCAGTTTCCAATCTGAAAGGGTCAGTGCCGTGAACATGAATAGGTCAGTACCCAGATCATAATTTCAGATGTTCTGCCATCAAAGAGATGGCAGGAATTTCCCTCTCCAACTCCAAACAGAAACTTCAGTTTTTGCCTCAAAGAATCTTCCAGATTTAATGCCCTATTCTCCCATTTTGTGCTTAGAAACAGGATAAAAATTTATGGAAGGAGATTTTTGTGGAGATTACCCCACATTGTGCTGTTTGAGGAGCAGCATTTTTCCCCTCATGGGGAAAGTGTAAGGGGCCTGCCCAAATGTAGCAGATCCTAAGGGATCTATTTGATTCCAAGACCATTTGCACAGTGATCCTGTACCTCTGCACCAGTTCTGACTTTCATATATCCACCTTCTGAGGATCCACAGGTCCTGAATTCAGACCCACTGCTGCATCTGCAATACCACTCAATGGCTCTAGTAATAACTGGAGAATTGGGAGCCCTATGGTCCTGCCCTCCACTAAATGTACACTCCCAGGGACATGACTGGAGGACCACTAGTGTCCCTGATTGGGCCAAGTACACTATTTAAGTTAGAAAGAGAGATAGGAAGGTGTTTGTGCAACAAAGTGGATTCTGGGTTACTACTATGACAGACCCTTTTTTTCAATACCTGACTCTCAGCCTCGTATCCAGTTCCTGACTTCAGCCTAGCCCTTTTTCTGGCTTCAGCTGTCAGCCTTGTTCTGGTTGCTGAACACTGTCAGCCTATTTTTTTTACTGCTCCAGCTCTGATCCTAGGCTTTGTTCTGTTTCCTGTTTCTGTCTCCTGTCTGTTTCCTGACCGACTTTTGTTCCTGGTCCCATGACTCCTGTCTTTGGATCTGCCCATTGGCATAACAGACCCTTACTCCAATCTCTTAAGTGTATGTCTACACTGCCGGCCCCACAGTGATCGATGCAGTGGGATCACTTGAGTAGGTTGTGGAGACCTACTCAATCAATTCCAGATGGGCTTTCCAGTTGATGTTGGTAATCCACCTCTCTGAAAGGATTAAGGCTGCATTGACAGGAGGGCATCTCCCGTCGATGCAGTGTCATGAAGACGCTGCGCCATGTGAATGTAAGTACATCGACAGGAGGTACGCAAGCTTCTCGTCAACGGCAGTGTAGACCAGGCCTAAGAGGTGTCGCATACACCTGGGCACCACCTAGTCATGGCAGCTTCCCAGACCACCAGGAAACTGTCCAAGCAGCTGACTAAGCACCTGCCACCTCTCCATTTCTCTTTAATATTTACTTTTTTCTTTTCTGTGTAGCCCAATTTTATATTTAGCTAAAATTCACTTTTGCATCAAACTGCTACTATGATTTTTTGCACAAACCCCTTTTCTCTATCATCAGGTAGCTTTTAACATTTTCCACAGGCACTCTTTCCAACACTGACCTGGCACGAAGGGGAGATCTGGACCAGTGCCTACCTGTAGGCATGGCTTAGATTGGTCAAGAATCTTCAACTACAACATGTCCATATTGGGCAAATCAATGCCAGTGCACATATTTCCCTTGTTTTCACTTAAGTTGTACATTTGAAAAATCCTTTTATCCTTATCCTATCTTCCATTTACTTACCTCATTAAGTGTCGGTCTGCCTTTGAAAATTCCAGCCCTAGTCTCCTACTCTTATTCATGTTAGTCTTAGGCCCAGTCTACACTTACCTTTGCGATTCGGCGGCAGTCAATGGGAGATACGCAAGTGACGTAAATCACTTGCGTATCTCCCATCGACTTCATGGCATCTCCTCTGCGCGGTGTCCATACCGCACTGCGTCGAAGGGAACAGCGCTCAGGTAGTATCAATAGTAGTAGTATAGTAACATCTATGGGACCTAATCAGGATTACGTTGGTCCCCATTAAGAGTGCTGTCCAAACATAAAATAACACAGACCCTCCTCTAATGTTCACAATCTAAATAGAGACAAGATGTGACAGATGAGTGTAGAACAGAAGAAAAAAAGTGGGGAAATATGTGTGACACTTACAGAAACACAGGGTTGCCTATGTTATCTAAGACACAGTGTGGAGGCTTTATACTAAGTTCATTTTTTAAATAATTCACAACATATCAATGGGTTACCTATCTAGGTGGTGGTTATTAGACTATTTACTGTGGAAATAGGTCTTAGAAGGATTTGAAGCAGCACTGTGAAAATTGATTTTGCAAGAGTGTTTCATGCATAAGGAGTAGCATGAGAGCAGACATAAAGGTTCTTATGGGAGAAGCAGACAAATGGGCAGTCAAAGCTGATGTTACTGGAAGTGCAAAAAATGGTCATGTGGAGAAGTATGAATAGATAAACTGAGTAGAAATAAATTGTGAAGGGCCTTGAGTGTAAGGATCAGAAGTTTGTATGTGAGTTGGAGAAAGCAGAACTAGTGAAGCTCAGGATTTGGATCACTTTGAGAGAGAGATTCAGGCCTGGTTTACACTAGGAAACTAGGCTGGTTTAAACGTGTCGGCCAGAGGCATGAAAAACCCATATTCCTGAGTGGTGTAGTTAAACCAACCTAAGTCGCTGTGTAGACAGCACTAGATTGATGGAAGAATTTCTCTGTTGACTTAGCTACTCTGCTACCTTTTCGGTATTACATATGCCAACAGAAGCAGTGGTTCTGTCGGTGTAGGTAGTGTCTACCCTAAAGTGCTAATGTAGTGTTTTAAGTGTAGACAAGCTTTCAGACTTATTAGAAACTCTTTGGTCTGAAAGGCTTAAAAAAAAAATTTGTTTGCTCTCAGAATTTGGAATTTTATTTCCAGTTCCAGACAATTCTAAGAAATGTAAGCAAAGTTTCATGAAAACTTACTTTAAAATAGAAGTTTACCAAATTCTTTTAATTCTCAAATAAACAGACAAACAAAAAAGTTCAAGTTTTGGGTCAGTTCTTAGATGAACCAGTTTGATCAAAATAGCAGGTTTCTCTCTTTGCTCTCCAGTGGTCTGCTTGAAATCCTAGAGTTATAATCCATCCTTTTGTGGCCGAAGGAGGAAGGAAGATAGGCTTTGGTTTGGGTTGAGCCTTTTTAAGAAAAGAAAAGAAAACATTTATCTGGGTCTGGGAAGGGCACTTTACTTCCCTCGTTGCTGTTATGAAGGGCTCTAAAGTGGCTGTTGTTTACAGGGGAGAGGAGTCCTTTTGTCTGCAAGTCATGGAATGTGTTATCGCCAAAATGAATGCCAATTCTTTTTTTAGGGGCCAGAAGACCTAAGAGCAGATGGCCTCTCCTCTTCCTTAGTTTTTTGTTAAAATAAAGCTGCCAGTTGAGGGTGGCTCAAAAATACAGCTCCTAACCCCTTTTAAAATTCAGCAGTGTCTGAGGCTTGGTCTACATTGCCACCAGCAGTCAATGGGAGATATGCAAGCTACTTGTAACCTACATATCTCCCGTTGACATATTTACGTTCGTGAAGTGTGGCATCTCCACGGTGCTGCATCGACAGGAGGTACCCTCCCATTGGCGCAGCCTTACTCATTTTGGGGCGATGGATTACTGGTGTTGATGAGAGCCCATCTGGGATCGATTGAGCGGATCTCCACGACCCACTCGATCCCGCTGCATCGATCTTCGTGGAGCCGGCAGTGTAGACATACACTGACTGATAGTTGAGGAGAATCTGAGGTGATGTAACATGCCCAGTAGGGTCTCCAACCCACATTACTAAGAGCCCAGTTGCTATACATGTCTCTAAAATCATGTAGAGTCTTAAACTGTGGTCAATACCTACCCTACAGAGTATACCTGGCTTTTTCAGATTTGGAGTATCTTCCGGGCTCCAGAGCCTAAACACAAGGTAGCTTCTGTCAGTCGGTAGCCTCACAAGTTCATTATATGCATTTGTGCCCATTGTATCTGGGTGTTCTCACGATCTAAATAAAATATTTTTTCCTTTTAATCTTCAAACATGACACTTCTGGCAGAAAACTAAAATGTTTTAAATTACAACAATCACATTCGTATTAGAAATTGCTGCCTAAAATCTTGTCTATTATCAAATTGGCCTTTTCACATTTAATATTAACTTAGTACCTTTCTAGTACCACTTACATCAGTCATTTACAGTTATTTTAAGTAACAACTCCTGCTTTTTACATATAATCTTGTTACTGTGAAATCAGACTTAATCATGAATCTGATGTAGTATGCAAAAGTAAATAAATTTGGTTGATGACACTTAACATGGCTGGATCTTATTTTTTATTATATGTTCATTCCTATAAAAACAAATATTTGGTAGACATTTTCTTTCAATAGTTTATTTACTCTTAATTTTCATTCTCCTTCGAGTGGTTGCTCATATGCATTCCACTTAGGTGTGTGCGCGCCCTCGTGCACGGCCAATCAGAGAACTTTTACTAGCAGTCCCTGCAGGGGCCGGTCCAGCGACCCCGTAGTGTCGCCACCATGCGGCGGCACAACCGTCGCTGCCGGCCCCTCCCCTCTTCAGTTCCTTCTTTCCTCCCGTGACGGTCGGTCGAGAACTAACCCTGCTCTTCTCAGGTTTTTTCTTTTGCCTTAAAAGTGAGTATTTAGTTAGTAGTTCGCCCCGAACTAAGTTAGTTTTTCAGTTAGCGAGGTTTTTGTAGATTAGTTAGGGAGCCTTAGGGCTCGGACGCCCGCGGCCATGCCCGGCGCATCCGGCTTCAAGCCATGCGCTAGCTGCGGGAAGGCTTTCCCAGCTAGCGACCCCCACGACTGTTGTTTACGGTGTCTAGGGGAACAACATCGGCGAGACCGATGTAAAATATGTAAGTCCTTCAAGTCTCGGACTCAAAAGGACCGAGAAGTGAGGCTGAAGGCTTTTCTAATGGAGACCGCGCTCAGCCCGGCGTCCGAGCCCACGCGGTCCACCACGGCACCGAGTGTGTCCTCGGTGCGGAGTGCACCTCCGGCACTGGGGAGCACGGTGCCGAAGAAAAAGAAGAAGCGCCGCCGCTTGTGGAGAGCTCCCCCGCACCGCAGGAGCGGCCAGGGTCGAGCGCAGAGGTGCGCCCCCTGGACCGGCCCCCGACCCCGGCACCGGGACCGGCACCGACCAAGGAGGTCTCCCCGACTCCCGTGAGCGAGGGACCTACCTTACAGGCTCCTTCGACACCGGAGGCGTTCGAGGCGGCACGTGTCTTGATGACCCTGCCCACGCCTCCGGCACCCCCTCGTGCGAGGGGCTCAGAGCCTGTTTTCCGGGGCAAACCCGTGTTGGGTGTCCCCGAAGGGTGGGTGGCATCGGCACCGGACGTGCAGCCGCCCACCATCACCATCGCCGGACGCCGGAGGACCGAGCCCGGAGGCTTCTCTCCCCCTTCGTCATCGGAGGACTCACGGCACCGCTCCCGACGCCGCTCGAGCTCCGGATCCAGCTCCAGCCCGGCACCAAGCCGGCGCGCTCGGCACCGTTCCCCGGCACCGAAGAAGAGGCTGCGGAAGGCTTCCCCGCCCCGGCGCAGATCTCCATCATCGTCTTCGGGATCGCCCCACAGATGAGTCAGACGACGTCGCTCCTCCGACTCTTCATTTAGTGAGCCACGGAGCGTCTCCTCCTGGCACCGTTGCCGCCTTCCGCGCACCCCTGACTCGGTATCCCGGACCCGCCGCCAGGAGCAAGAACCCTCGCCAGCACCGCAACCAGCACCAGCGCAGCCGGCACCGCAACCCCCGGTACCGCAGACCCCGGTGCCGCAGGTACCTCTCCCCGCGGTGCCGACACCGCCTGCAGCAGCGCCGGCGTTGCCCTCGGCACCGACGCTGCCTCTGAGTTGGACTCAAGGACCCTGGCAGTGGCCAATGTGGGCCCAATGGGCGGCTCAGATGGGGCAGGGAACTATGCTGGCCCCTGCCTCGGTCACCCATTCCCAACAGGCACCCTCGGTACAGGAGGGTGACCACTCCTTTTCCTCCGAGGAGGCAGACCCTGGGGAGGGCCCCTCCACAGGACCCCGCCACCCGTCTTACTCGTCGTCCCCAGACGAGGCGGCCATAAGGGACCAAGGGGCCCCACTCATTGACTTTAAGGCCCACCAAGAACTCCTGAAACGGGTGGCCTCGAACCTAGACTTACAGGTCAAGGTTCTAGAGGAAGAGGTGGACCCCCTCTTCGGACGTGTGGGGACCCAAGGCCCTTCCAGGGTGGCCCTCCCCATTCATGACAGGGTTCTACGCCTAGCCAAAGCAGTATGGCAGACCCCTGCCTCGGTCGCCCCCATGTCTAAGGGCGCCGAGAAGAAGTATTATGTGCCAGCCGAGGAGCACGAATACTTATATGCGCACCCTGCCGCGGGCACCTTGGTGGTAGAGGCTGCCAACCAGAAAGACAGGCAGGGTGCCCAGAGCGCCTCCCCTAAAAACAGAGAGGGCAGGAGACTAGACCTTTTCGGCAGGAAGGTCTACTCCACAGGGGCGCTCCAGTTCAGGGTAGCCAACCATCAGGCTCTCCTCGGCAGATATAACCTGAACTTGTGGGACTCCTTGAAAAGGTTCACGGAGTCCCTGCCTCCAGACCAGGCCGCCGACTTTGCCATGGTCCTGGAGGAAGGGGTGACAGTAGCCAGTGCAGCCTTGCAAACTGCGTCTGACGCTGCGGACACGGCCAGCAGGGCTATGGCCTCCACTGTCGCTATGCGGCGGGCATCGTGGCTGCAATCTACTGATCTGTCACAGGAGGTGCAGCACTCCATTCAAGACCTGCTGTTTAATGGAGCCGCCCTCTTCTTGGAGAGGACAGATGAGAAGCTGCACGCTCTAAAGGACTCAAGGACGACGTTACGCTCCTTGGGCCTCTACACACCCCAGGCGGCAAGACTGCAAGCCCACCAACAGCCGCAACAACCGCCACAGCGGCACCAGCAGCAAACTAGGCCGCCGCCTAGGCCCTTCCCCCCTCCCAGGGGTCGGGACAGAAATAGGGGAGAAGGGCGTCGCGACCGTCCTGCGACCTCCTCGTCTTCCTTCAAGGGTCCCTCCTGGAGCCCCAAGGGCAAAAGACAATTCTAACATTGCGTCCGAGGGTGGCACCTCTTTACGTTCCCTGGGCCACCCCCCGCCTTTCCGGGACAGGCTAAGACCGTACATCAGCCTGTGGCGGGAGATAACGTCGGACCAATGGGTCCTCAGCACCATCCGCTGGGGCTATGCCCTTCATCTGCTGGCTACCCCCCGCACTCCTCCCCCCCCGTCCCTTTTCAGGGACCCATCTCACGAGCATGTACTCCGCCAGGAGGTTCACACCCTCCTTCTCAAAGGAGCCATAGAAGTGGTTCCACCACTCGAGGTGGGGAGGGGGTTCTACTCAAGATATTTCCTCGTCCCCAAGGCAAAAGGAGGCCTCAGACCTATACTGGACCTGCGCAAATTCAACAGGTTCATAAAAAAGTTCAAATTCCGCATGGTGTCCCTAGCGTCCATCATCCCAGTACTGAACCCAGGGGACTGGTTTGCCGCCCTCGACCTGAAGGATGCGTACTTTCACGTCTCCATCCTTCCCGCCCACAGGAAATTCCTAAGGTTTACGGTAGCTGGTGGCCACTACCAATTTACGGTCCTCCCCTTTGGCCTGGCCTCTTCCCCCAGGGTGTTCATGAAGTGTATGGCAGTGGTGGCGGCCTCCCTGAGGCGCAGGGGGGTCCAAATCTTCCCATACCTGGACGACTGGCTGATAAGGGGCAAGACCAAGTCGCAGGTGCGCGAGGCGGTCTCCCTCGTCCAGACCACATGCCATACCCTGGGGCTGCTCATAAACGAGCAGAAGTCAACATTATATCCAGTGCAGAGCATAGAGTTCATAGGGGCCCACCTAAACTCGGTGTGGGCCAAAGCCTCCCTCCCACGCTCGAGGTTCGAGGCCATGGCGGCGATAATATCGCAACTCCAGAGGTGTCCCACGACAACAGCCAGGCAGTGCCTACGGCTGTTAGGCCACATGGCCTCATGCACTTATGTAGTGGGGCTGGCCCGCCTCAGACTCATTGAAGAAAGTGTACATGCCCAACAGGCATGCCCTGAACAGGGTGGTAACAGTCCCCCCTGCGGTGTTGGGGTCGCTGAACTGGTGGCTGGACCCCGGGATCGTGTTGAAGGGAATTCCCTTCAGGGCACCCACCCCCTCGATCACTCTGATCACGGACGCCTCAGACCTGGGGTGGGGAGCCCATATCACTGGTGGTCTGACCACACAGGGCCTCTGGTCCCGGAGGGAGACTGCCCTCCATATCAATGTAAAGGAACTGAGGGCAGTCAGACTGGCTTGCGAAGTGTTTCGCCACGCTTTATTCGGGAGAATGGTACAGGTGTTGACAGACAATACCACTGCAATGTACTACATCAACAAGCAAGGGGGAGCGCACTCCTCGCTACTGTGCCAGGAGGCGCTTCGACTTTGGGACCTGGCGGTGAGACGCAACTTCTGTTTAACTGCCTCTCACTTCCCGGGGGCCAGGAACGACGAGGCAGACCGCCTCAGCAGGTCGTTTCTTCCCCAACACGACTGGTCTCTTCACCCAGAGGTGGTCACCATGCTCTTCCGCGAGTGGGGTGTTCCCCACCTGGACCTGTTCGCGTCAGCCTGGAACGCAAAGTGCCTGAGGTTTTGCTCGCTCAGGGGTCACGAGCCGGGCTCCGTCTCCGACGCATTCCTGATCGACTAGACGGGGGAATTCCTGTACGCGTTTCCCCCCCTCCCACTCCTTCCCAGGGTCCTCTTGAAAATCAAGAGGGACAGAGCGGACGTCATCCCGATCGCCCCAGTGTGGCCGAGACAATACTGGTTTTGCCTGCTTCAGGACCTGTCAATCACTCCCCCGATCGAGCTCCCGAAGAGACCGGACCTTCTCTCCCAGGACGGCGGTCGCCTGCTGCATCCCAACCTGGACTCCCTACACCTGACGGCCTGGAGGCTCTCTGGCTAACGGAGGAGGAGAGAACCTGCTCGGAGCAGGTCCAACATGTGCTCCTGGGAAGCAGGCGGCCCTCCACCCAGAGCGCATACAAGGCCAAGTGGAGGAGGTTCACCTGCTGGTCGGACTCGCGGGGCATAACCCTCGGTACGTCTTCCGTGCAGGCGGTCCTGGACTACCTGCTGCAACTCAAACAACAGGGGTTGGCATTGGCTTCCCTAAGGGTCCACTTGGCAGCCATCTCGGCCTTCCACCAGCCGGTGGAGGGGAGGTCCCTATTCTCTCACCCCATGTCGGTGAGGTTTCTCAGGGGAATCGAGAGGCTGTATCCGCAGGTCCGTGACCTGGTGCCTCCCTGGGACCTGAACCTAGTCCTTGACAGCCTGACGGGGCCCCCCTTTGAGCCCTTGGCCACTTGCCCCCTGCTGATCTTGTCCTGGAAGGTGGCCTTCCTTGTGGCCATCACTTCCGCCAGGAGGGTCTCTGAGCTGAGAGCCCTGACCTCGGAACTCCCCTATACGGTATTCTTCCGGGATAAGGTACAGCTTAGGCCTCACCCAGCTTTTCTACCTAAGGTAGTCTCTAGGTTCCATTGTAACCAAGATATTTTCCTCCCTGTGTTTTTCCCCAAACCTCACGGGTCCGAGGACGAGAGGAGGTTACACACCCTCGACGTGAGGAGGGCACTGGCGTTCTACCTCGATAGGACGAAACCGCTCCGCAAGACCACCCAGCTCTTAGTCGCGGTGGCAGAGAGGATGAGAGGCTCCCCAGTGTCATCACAGGGCATCGCCAAGTGGATCACCGCCTGTATCCGGCTGTGCTACGAGAGTGCGGGTGTCCAGCTTCCCGGACCAGTGACAGCGCACTCCACAAGGGCGCACGCCGTGTCGGCGGCTTTCCTGGAGAGGGTTCCCCTGGAAGACATCTGCAAGGCTGCCACTTGGTCTTCTGTGCACACCTTTGCCGCGCATTACGCTATCGTCCAGCAGTCCAGGGACGATGCTCGCGTGGGGAGGGCAGTGCTGAGGGCAGCCCGACGTTGACTCCTACCCGCCTCCAGATAAGGCTTGTTATTCACCTAAGTGGAATGCATATGAGCAACCACTCGAAGGAGAAAACATAGTTACTTACCAGTAACTGTTGTTGTTCGAGATGTGTTGCTCATATCCATTCCACACCCACCCTCCGTCCCCACTGTCGGAGTCGGCAGAAAGAAGGGACTGAAGAGGGGAGGGGCCGGCAGCGACGGTTGTGCCGCCACATGGCAGCGACACTACGGGGTCGCTGGACCGGCCCCTGCAGGGACTGCTAGTAAAAGTTCTCCAATTGGCCGTGCACGAGGGCGCGCACACACCTAAGTGGAATGGATATGAGCAACACATCTCGAAGAACAACAGTTACTGGTAAGTATCTATGTTTTTCTGAGCTTTTGAGTCTAATGAGATCTGTGTGCTTCGGAGCAATAAATAAAACCAGGTATACTTTTTCTGTTTTTATTGAAAAGCAATAAGCAATAAGCAATATACTGTAACTTACTATTGAATGAATTTTTAAAGATAAAAAAAATCTTTACTGAATTTTAGGATGTAGTGACAAAATCCCTGTTCGATGATAGTGTGCTAGTGCAGAAATTGTTTTTCAGTTGTCCTTCACTCACCAGTGTTGGTCTTTTCTCCATATTCAGAGTTAATGGTCTGTCTTATAGAATCATGATTTTATTAATCTCAAGTATGCTTTGGAAAATACTGTTTCCCCTTAATATTTTTCTTTTAAGTTATATTTTTTCTGATTTACCAACAGTTCTCAACTTTTTGTAAAAGGCAAGAGCCTCATCTTGTTAGTGTCATCTAGATTCTGCTGTGGCACTATATTCTGGATAAAGATTATCTCTGTGCAAAAGGCCCAGCACCTATTGTGATCTTTTAATTAGTGCGCAGGACTTGTGCTGTACCTCTGCATGTGGGTGAATTTCATCCTTTGAGTATCTACTCCTTTTCCCATGACATTTCTCAATTAGCTTGACTTTACTAAGCAATCATCTTAAACAATAAGCACATCTCTCCTAGTGTGTTTAAATGTACAAACACATTTTTATATACTATATGAAGTATGCACATATAAATATTTTAGCTACAGAAGCGACACTAGGTAGAAAATCAACTACAGAAATTTAAGATACTTAAATTGTTGCACAAGTAGATAGCTGCAAAAAGATTTGTATCTAGGATTTTGTATATATTCTACAGGTTGCTATATTTCAGTTATCTACAGAGAACATCCACATAAAATCAAAAGCTACTCAACTTTCAGACTGAGACCAAATCTCTTGAGGTTCAAAAGTTTGACTAAAAATACTATAACTGTGTAGAGGGAGCAAGGGGGATATCTTCACTCCTACAATGCTGTTAATGGATGGAGCAATTGAATGTGTGCATGATGGATATAGGTATTCTAGAGATAATCAGTTGTCCTGAAGTAATATTACAGCATGTTCCTTCCTTGACATGTATTACTAAAGATGTTATAAGTGATCATAACATCAGTTCCTTAGAAAATCCACCTAAATATTTTGATTCAATTATGTAGTGCAGCAATAAATTCTACAGCTTTGAATATAGCTGCATGAAGCAGTATTTGCTTAAATTTGTGCTGGGTTTGCCAGCCATAGATTTCATCATGGTCCTTTTACTTTTGTAAAATTGGACTAAGTACAAGAGAGGGATTATGCTACTCATAGGTGTAGCTCTCGATGTATTTTGTTCAATACTGAAGGAAAATAGTAGAATCTGAATAGCATGCAGTACTGCATTTGCCTGCATGTGTTGCCAATAGAAGCTTCAATGGGGTATTCAAGTCTTTTCTGTCACTGATTATCATTAAGAGGAATTTGAAGATCTCAAGCAGAGGGTATAAAAGTTGATCTGTGCATTTCATTATGAATGAAGAAGTTCTACAGTACGGGGGAGAGACTTATTTGAGTTAGGCCACTTATTGAATTTCTTCTAACTGATTCTTCCTAGGAGTGGTTACTAAAGGAGAAACTCCACAGTTGGGTAAAAATGCAGGAGGCTTCAACTACAGGAAATTTTTCTGAGCTGGACCTTTAGTTAATTAGGAAGCAAGCACAACACAAGTATACCATTAGCTTGCTACTTGCACTTCCTTCCCCTGACACATACCATAACCATCACCAAGCAGTTCTGACGGTTGTTATCCTTGTTACTTGTTTTAGAAGGTCTCAGAAATTCAAACCATGTTGCTATAAAACTGTACAGGCCAGAAAGTTTGCTAATAGAGACAAGCCAAAGGGTCTGGTTTGGATCTATGAGCCAAAACATGAGCTGAGCTATTTGAGCTGACTAGCCAAATACAAAAAGAAAATACATAAGTTGAAATAAATATATATATAATGTCACAATGGCTGATGGAATAATGAGAAAAGTATTTTACCTGTCTTGGTTTTTCCTTGTCTCATCTTTATTTATGGATGAAGAGCTGAATCAGAACCAGATTGTAATGTTGAATAATTTATCTGCTTCTGGTTTCTTGACATTTAAAAGTAGAAATTTGTGGAACTTATTTTTTACAAAATATAGAGATCTTTGAGGGTTTTTTATTTACCCTTCCCTATGCCTTTACATCAAATCACACATGCTAGTCTTCCTATCCATGTTCTAGAATAATCCACAAATGTCTCCTGGAAACCTGAGGAGATGACCTCCAAGATCCTGCTAGCAGCCAAGCCAATGTCATCCAGCACCCCATCTGACAGATAAATTACACCAAAAATTGGTGCAAAGAAGACTGTACCAAAAAGGAACCAAGTACCAGCACCTCTGGCACAAAAGATGCCAACAGTATCAAAACTGGCACTACACAACTCTGGTGTCAAACTCTAGTATCTAGTCTGAATGCAGAGGCACCAGGTAGAGCTTGGAGTCCTCCCATAATGACAGATAATCCAAAGCCTCTGGAGAGAAATCCATCTGGCCTTACACAGCATTGCTCCTCATCTCTAGTCTCATTCTACTGTGCCAAACAGCCCTCTTACACAAATCATGAATCTGATCATGTGCCACCCAGAATCAACCCTGAACACAAAGAATGAACCCAGGGGAGAACTAGAACTGCCATTAGTACTGAAACACCTGCCAGTATCTATGACACAGAGGCCCATTTATACCAGTGAGCAAAAGGTTTTTTTACAAGCAACTCCTGTCTCAGACCTGACAAACTCACTATACCTAATACACCACTTTCCTGGTATTTATCCGTGAAAGGTAGTATGTGAGGTTCCCTACTGAAAGCTTGTAACTCGATGATACTCAATCATGGAGAGAGGTGTATACGGGAAATATCTAAGGAATAATGTAACTATATAAAAAATATTCCTTATGGTCTTGGAATAAAAGTTAGTCATTAGGAAATCATGTCTCAGTGATGGCCTATTCAAGCGGGAAGGAGTTGTCACCCTTCTCTTGTCAACTGGTGATGTAATGCAAGGTTCAATTGTCTACCCTTGCCTCAGCCCAGAACAGTCAATAGAAAATTATCAAAGACAGCTCCGGCGCCCCCTGGAGTGCTGTGCTCATGCTGCCGGCCCCACAGGCCCTCAGTTCCTTCTTTCCTCCTATGACAGTGACTGGAACAACACTTGCTCCTGCAAGTATTTTTCCCTTTTGTGTCAGTTAGTTTAGCAGTTCTCCCTGAACTTGGCTAGTTTAAAGATGAGTTAGGATAGTTTAGTTAGGAAAGTTAGAGAGCCTTAGGACTCAAGTGATCCGGCCATGCCGGGCTCGTCAAGGTTTAAACCCTGCACTGGCTGTGGGAAGGCTTTCCCAGTCAGTGATCCCCACAATCGCTGCCTCAAATTTCTCAGTGAGCAGCATCGTAAGGATCGGTGCCGGATCTGCAAGCCCTTCAAGCCGAGGACCCAAAGGCTGAAGGCGATCCTGATGGAGGCAGCGCTTCGTCCGGCGTCCGAGCCGCTTTGAGCCTCGTTGGCACTGAACGTGTCGTTGGTGCAGAGTGCCCTGCCGGCGTCAGTGGCGCCTTGGCACCAGGCCTTCCCGGTACCAAAGAAGAAACGCCGCCAGCGCACAGAGCGCTCCCCCACACTGCAGGAGTGGCCAGGGTCGAGCCCCGAGGTGCTGGAACTACACGAGCAGCCCCCAGCACTGGCACCGGATCCAAGGGATCCTCCCCCAACTCCTGGGAGTGGGGGAGCCCCTCTGCAGGACCCTTCAACGCCAGAGGCGTTTCAGGCGGCTCAAGCCTTGTTGGCCTTGCCCATGCCTCCAGCCTTCCCTCGGCCGAGGGAGTCAGGGCCTGTGTCCCGGGGCAAACCTGTGATGGGCGTCCCCGAAGGGTGGGCGCGCCCGGTACCGGAGCAATGTCCGCCCACCACCCAGTGCTGAAGAGTCAAGCTGAACAGCTCCTCTCCTTCTTCGGATTCCAATGACTCATCTCGGCACTGGAGTTGGTCTCCAAAATGGCACTGGTCGAGATCGCCGTTGTCAGCCGCTCACCCTCAAGCGTCGGACTTTGACTAGGCACCGAGGCGTCGGTCCTGGCACCGCTCACCAGCACCGGGAAAAAGGCATCACAAGTCCTCGGTACCGCGGCATTGGTCGTCGTCATCCGCTTCGGGAGTCTTCAAGAAATGCCTAGTAGTGTCACTCAAATTGCTATCCCCCATGATCCTGCTGCTCTTTTCCCTACACATTATAGATAAATACATATGGAGCTGATCATCCAGTTCCCTACTGTGATTTGGTAGTCTGTACAACTGACATCTACTCAAAAAGAACTGTTGCCATACAGTAACTGAGGTTCTTCGAGATGTCAGTTTGGATCCCACAATCTGCCCTCCATCCTTGCTTTTTGGAGTCTTCAGCTATCATGGCTTCACTCTGTGAAGGAACTGAATGCTCCTTTTAAGCCTTCATGTGGGAACACAAGGAGGCACAGGACATGTTGTGTGGCTCTGATGGACATTGCTACTAAAAGAAATATGATTTTGTGTGCAGGAGGCATCTGCCTTCCTACAGTGCCATCCACACTGACTACAACATTTTGAAAATCACTTACTGGAGGATAAGTAAGCATTTGTTTTAGTTGGTTGTGGCCAGAAACACCATCACTACAGACCACTGGTCTGAGAAATCAGAGTTGGGATAGTCTATCCAATTCCAAACCCCCTATATCTTCTGGTTCCCTCTCACACAACAGCATGCTACAGCAAGTGTAGTCCTAAAATTCAGAGCAGTGGATGATGTGCCTCAAGAACACAGCAGAGAGGAGTTTTATTTCCATTACTTTCTAACACCTATGAAGGGAGGCTGCTGCCATACTCTGGACATGAGGCAGTTAAACACCTTTATCCATAGATTCAAGTTCAGGATGGTTAATCTGGCCTGCATTACTGCATACCTAAATCCACAGATATGTAGCTCTCAATCCCAAAACACTTTTTTTCATATGGTAATCTATCCTATCCACAGTAAATACTGTGACAGGGCCAGGCCAGATGGCTATGCAAGGGTGCTCCTATTTGAAACCGGGGGGGGGGGGTACGTGGGTGGGCACTAGCCCACCCACAGCTAAAGGTTCCTCTCCCAGCCTAGGGGAGGAACCACTGGACCTGGGTCCAACTGATTATGTGGGACAACAAGTGAGAAAACCAGGAAAGGGCGTGGGGGTCACAGGGTCAAACGTAGGAAACCGGAAGGGGACACTGAGCAGAGAACCCCAGACATTGCCCACTGCTCCTCGAAGGTGTCTAGGGAGCCAGTGGACGCCGCCCAGAGGAACTCTGCCCGGTGACGTGAGTTGACCAGGGAATGGAAATAGGCCCCACAGTCGCAGAGAGCCCCCCCTGCCAACCTCCTCTCCCTGGTCTTGTAATGGCTAGTTTGGCCATGGCTAAGAGGAGGCTGACAAGGAGGTCCTGCGACTTCGTGGGGCCACGGATGGGGTGTGAGTCGATGAACAGGTGCGGGGAGAAGTGCAGCCAGAACCTCAACAAGAGGTTCTGGAGGAGCCGGAAGAGGGGCTGCAACCTGGCGCACTCCAGGTACACGTGCACCAGGGTCTCCCTCACGCCGCAGTAGGGCAGGTGTCAGGGTGGGAGGTGAACCGCGCCAAGTACACGCACGTGCTCACGGCTCCGTGAAGGAGCCGCCAACTGATGTCCCCGGCGGGCCATGGGGTCAAGGTGGAATACAGACTGGCCCACCAGGGATACTCGCCCTCCGAAGGTGGTAAGAGGTCCCACCACTTGGTGTCCAGGTGGGACATGAGGGCGAGGAAGTGAAGGGTGTGGAGCACGAGTGCGTACAGATGTTCCCTAGGCGCGGTCTGGAAGAAGACCGGCTGCAGATCGAGCAGCCGGCTTGGGGCGTGAGGATGGGGGGGGCTGAGGGGGTTCACAGGGCCGAGGCCCGATGGTAAGCACTGGAGGGCCGGGGCTGAGGGGTGGGCGGGGAGCACCCTCCTGCAAGACCCGCTCGAGGTACATTAAAGCAGTAGGGGGCAAGGCTGCCTTCACCTCCTGGAGTACGCGTCAGGGGATTCGAGGGGTGGAGAGCCCCATATGCCGAGCCAGCATATAGGGGTCCACCCAGGCCCCCCGGGCGTAGTCCAGGAGGTCTCCGACCTTGGTGACTCCTGCCAGGACCAACCGCCATCGCACCGAGGGGGCCTCCGCCACCTGCACACGCAACTGGGGATTGTGTAGCAGGCGCTCCGCGAGGAGATCCTCCCCCTCGGTGACCGCAAGGGGCCTGGAGGCCGAGACAAGCCTCCAGGTCTGGAGGAGGTCCTGGTAGAAGACCGGCAGCTCGGAGAGGTCTCGCGGAAGACCTCTCGGGTGGAGAAAAAAGAGCTGCCGGTCGTATCGGAGCCCTCGGAGGCGGCGGAGGAAGACGTGTGCCAAGTGCCTCCACGCCAGACTACCTGCACCATAGAGGAGTCTCTGCAGGGCCTGGAGGCGGAAGGTGTGGACCTGGCTGTGGATGCAGCACAGGTCCTGCCTGCCCTCCTCCAGGGGGAGACTCAGAATCCCTGCAGAGACCCAGTGCAGTCCTGGCCAAAAGAACTACAGAACTGTCTTCTGGAGGTAGGCCAGGAAACTCGGGGTCGGGACCAGGGTGTTGAGCCGGTGCCAGAGCATGGACAGGATGAGCTGGTTGATCACCAGTGCCCTCCCCCGGAGGAAGAGGCACTGGAGCAGTCCTGTCCATCTCCGCAGCCGCTCAGACACCCTGCCCTCCAAATCCTGCCAGTTCTCCACCGGGGAGGGATGGGTGGCGGAGAAGTAAACGCCCAGATAGAGCAGCGGACCTGTGCTCCACCCGATGGCTTGAAGCGCGGGTGGGAGGGAGCTCGCCTGCCACCCGGCCCCTACCGTCAGGGCAGAGCTCTTGGCCCAGTTGGCCCGGGTGGAGGAGGCTTCCAAATAGACAGCCAGGCAGTCCTCCAGCCGCACCAGGTCGCCCGGGTCCTCGACCACGAGGAGCACGTCATCGGCGTACGCCGACAGCACCAGCCTCAGCTCTGGCTCACGGAGCACCAAGCCCGTCAACCTCCGGCGGAGGAGACAGAGAAAGGGCTCAATGGCCAGAGCGTACAGCTGGCCGGACAGCGGACAGCCTTGGTGTACTCCACGCCCAAAGCTGACCAGTTCAGTCAGGGTCCAGTTGAGCTTGACCAAGCACTCTGTGGAGGCGTACAGCACCCGGAGAAATCCCACAAAACGGGGTCTGAAGCCGAACGCCCGCAGGGTGCCCAGGAGATACCCGTGGTCCATCCGGTCAAACGCCTTCTTCTGGTCCAGCAACAGGAGGGCGAACGACAGACCATCCCTACAGCCAAGTTCTAAGAGGTCTCGGACCAGATACAGATTATTGAAGATGGTGCGGCCCGGGACGGTGTAGGTCTGGTCGGGGTGGACCACGTCCTGCAGCACGGACTTCAGCCACAGCTAGACAGCCCTAGCCACTATTTTGTAGTCCGTGCCGAGGAGCGAGAGGGGACGCCAGTTCCGGAGGTCGCGGAGGTCCCCCTTCTTCAGCAGTAGGGTGAGCACGGCCCGCCTGCACGACAGGGGGAGCACTCTGCTCGCCTCGGACTCGGCCCAGATGGTGACAAGGTCCACGCCAAGGACGTCCCGGAACACGCGGTAGAACTCTGCAGTCAGACCGTCCATGCCCGTGGATTTATTGGTAGGCATGAGGCAGAGGGCTTCCGAGAACTCGGCCAGAGTGAGAGGTTTCTCCAGCCGGTCCTAGTCGCCCGCGCTGACCGCGGGGAGTTCGTTCCAGAGCACCCTACAGGCAGCGATGTTGGTCGGTTCCGGGGAAAAAAGGTCCGCGTAGAAGGCCCTGGCCCTTCCACGCATCTCCTCCGGGTCCATGAGGGGGGTGCCATCGGCAGCCAAGAGGCAGATGACATGCTTCCGGGCCCTCCTCTTTTTCTCCAGGGCGTAGAAGAAGCGGGAGCCACGATCGGGAGATGGATGCGGGATCGGAAAAAAGGCACCTTGGGCTCGAAGATCTTCGAGGGCTCTAAGCTCCTCCCACTTCTCCTGGAACGCTCCGCAGAGGGACGGATCATTGGGGCTGGTGGCCAGTCGCCTCTCCAGCTCCAAAACCTCCCGCTCCAGCTGTTCTATCCCCACATCCCGCCGCTGGCTGGCCCCCCGAGTGTAGTCATGGCAGAAGAGCCGGGCGCACCTTCCCCACATCCCACCATCGCCGTACCAAGGGAAAGGCGCCTCTCTGCCCCAGCCAGGCCAGCCAGAACTCCCGGAAGAGTGCCATAAAGCCCACGTCCTCCAGCAGGCTGTTGTTAAAATACCAGTAGGCCGGCCCCGGCCTCCCCGCAGTGAGAGAGGCCATCACGGTCACCATATGGTGATCTGAGAACGGGGCCGGCTGAACGCTGGAGGAGTGGGCCCATGCAAGGTTCTGCTGGGAGATGTAAATACGGTCCAACCGGGAGTGGCGCGACCGATCTTCCTCCACCCGGACAAAGGTAAAGGTAACGACGTCATCTGGGTGGTGGTCGCGCCAGACATCCACCAGGGAGTGATGTTCGACAATCTCCCTGAGGACGTCCCTGGCAGCTGGGCACTGCTCGGTCCCTGTGCTGTCCCGCTCCTCGAGGGTGGTGTTAAAATCCCCGCCCAGGACCAGGTATTCTTGTGGATCCAGTGTGCCGAGGAGGGCGGCCGCCTGCTGGAAGAACTGCACCCGCTCCGGGCCCTTGTTCGGGGCGTAGACGTTGACGAGACTCAACGCCAGCCCCTCCACGCAGACCTGGAGGTGCAGCAGGCGGCCCGGCACAACCTTGGCAATCCCCAGCACCTCGGGCTGCAGGTCAGGGGAGAACAGGGTGGCCACTCCGCCCGCGTGGGCAGAGAGATGACTAAGGTGCACCCCGTCTCCCCACTCCAGCCGCCAGCTGGCCTCGGTGGCTGGGTCCGTGTGGGTCTCCTGCAGGAATGCTACAGAGTACCACCCCTCCCGAAGGAAGGAGAGCACCTGGTTCCTGCGGAGACCCATCCTGCAGCCCCTTATGTTTAGTGTGCAGATGGTAAGAGGCATTACGAGGAGGGCTGGGGGGGATCCCGGTGGGCAGGAGCGCTAGCGGTCCTCGTTGGGCTCCGCAGCAGCCCCTGGCTGGTGCCGTAGACTATCAGGGTGTCTCGGAAGCTGCGGGCCCGTTGGTAGGCTGCTGCGCCCTGCCGCTCAGTCCCTTTCCCCTCCTTCATAGTGGCCCTCACGGCCCGGAGGACGTGGTGGAAGTCCCCCCAGCGCTGCAGAGCGAGCTGCACCCAGTTCCGGGCACCACGCGTGTCCCAGAGAAAGGTGCACAGCTCCTCATGTAGCACCTCAGGGGTCGTCCTCCGGCTCGGCCCCCGCAGCGGCCCTACGGCCCTTTGGGACAGGGGCTGGGGGGGATGGCGGCGGCGGAGGGAAGACAGCAGCCCCGAGTGGGCTGTGAGTGCTGTAGACAAAGGCCGCCTCCTGGGAGCTCTTCAGGGGGAAGGAGACAACCCCAGGGGCAGCGGATGTACAGGCAGTGGGGTGGGGGGAAGAAGGTACAGGGATGGGAGGGGTGAGAACCGGGGAGAGGTTGAGAGTGGGGTCAGGAGTTGGGGTAGGTGAGGGGTCGGGGAAGAGAGCCAGAAGGGGGTCAGGGTCAGACTTAGGGGCGGGGCCGTCAGCCAGAACAGCTGGGTCGGCGGGTTGCGCGGCCTCTTCGCTGGGGCCGGGATTTGACGAGGTGGACACAAGCCAGATGTTCTCCAGGTGGCCTGACTGTGGGGTCACAGCACCTCCAGTTTCAGGGCCCCATGAGGGGGTGGCTGAGCAGGCATCCACAGGGGTGAGGCAGGTCAGCTGGCCCACAACAAGGGGCGGGGCACCCGGTGGCCCGGGGCTCAGCCTTTCGGCCCCTCCGGCTCCTCGGGGGCTGTGGCAATGGGTCCCCCCTCTCCAGTGTGGAGGGTAGAGGGACTGAGGGGGGCCTCGGTGGTGGGAACAGGGGGGGCAACTGAGGATGGGAGGGAGAGGGAGGGGAGAGGTGGTTCGAGGGTGCCCTGCTCTAGGCCCTCCCTACAGGGGGTGGGGTCATCCTCCTCCGGGCAGGCCGGGGTCAACCCCAGGGAGTCAATCTCCATTGAGGAGGAGAAGAAAGCCCCCCCTGCCACCGCAAGATCCTCTCCAGCACCAGCAGGGGGGTTTGGGTGGCATTGGGGCTGGGGGGGACTCCGGACGAGGACTCCTCCAGGAGGGACTCCAGGAGGGCGATGGTGTTGCCCACGTCTGCCGCCACGGCTTCCTCGGTCAGTGCCCCCTGCTGGGCTCCGGCAGGGGGTGTGGCGGCAGGCCCGGCCCCAGGAGCCCCCCTCCGCTTGGCCTTATGGGGGCTCTCGCTCCCCTCGGCCGTGGGCTGGAGGGGGGGCTGGCAGTGGGGGGCACCCACGTCCCCGTGGAGCCCATGGAGGATGTAGGCGCACGGGTGATCCTGACCTCCGTCCCACCTTTCCTCCCCAATGCTGCCCTCTTGCCCCACCTCAACGCCCTGGGGAAGCCTATCTCGACCATCCGGCCGCTTCCCCTCGGCTGCAAGGACCCCACCCTCCGCCACGTCCTCTCCTTCCGCCGGCAGGTGTAGCTCCAGCTACTGCCGACGGTTCGAGATGGAGGGGTGCTGGAGGGGTCCTTCCTAGTACCCTATCAGGGGGCCCACTACCGAGTTTACTACTCGACAGGAGTGGTCCGTTGTTTCTTTTGCCGAGCGACGGGGCACGCCCGGAGGGACTGCCCCCAGGCCCGGCAGGAGGGGGTCCCGGGCCCCCCGGGGCCCGGGGGGGCCCTGGTCCGGCCAGCGGCGGCCGTCCCCCCAGCCAGCCGGGCCCCGCGGCCCCCCCCCTCCGCCTCCCGACACCCAGAGAGGTCCAGCCGGACCCGCGGAGGGGGGAGGGCCAGGGCCACCACTGCCGGGCACGGAGGGGGATTCACAGGACCCAGCCCGTGCGCTGCTGTTTCCTTGCTCTGCCCTTGCTGCCGAGCCTTCCACCTCGGAGGGCTGGGAGCTTGTGCGGTGCGGCAAGCGCAAGGCCGACACCCAGCTCTCCCCCTCCCCCGTTGCTGAGGAGGAGGGGGAACCCAATGAAGCTGGGAGGAGGATTGCTCAGGTCAAGCCCTCCAACTCGCTTACCACCGAGGAGGCCCTCGTGGCATTGAGAAGGGAGCTCTCGTTCCTTTCGGAGGAGACCGACGCCCAGAGTCTCCTTATAGCCCGTCGGGGGGAGGAGATCTCCACCCGAATGGAAGGCTTGGCGAATAGTAGCACCGAGCCACCCTCCATCCTCTCCCACCAGGACACAGACTCCGCACCTCGTGCGGCGCCGGCCGAGGCTGCGAAGCCTCGGTTCCTCCTCGGGGGTGCTGGCCCAGATGATTCCTCCCAGGAGCTCGACACTATCAGCTCCGAATCACCTGACGCCCCCTCCATAGAGGACCCGGTTGTCTCTCCCGTCCCCCCCCCCCCCGACCCTGATCAGGAGCCTGCCCCCGGTTCTCACCCCGACCCTCTCTCTTCCGTAGATTTAAACCCCCGCATTGTTCTTACCCCACTCTCCCTTCCCATTTCTGGTTCTGACCCCGTCTACCTTTCCCCTGTCACCCACCCCCCCGCCACACCTGGGTCTACTTCTCTCTCCCTTGAGAGCTCCCAAGAGGCGGCTCCTGCTTCTACTGCTCCCAATCCTCCGGCCCCAACAAGCCATGGAGCTGATGCGGGAGCCGAGGCATTGGAGGAACCCCCCGGCGTGTCACAAGAGGCGCTGCGCGATTTTCTTCAGCACACGCTATGCAACGTTGGGGAGATTTTAACCAGATCCTCCAAGCCACACATAATGCAATGAAGAAGGGAAAAGGGACCGGGCGGCAGAGCGCCACAGCATACCAGCAAGTCCGCGCTTTCCGCAAGGCCCTGATGACCTTCGGATATGGCCATGGACTGTTGTGGCATAGCCCTACGAGGACCCAGCGAGCCCACACTTCCCGCAACGCCCAGACGACCCATGAGCTTGGCCAAGAACCGCTGCGCAGCCCTATGAGGACTCGCGGCGCTCCTGACCATGAGGATCCCCTCCACTTCTCCTCATAATGCCCGTTGTTTTTGCCACATTAAATACCAGAGGCTGCAAGAAGGACCTCCGCAGGAGCCAGGTGCTCTCCTTCCTTCGGGTGAGGGGATACTCTGTAGTGTTCCTGCAGGAGACCCACACAGAGCCAACCGCCGAGGCAAGCTGACGGCTTGAGTGGGGAGACCAGGTGTACTTCAGCCACCTCTCAGCCCGCGCAGGCGGGGTGGCTACCCTGTTCTCCCCAGCTTTGCAACCCGAGGTGCTGGGAGCCGCTGACGTCGTGCCCGGCCGCCTGCTGCACCTTCGAGTCTGCGTGGAGGGGCTGACACTGAACCTTGTCAACATCTACGCCCCGACTGTAGGCTCGGAGCGGGTCCGGTTCTTCCAGCGAACGTCTGCCTTTCTTAGCACCTTGGACCCTCGTGAATGCCTGGTCCTGGGCGGGGACCTCAATACCACCCTCGAGGAACGAGACCGCACAGGAACCGAGAGCTGCCTGATCGCCGCAAACGTCCTCCGAGAGATCATAGACCATCACTCCCTGGTGGATGTCTGGCGTGACCAGCACCAGGATGACGCCGTCACCTTCACCTTCGTCCGCGTGGGAGAAAACCGATCGAGCCACTCCCGTCTGGACTGTATCTACCTTTCTCGTCGCCATCTGTCGCGAGCCCACTCCTCGGACGTACAAATAGCCCCGTTCTCGGATCACCACCTGGTGACCGTGACAGCCTCCCTCACTGCAGAGAAGCCGGGGCCGGCCTACTGGCATTTCAACAACAGCCTGCTAGAGGACGTGGGCTTCGTGGCGTCCTTTCGAGACTTTTGGCTGGCCTGGCAGGAACAGAGGCACGCCTTTCCCACGGTACGGCGCTGGTGGGATGTAGGGAAAGTGCGCGCCCGGCTCTTCTGCCGCGACTACACTTGGGGGGCCAGCCGACGGCGGAATGCGGGGATGGAGCAACTGGAGCGGGAGGTGCTAGCGCTGGAGAGACGCCTCGTTGGCAATCCCGAGGATGCATCCCTCTGCGAGGCGTACCGAGAGAAGCAGGAAGAGCTCCGAGGCCTCGAAGCTCTTCGGGCTCGGGGAGCCTTAGTTCGATCCCGCATCCACCTCCTTCGGGAGATGGACCGTGGTTCCCGCTTCTTCTATGCCTTGGAGAAAACGAAGGGGGCCCGAAAGCACATCACCTGCCTCCTGGCAGAGGACGGCACCCCCCTCACGGACCCGGTGGAGATGCGGGGAAGGGCCAGAGCCTTTTACGCCAGCCTCTTTTCACCAGACCCGACCGACGCCACCGCCTGCCGGGTACTTTGGGAGGGACTCCCCGTGATCGGCATAGGCGACCGGGACCGGCTGGAGCTACCTCTCACCCTAACCGAACTCTCGGGAGCTATCCGCTTCATGCCCACCAACAAATCCCCGGGCATGGACGGGCTGACCGTGGAGTTCTACCGCGCCTTCTGGGACATCCTCGGCCCAGACCTTGCCGCTGTCTGGGCTGCGTCTGCGACTGACGGAGAGCTCCCCCTCTCATGCAGGCGGGCTGTGCTCACCTTACTACCTAAGAAGGGGGACCTTCGCAACCTTAAGAACTGGCGTCCCATCTCGCTCCTTAGCACGGATTACAAAATTATAGCCAAAGCCCTCTCGCTGCGATTGAGGACCGTGCTGCGAGACGTGATCCATCCCGATCAGACCTACACCATCCCGGGCCGTACCATCTTTGACAATCTTTATCTGGCCCGGGATCTCCTGGAGCTTGGGCGCAGGGATCGCCTGTCCTTGGACCAGGAGAAAGCGTTTGACAGGATAGACCACGGGTATCTTCTGGGCACCCTGAGGGCGTTCGGCTTCGGACCCCGGTTTGTGGGGTTCCTCCGAGCGCTGTACACCTCTGCGGAGTGCCTGGTGAAGTTCAACCGGACTCTGACTGAACCGACCAGCTTCGGGCGGGGGGTCCTCCAAGGCTGCCCGCTGTCTGGCCAACTGTACGCCCTGGCCATTGAGCCCTTCCTGTGTCTTCTCCGCCGGAAACTAACGGGACTGGTACTCCGAGAGCCGGAACTCAAGCTGGTCCTGTCAGCGTACGCTGATGACATACTCCTCGCGATCCAGGACCCGGGCGACCTGGTGCGGTTGGAGGATTGCCTGGCTATTTATTCGGAAGCCTCCTCCGCCCGGGTCAACTGGACCAAGAGCTCAGGCCTCATGGTAGGGGCGGGGTGGCAGACGGGCCCCCTCCCACCTGCGCTGCAGACCATCCGGTGGAGCGCAGGTCCGATGCTCTATCTGGGCGTTTATTTGTCAGCTACCCACCCCTCCCCGGTAGAGAATTGGCAAGAGCTGCAGGACCGAGTGTCTGGGCGGCTGCGAAAGTGGGCGGGATTGCTCCGGTGTCTCTCCCTCCGAGGGAGGGCACTGGTGCTCAACCAGCTAGTCCTGTCCATGCTCTGGTATCGGCTCAGCACCTTGGTCCCGACCCAGAGCTTCTTGGCCTATCTTCAGAAGAAGGCCCTGGAGTTCTTTTGGCCGGGACTGCACTGGGTCTCCGCAGGGATCCTGAGCCTCCCCCTGAAGTAAGGGGGCAGGGCCTGTATTGCATCCGCAGCCAGGTCCACACTTTCCGCCTCCAGGCCCTGCAGAGGCTCCTCTATGGTGTGAATGGTCCAACATGGTGCCACTTAGGGCGTGCCTTCCTCCGCCGCCTTCGTGGGTACCGGTACGACCGACAGCTCTTTTTCCTTCACCCGAGAGGCCTTCCACAAAGCCTCTCCGAGCTGCCAGACTTCTACCAGGACCTCCTCCGAACCTGGAGGCTGGTCTCAGCCTCCAGACCCCTTGCAGTCACTGAGGGAGACAACCTCCTAGCGGAGCCCCTGCTGCACAACCCCCAGCTGCGTGTGCAGGTGGCAGAGGCCCCCTCGGTGCAACGGAGGCTGGTCCTGGCGGGAGTCACTAGGATCGGAGACCTCCTAGACTATGACCGGGGGGACTGGGTGGATCCTTGGATGCTGGCCCAGCGCATGGGGCTCTCCACCCTTCGGACCCCCCAGCGCGTACTCCGGGAGGTGAGGGCGGCCTTGCCCCCTGCCGCCCAGGCTTACCTCGAGCGGGTCTTGCGGGAGGGTACCCCTCGCCCTCCCTTTAGCCCAAGCCCCCCCGTGCTCACTATTGGGCCCCGGCCCCGAGAGTCCCTTCAGCCTCTCCCTCCTTATGCCCCAAGCCGGCTGTCTGATTTGCGGCCGGTTCTCTTTCGAACCGCGCCCAGAAACCACCTATACACCCTTATACTTCACACCTTTCACTTCCACGCCCTCGCGACCCGCCCAGATACTAAATGGCGGAACCTAATGACATCTGTGGAGGGCGAAGACCCCCAGTGGGCCAGTCTTTACTCTACCCTGACCCCACGGCCCGTCGGGGACATCGGTTGGCGGCTCCTTCACGGAGCCGTGAGCACGGGTGTGTACCTGGCACGGTTCACCCCTCGCTCCGACACCTGCCCTTTTTGTGGCGCAAGGGAGACCCTAGCACACGCCTATCTAGAGTGCGCCAGGCTGCAGTCCCTTTTCCGGCTCCTCCAGAACCTCCTGTTGAGGTTCTGGTTGCATTTTTCTCCCCACCTGCTTATTTATGCGCACCCCATCCGGAGGCCCACGAGGTCGCGGGACCTCCTCGTCAACCTCCTCCTAGCCCTGGCCAAGGCGGCCATCTATAACACCAGGGAGAGAAAGTTGGCTGAGGGAGGGCACTGCGACTGTGGGGCCTATTTTCGTTCTTCCATCTGTTCACGTATTCGGGTGGAGTTCTTCTGGGCGGAATCCGCTGGCTCCCTAGACATCTTCCGGGAGCAGTGGGCCCTGTCCGGAGCTCTTTGCTCGATATCTTTATGTGGTTCCCTTTGTTTGAATTTGTGACCCCCAAAAGGGGAGTCTCGAGCGGTGGGTGGATCCCACTAAGATTGATATTGATTTTTGAGTGATTAAAGAAAGCCCTCAGATAGTAGGGGAATTGTTAAGGTTTCGGGCACTGTGAGATTGGGACATGTACTAGGTAATTCGGGTAAATGGAAGGCCTGTGCGCCGAGGAAGTTTTCCTGTGCTAGTACACTAGGTAATTCGGGTAAATGGAAGGCCTGGGTGTCGATGAAGTCTTCCTGTGCTAGGTCCCCGCCTCCAGCCAGCCCCTCTCCCCTTCTCTCCGTTTGGGTTATTTTGGGCATATTGCTTTTATTAAATAGGCCTATTTTATTGTAGTGGATAGAAGAATATTGAGTTGTTTTAGTTGTAATGTGTTATTTGCTATTTTATGTAGATTAATGTGGTTTAATTATGTAATGCTTATTACATGCTTTTGTATAAATAAAATAGTATGAGCACCCAGCCCTCCCAGGTGGAGGATCGGGCAGCGGGGGAAGGGGCAGGGGGCAAGAGGACAGGAATCAGGGTGTGGGGAAGCGGAGGTGGGGCAGCAAGGGAAGGAGAGGCCTCTCCCCGGGGCATGTCCCCTCTGGTGCCCGATACTGCTGGCCCTGGCTCCCTCCCCTCCACGGGCCCCACTAGACTGCTCCGGGCGTCAGCAGGGCCCGTCAGCTCACCCAGGCGAGCCGGGCGGGGTGCCTCCCAGGCCCGAGCGCAGATGACAACTGCCGACAGAGGGGGGGTGGCCACAGGGACCAGCCGGCTGCTGGGGGTGCCTCCGATGGTCTGGCTGGCGCCCTCCTGGGTCCTGGGGGTCCTGGGCCTCCCTCCTTGCCGGGCCAGGGGGCAGTCCCTCCAAACATGCCCCGCCGCCTGGCAGAGGTAGCACCGGGCCTCCCCCGAGGTGTAATGGACCCGGTACTGGGCCCCTTGATGGGGCACCAGGAATGACCCCTCGAGTGCCTCTCCGCCACGCGCCACCGCCGGCAGCAGCTGCAGCTGTACCTGCTGGCGGAACGAGAGGGAAGCAGGCTGATGGTGTAGAGGGGTTTCCCCAGGGAGGCAAGGAAAGGGAGGAGGGTGGCATTGGGGAGGAAGGGCGGAACAGAGGACAAAACCACCCGTACGCCCAGGTCCTCCAGGGGCTCCACGGGGACGTGGACGCCCCCCACCGCCAGGCCCGTCTCCACCGCCTCCTGGGCAGCGGCCTCCGAGGCTAGGAAAAAGACCATATGGGAGGCCGCCACCACGGCCGTGGGCCCCGCCACCCGCGCCATCGCCCACATGTAGGTTTCCACGTGGGGCGAGGCAGACACCAGGAGGCACCGGACCCCATCCCTCCTGGTAAGGGTGGGGAAGGGGCCCCGGCCATCTGGGATGGTGCTGGAGGTGGTGGTCAGGGCAGGTGTCTTGGCAGCGGCAGGCTGGGGGCCCGCGGCCACCTGGGCGTACGCCCTGGGGGTGCTGCCGCCCCCAGAGCTGGTGGAAGGGACAGTGGGAGGAGACAGAGGGAGAGGAGGAGGGGCCCCAGCCACGGGAGGTGTCGCCTTCCGAGTGGGGCCTTTGCCCTTCTTTTTACCCCCCTGATTTTTCCTCCCGACTGAGGGAGTGCCCCCCAGATTAGGGGGGGCAGGAGCCATGGCAGCAGCAGAGTCCCTGGCGTCCCCACCAGAGTCGTCCTCCGCCCTCACCTGGGGAATGACTCCCGGCGGCTCAGCGGGGGCAGCAGGACTGGTTGTTGAGGGCAGGGACGGGGCTTCGGGGTGGGAGAGTGGGGCGGGAGTGTTTATGGAGGGGGTCCCGGTCCCAGGCACACCCGCCATCCTGGGAAGGAGTGGGAACAGTTCGATGGGGCGGGGATAAAGGAAAGGGAGGGATAGTACGGGGGGAGGAGAGTGGAAAGGGGGGAGGGAACAGGGTAAGAAGGGGAAGGAGGGGTTGTGTGACCGGTCCTCCCCGCTAGGCTGGAAGCAGGGGAGGAGGGCACCAACAGAAGGTAAAAGACAGGGGGTCAAGCCAGGCAAGGGCGCAGGGGCGATACACTCACCAGCCCAAGATGGAACGTCGGCGGCTCCTTCGGCTGCACTGGGGGGTGAGGGGGGCTGGGGTGAAATGAACTCAGGAGGGGGGGTGCAGTGTGTGTGTGGGGGGTAACAAAACCAGGGGAGTCAATTAAGGGAGGGGAGGGCCATGGGTGCTGCCGGAGCACATGGGTCAGAGGAGGGGGGAGCTACAGCAGTGGGGGAGGAGAAGGGGAGGGTCAAGGTCCCCCAAATGTGGGGGCCAGGGTAGGGGGCAGCAACAGGGGAAAAGAAGGGGCAGGGGTGCCCCCAAACAGGGGGTAGAGCAAGGGACAGCAGCAACAGGGGAAGGGGGCTCGCGGCAGCAGAAGGGGGAAGAGGCAGCCAGCCAAGGGAAGGGAAAGGGAAGGGGCCTTTCGGCAGCTACAGCTAGAAGCTAGCTATAGCTAGAAGCAGCTACAGGGGGAGGGTGGAGATAGTAGCTGGGGCGGGTGGTGGTGGAAGAGATGGAAGAGCCACACACTCACCCCCTCCCTCCCAGCTGGGAGGGAGGCTCTCCAGCAGAACCCTGAAGCAGTGGTTAAAAAAGCAGCTGCAAAGAAAGAAAGAAAGAGGGGGGCTAGGGCCAGACCAGGGGGCTATGCGAGGGGGCAAGAAAACATAGATCTTAGCCCCAGGCTCAGCAAAGCCTTATTCCCTGGGTGATCCAGCTGGGGCTGCTTTAAGCTAATTAGGCCACCTGGGGCCTATCAAGGAGATTGCCCCAGCACTTAAAAGCCTCCAGTTCAGGCAGGCAGGCTGTGGAGTTCACAGTTTGAAAGCCTGTGGCTTGGAGTTGGCAGTTTGCAGAAGCTTATAGCTTCTATGGTTGCTGCTACAACACCGGAGGCAGAGGACCCAGCTGGGGAAACAGGGAGAAGACCATGGACTGACCCAAGGGAAGGTAGCAGAACCCCAGGGCAGAGCGGACCCTGTCCCCTCCCTACCCCTCTGGCTCACCTTCCCCCAGCTGCACCACCGGCCGGGCCGGGCCAGAAGAGCACAGGACTCATGGGGTGGAGTATACCTTCCCCCCCACCCCCTGGTACAATAGCTATGATTATTCTTTGAGTGCTGGTCCCTAAGTGTATTCCACATGTGTATGCATGCATGCCAGTGTGCCAGACATTCTTCCAAGCACTGGCCGTTGACCCACACATTTGCAATGTCTTCCCTCATGGTTCTGACTGATGGTATAAGAAGCAGAACGGGTCAATGCCTCTCCAGTTTCTTCTTACCACCACATTGGCCTGAGTTGGAATCCTGCCCTCCTTTGCTACTGTGTGTTCTGTAAAACTTTATTGTAAATAGTTATCTTTTAGCTTAGGAATTCTAGTTTGTTCATAGTCTAGACTAGAAGAGAATACACACCGCAGTTTGGGGGGAAATTCTGCCTGGTCCCAGGAACTATGCCCAGGGTTCTGGGCTTCAAGAATTACATCTTCTGTTCTCATCTTCCTTTTCCATCAGTGATGAGCATCATTAATGCCTCTATTGTCTGGGTGAGACACTGCACTTTGCAGAGATGTGTATCTTCAAGTCCTTGATGCTCAGAACCAAAGAAGCCCGAGAGGTCCACCTAAAGAATTTCCTGATGGAAGAGGCTATGAAGCCTCTTTCTGAGTCGGGCCTGGGAGACCCCCTGTAAATCAGTCTCAGCTGACCAGCAGAGCCCTTCAAGCATCATCCATGGTACAGAACCACCAACACCAAAGCCCAAGGACCCTGCACACAGGGTTCCCCATGAGAATAAGAAACAGTCCCATGGGTATATGGGCAGATCCCCAAAGCATATTGTCTGAAAGAAACACATTTTTTCCCTCAAGGTGCTCCAAGCCGGATGAGACATTGTGTACTGAACCTACAGAATCAGTGCTGAAGATCCCCCAGGCTGGAGGGTAAGATGCAAAAGAAAAGGATCCTCCAGTTCCAGTGGTGATTGTGGTACTGGGATGTAAAGATAAACACTCGCCAGTTCCGTGCATGAATGCAAGTTCGGATACATCATTAGTACTGCCTCTTCAATATAGAGACCATCCAGCCACTATGGAGGAACTGGGCCCTTCTCGCATCTCTGTGGGACCTCCTTGGACTCTGGGCCACAAAGAGACCCCATGCTTCTTCTGAGGACAAAAGACTGCACTCCCTCAACGTCAGATGTGCCCTGATGTTCTACCTACAAAGAACAAGACCCATTAGAAAATCTTTGATACTCTTTGTTGCTATAGCAGGAAGGTCGCAAGGGCAAGCTATATCTTCACAGAGAATTTCTTCGTGGGTCTAGGATGCATATTGGAATGCTACAAACTAGCAAAACTTCTGCCTCTTATGGGTGTTACAGGACATTCCACACAAGCTCAGGCAGCCTTCACGGCATTCTTATCAGATGTTCCACTGTAGGACATTTGCAAGGCGGAAACTTGTGCTTTGTCCATACATTTACAGTGAGCTATGCTCTAAGTAAAATGGCAGCCAGAGATGCAGCAGGAGGAACAACAGTATTGCAAGCATGTCTGCTGCCACTTCCTCACACCCTCTTCCATACAACACTGCTGGCAAGTCATCTATGTGTGGAATACACATAAGGACCAGCACTCCACGAAGAAATGGAGATTACTTACTGTAACTAGAGGTTCTTCAAGATGTGTGGTTCCTATCTGGAGTCCACTACCTGCCCTCCTTCCTCTCTGTTTTGAACTCTATTAGATTGTTGTAAGAGGAGGAATTGGAGAGACGTTTACCTGAGCTGCCCCTTGATTGGGAGCACGATGGAAGACACTGCACATGTGTGGGTCAATGGACACTGCTCAGAAGAATTTCTGGGCTCAGATACATGGCGCACACATGTAACCAGGAACCACATATCTCGAAGAACCTCCATTTACAGTGAGTAACCTCCATTCCCAGATAGACAATACCACAAATACCAAGTCATGCTATTTCATTAACTGACAGCACAAAGGGTATTCACCAAATGCCTAGTGATAGTGGTGGCGGTGTACCTGATGAAACAAAGAGTCCAGGTTTACTTTGATGATTGGCTCATTTGAGAAAAGTCTGTACAACAGGTGATTGACTCTACAGAGCAGACTTCAACTATTTGCCTCCCTCTGACTCCGGGTGAAGGAATTAAAATCAGTGTTGGTTCCTACTCAAAGGATAGAATTTATAGGGGTGTATAGTCAGTCATCAGTTGTTTCTCTCCCTCTGGGTCGGAGGGAGGCCTCACTGCTTCACTAGGTCACCATCTCTTGATGGGAGAATTAGCCAATAGGCTGCTAGGGGATTTCTGGCCCTCAGAAAGGCAGAACAACTATGCAGTCTCTAGCCCCAGCCCTCAAACAGAGCAAGATGAGTGCATGATTGATGACCTCCAGTCTTTAGGCCAGGCAGGGTAAGTACACAATCTCAAGTCCCCGGTCCTCAGGCAGGGTAAGGCAAGTACTCAGTCTATAGATCCAGTTTTCCGGTGGGAGGGGCAGAGCCAAACAGCAGTCTATTGCCCAGGCCCTCAGGCAGGGCAGGGCAGCCAAGCAGCCTATGGCCCCTGGAAGGGGTTTGAGCACTACTGCAGTCTTGGGCTCAGGTAGGAGGTTGCTGCCGCCCCAAGAGGGATTACAGGGCAGATAGGGGAATGTGGGCCCACCTGACTCCACTGCATTCCAGCCCAGGGCCCTAACAGTGGGGGAGTGATCTGGGTCAGCAGGGAATCCGACCATAATGCACTGACCAGGGCACAGGCCCCAGTACTGCTGAATTGCAGTCAACCCTCCCTGGGCTACTTCATACCTTCTCCCTGGTGTGGAGCATTCCTACCCATGCCACCGGGCATCCTCAGTTACTCTGGGATAGGTGGACAATGGCAGTCCCCCTGGTTCCCCTGCAGGCAAAACTCAGTGGGCAGGGTACATCGGGGTGTTTCAGCAAGGGCACAGTGTGGAGTGAGTCAGATGTATCTATCTCCTTCACTGATTCAGCCCCAATTGAGCTGGAGGCCCTGCTTTTTATAATTCCTGTCCCTCCCACCCACTTCTGATGGGAGGGGTGAGGTTGGTCTAGCTCTGCTCACCTGCATAGGGAGGGTGGCTCTTCCCCCTCTGGGTCGGAGGAAGGCCACATCACCTCACTACAGGGTGGTTCTGGACTCTTCCACAGCAAAGGCCTTTCTGCCCTAGGAAAGACTGCACACTATGGTGGATCTTGTCATCCATTTACATACCCATTGTTGAACATCAGTAAGAGCTTGCTTCAGACACATGGCTTTTTGCACAAATGTAAGTCAGCATGCCAGACTTCAGCTTTGTTGATTGAAAGGGTGGAGGAAGTATATATCAGCTCAACAGACCACATTTAGATATGAAGGTGCAGGTCCCAGCACAAATCTTGGTGGTTAAACTGGTGAAACGACTCTTTAAAAGTGTGCAAGAGAGTACCTGTCTCTCTAACTTTGTCTTCCATTTGACAGATGCTGTAGTATACCTTGCCCTGGCACTGGCAGCTGCTGCAGTTTTGACTAAGAGATAATATTAGGGTCTGCAGCTGTGATGCAGTTATGTCCCGCTCCTCCCAAAGTCTCAATGAAGATCTTTGTTTTCCAGATGATCTTGCTTCCTTGTGTATTGACGGGGGTAAGAGGCAGGCAAAGTGATATGTCACTGTCCCTCATTTATGCTTTTTCCCAGGTGTAAGAAATATCTTTGCTGTGTCATGGGTTAGGCAGCCCCCATAGTTTATGTGCTTGAGCAACTGTCTTTGTTTACATCTCCTCTGCTGGAGAATAGCCGTTGGTCATTTAATACCTGTTCCCCTGCAGGCATGGAACACTTGCAGAGTGTTGGTCACTCTTGTAATCTTTATGGAGCTAGTCTATGGGCATTTCCCAGATTTGAAATGTATTTCAGTTACAAACAAATAGTAAAATCTTGTCACTTCATATACAATGATACATGCATTTCAACAGGATAGTAATGCTCAATAGATTATAACTTTCTAAATGATATCTCACAAGACATACTTTGACTCAAACATATCATAATCATATAACAGTGGTACATATGTGGTTACAGGGGGTAACATGGGATGCAGTATATCACAGTAAGTAACCATGTCGTCTTCTGAGTCTGGCAGTTGCATAAGTGAGGGAGAGGAGTGATGAAGGGCCCACAAAACTAATTGAGGTACAAATCCCTCTCAGAGGAGTTTCAAGGTACAAGGCTGTGCTTTCCCCACATCCCACCTTCTTAATATGGAGAAGTCTCTTCTCTAGCTCTGTTAAGTCTTTCTAAATACTTAGAAGGTTGTAATAAAATATTGTCTCTAGCAGAAGGGCTTTAAAATATGAATAGGGAAAGGCTGGATGGCGGGTTCTGATGCTCCATGAATGGTGTCAACCTAAAGAGAACATGAAAACCTTGCTGTAAAGTTGGCAATTTCAGGAAAATAACATTCTCCATCTTCACATTTTAGACTCTAATTTGATATGACATGGTCTGTTCTGTATGTTTTACCATACTTCAAAAAAAATTTATTCATATTTTGGTCTTGGAAAACTAATAATATTAAATCTTGTCCAACATAACTAAAAATGCTCAAAACAATGAAGCTAATTACCTACAGTTAACTAATCTATCTAAATGCAGAAAAAAAACCTCATGAAGCCTGATTCTTCTTCAAGCACTTGCTCATATCCATTCCACTGTAGGTGTGTGCATGCCTTCATGCATGGTTACCAGAACTTTTTTCCCTTTAGCAGTGCCCGTAGGGCTGGCTTTGAAGCCCCACGCACGTGCCATGCTATATGAGGCACTGCTAGCCCTATGCCCCCTCAGTTCTTTCTTTTTGCCTGTGATGGTTGCTGGAACTGCTTCAGCTTGCATCGCACACAGAGGGACAGAAATAGGGGGTCTAAGAGATGTCAACCAACTCCAGGGTTCTCCTCAGCCCCCCAGAAAGGGTTGTCTAGGCAATCCGGTAATCAAAGGAGACCATTTTGAAGGTGCGGCCAAAGGCGGCTTTCCAGCCTGTTCCCTGGATCCCTCCTGTCCCTTCTTGAACCACCTAGTTCCCTTCCTGTCCAAATAGGCCAAGGTCACTTCAGATCACTGAGTCCTTGGTATAGTTTCAGCAGGCTATGCCCTCCAGTTTGCTTTTTCCCCTCCCATCAGCCCTGCCTCCCCATCCCTCTTCAGGGACCCTCTCACAAGAGATAGAGATCCTTCTCAGCCTAGGGGCCGTAGAAGGGGTCCCACCATACATGAAGAGGAAAGGGTTTTAGTCAAGGTACTTCCTCATCCCCAAAATGAAAGGGGGTCTCAGACCTATACTAGACCTGCATCATCTCAACAAATTCCTCAAGAGGCTGAAATTTTGCATGGTCTCCCTTGCCTCCATCATCCCCTCCCTGGATTCAGGAGACTGATATCCTGCCCTCAACTAGTCCCCTCGGTAACCCAGGTATCGGACACCTCGACTTAGGATCGGGGGCCCATATCAGCACCAACCTTGGCACACAAGGGGTCTAGTCAAGGGAGGAGAGGCTCATGCACATCAGCGTGAGAGTTATGGGCTATTCAACAAGCCTGTGGAGTGGTCCTCCACTTTATTATGGGCAAGGTGGTACAGGTACTGACAGACAATACAGTGGCCAAGTAGTACATCAACAGGCAGGGGAAAGTCCATTTCTCAGCCCTCTGCAAGGAAGCCATTTGTCTGTGGGACCTGGCGGTGAGGCACAATTTTCATATAATAACCTCTCACCTTCTGAGAGTGAGGAATGACGAGGCGAACCCCCTCAGCAGGTCATTCTTACCCCGCCACAACTATTCACTGCATTCAGGTGTGGTCTTTATGATTTTCCAATGGTGGGGCTGTCCCCAGGTGGACCTGTTCGCATCATCATGGAACAAGAAATGTCTGCAGTTCTGCTCCCTCTGTGGTCTGGAGGCCAGGTCGCTCTCCAACACCTTCCTTCTGCAGTGCTTCATGTATGCATTTCCTCCCATTCCTCTCCTTCACAAAGTCCTGCTGAAAATCAAGAGGGACAAGGCAGACATAATCTTAATTGCTCAGGCCTTGCTGTGACAGTACCGGTTCATCATGCTGCTGGACCTATCGATTGCTGCCCCCCGCCGGAGCTTCCAAGATGGCATGATCTCCTGTCTCAGGATCACGGTTGCTTGCTACACTTGGACCTGGACTCCCTACATTTCATGGCATGGAGGTTCTGTGGCTGAGTGCAGAGGAGCGAGTCTGTCTGGCGCAAGTCCAGCAAATCCTGCTGGGTAGCAGGAAACCTTCCATGTGGGTTGTGTATCAGGCTAAATGGAAGCGATTTTCCTGTTGGGCAGAGTCCCACGGTATTTCGCTGGCATTGTCACTGATACAGGTGATCCTGGAGTACCTGTTACAGCTCAGACACCAGGGGCTAGCTGTGACTTCCCTGAAGGTCCACCTAGTGGCTATGTTGGCGTTTCACCAGCCTTTGGAAGGGACATCAGTTTTCTCCCACCCTATGACAGTTAGGCTCCTGAAAGGGCTAGAGAGGCTCTATCAGCAGGTCCGTGACCTGGTGCCTCCCTGGGCCCTCAACCTGGTCCTCTCGCAGCTCACGGGGTCCCCCTTTGAACCCATGGCTACATGCCCTTTACTGCTGCTGTCATGGAAAGTGGCCTTCCTGGTGGCCATTACCTTGGCAAGGAGGGTTAGGACACTGACCTCAGAGCTTCCTTATACTGTGTTCTATAAAGACAAAGTTCAGTTGCAGCTGCACCTGGCCTTCCTGCCTAAGGTGGTTTCCCAATTTCATTATAACCAAGACATTTTACTCCCCACGTTTTTTCCCAATCTGCATGGTTCGGAGAAGTAGAGGAGGTGGCGGACGCTAGATGTTAGAGGGGCGTTAGCATTCTACATCGAGCGCACAAGACCATTCTGGAGATCTACACAACTCTTTGTCATGGGGCTGATCAGATGAAAGGCTTACCTGTTTCCACCCAGCGCATCTCATCATGGATAACTTCCTGCACCAAGTTCTGCTATGAGAAAGCAAAGGTGCCACTTCCAGGGATAATTACAGCCCGCTCAACCAGAGCTCAAGTTTCGCCTACAGTCTTCCTAGTGAGAGTGCCTGTGCAAGACATCTGCAGGGCTGCCACTTGGTCATCTGTATGCACCCTCACATCCCACTATGCCATCGTCCAGCAGGTATGGGATGAAGTGGGATTCGGCAGAGCAGTGCTGCAGGCAGCTCCTTCGTAACTCCGGCCCACCTCCAAGGTATTGCTTGTTTGTCACCTACAATGGAATGGACATGAGCAAGCACTCGAAGAAGAAAAGATGGTTACTTAACTGGTAACTGTTGTATTTTGAGATGTGTTGCTCATGTCCATTCCATGACTTGCCCCCCCCACTCCCCTGGTCCCCACTGCCAGTGCCAAGAAGGAACTGAGGGGGCTCAGGGCTGGCAGAGCCTCATATACTGTGGTATGTGCGTGGGGCTCCAGAGGGAGCTGAAGCCAGCCCTACGGGTACTGCTAAAGGGAAAAAAGTTCCAGTAACCATGCACAAAGGCGCGCACCCACCTACAATGGAATGGACATGAGCAACACATCTCGAACAACAACAGTTACAAGGTAAGTAACTGTCTTTTCAGTTACAAACTCCAAATTTTGCACCCAGGATTTAATCATGGGCACAAGTTATAGCATTTATATATCTAATAATTTGACCATGCTCACAAAATTGGAGGCCAGTCTTCTTAAAAAAAAATAGAAATTAGCTCTTCATGAAAATATGCTGCAAGGTGATGTTTTTTACAATGTGAAACAGTTCTCATTCAGAAAAAACTGCTAAAGGTTCTTGAAAATAAAAATGTGCACAGACTGGCATTTATAAATTTATCCTCCTGTTGATAAAATTCATAAATTATGACAATGGTAGTAGGAAATGTTATCATTTTATTAACAATTAAACAAATTTCACTGCTTAAAAATTGAATGTTTAAAAAAAAAATTAGCCATTAAAGATTTTCCCTGAACTCTAAAGTAGTAATAAATCAAGTTTGAAATTGGTTTGTTTACAATCTCTGGGACATGGTTTTTTGACTGCCAGTGTCACAAACAATGTTGTTTCTTTCAGCAAGTTGGTTGCCACCAGCTGTGGATTCAAGACTCCAACTATAATTTAAAAAGTTATTTTCAAATAAATCTAATGGTTCATTCATGGTGAACAGAACTTTTTTACTTTATAAACTTGTAGATTTCTAGACGAAGCAAAATGGGTGGAGTTTTCCTTTATGATACATAAATTAGAGTGTCTGCATTCCTACTGGTACTCAAATGCAGTCTCATGTCTACAAACTCTGCTAATGCTTTCCTAAATTATGATCTACCCATTGTCAAGACTTCATATACCTGTAAGCAATATCTCCTGTCCCAAAAAAGGACACATGGATCTGAGTGCCTGATTTGCTAGTGCATCCAGCAGAAAAACTGGAATCTTTGGAAAACACAGGTGAGTGGAGGTTTGTATTTAATAAGAATATGATCTTGTTAATTTAATAACTTTAAGCGAATTGCTTTTCCATCTGACCTTTTCCAGTGATCGTTTGGAAACTTACTTTCTATTTAGACATTTAAGTTAATGAATAAATGTTTGAATTTAACATTCACAGTAACTATTTTTAATTTATATTTAAATTGTACGCTTGATTGTTAAGACATCACTGGTTTCTGTTGAAACAGCTTTTAATCATTATTGATGTTGTTTTATAACAGACTTGTCTAGACATTAGTACACATGACTTACTTGTATTACGTACATTTATTGAGAAATCAGTGGCTTTATTAAGTATTACATTCATGTATTTTAAAATAGTCAGAGTCCTGTTGGGACTCAAATTCAGTCTCATGTCTACAAACTCTGCTAAAGCTTTCCTAAATCGTGATATACCCATTGTCAAGACTTCCTATATCTGTAAGCATATATATATGTATTGTTTTCCCATTAAATGTCAGCACAAACTACAATAGGGTAACACAGAAATGTTTCCTATTATCAGAAAGACCCACTTCACATTTGCAGAAGTGTTCTATGACTGTTTTAAAATACATGAATGTAATATTTAATAAAACCACTGATTTCTCAATAAATGTATGTTTAATTACAAGTAAGTTATGTTTATTTATTTATTTATTTATATATATATATATATATATATATAAAAATAAATCTCAAATCCTGCAAAGTCAGTAACCATATATGGGAACAGAAATCCTACACAATATGCAAAAGTTTGTTCCATGTAGCATAGCTATATATACCACACAACAATGTAATACCAAGCAAATGAGATACTTGACTTCTGAATTGGGCATATTAAAACATATATACTATAAATTCACACCAATCAGGCTTGCTGTAGGGAAGAATGCAATGTTATGTGACCATTTTAAGGATGTTATTTGAAGAGAATAATTTTGTATAATTCCAATTAATTAACATTCAGTAAAATCAGGCAATGATATACCATAGATAATTTTGAAAGCCAACAGCGTTTGGAGTTAGAGAAGCATATCTAACTCTGATCACTGGGATTTTTTCCTGTTCTGACATTTTGTTTGTTAAACAGGCAAACATTCCTAGAATACTAATTATTTAACATCAACTTACTAAAATGGGTTCAAACACTAAATAGTTACATATAAAATTGAATATTTTGGATGTTTGTCACATGGTAACTGTACAAACTTTGCAGCTGTTTGTTGGGTACTGTCATTAACTAGTGTATTTCTGTGAAGAAAACTTTAGTGTTTAATGAATAGTCAGTTATCAAATAGTTGTTATCAAAAGATGCTTATTTAACACTTCCTTTTCATTTAAACTTTAACTATAAATTTTGCATTCTGAGTTTTACTCATTTATAGCCCAGACCTATTAAATGACAGTCAGTGCTTTTTGCCAACAAAAAAGGATTTATCAAGTAAGTCCTATGACTGAATTAAGACACGTCTCAGGAAATACAGCGACCATCATAAAAGGGCTAAAATAGTAGAAACACAGTTAAATGTAAAGAGGATACTTTTTGTACCAAAAATAACTGACAATTTTTAGTATAAATACAAGAACAATCATTTATAATATTTTGAACAGTAATGATGCTGTTTTTCTAAAAGATATGCTCTAGGAATTATTTTTGGGGAAATTCTATGGCCTTTGTTATACAGGAGGTCAGACCAGATAATAATAGCAGTCCCTTCTGGCGTTGGTATCTGCACCTCTATTTATGTTAAACTAGCTCAGCTTCCAAACAAAAAAAGGCTTATTTTGTTAGGCACGGACACGTGTGTGTGTGTGTGTGTGTGTGTGTGTGTGTGACACAGAGAAAAAATATAGAACACACGACATTGTGGTGTAAGCATGAGTTTGAGATGACTGCATGATTCGCAACTGATGGTTGAGTTATGAGTGTCTTCCATGTATTCTATAGAAGCCATGTTATAGTATAATTAAGATTATCTTAGTAAATTTTGAAGAATTTGAATGGGACTTTCTTTTATCCCTTAGCTAGGAAAGCCAGAAAGGCCTTAGTTACTGTGAATCCCACTGTGCAGAGTTCAGAGAAGAGAAAAATGAAAAATAAATGTAAAATGCCTCCAATATTGACCTAAAATAGATTTCCTTAGTGAAAAAAAAAAAAAAGAATCTTCACAATAGTGCAAAGTTTCTAGCCCTACATGACTGTGAATAGTTGATATTTATATGTATAGAAAAGAAGTACTAGCCCAAGACTGAATAGTGGTCCGCCTGGCCATAAGGCAGGTATCATTTTGGAGAAAATTTCATATTGAGAGAAAATATTACTCTGACAGATTAAAACAAATGAACAAAAAGGCTTCTTTTTGAACAGTCAGATATTTGGCGTATTAGTCTTTTCAAGATAGATTAGTGAACAAGGGTCATGCAAGGTAGTCAAACGTCTCATAAATTTATTACATGACTTCACCTCTATGTACCTGGCAGTTTTGGCTTGAAGAGAGAACTGGCTGCTTTTTTAGGGAGATGAGGATCTCTTTCTTTTAACCCTAGGAGGAACTGGATCTACCGCCTGAAAGAGAGCAAATCTCCTGCCTTGTCCAGGAGAATGCTCATCCCTAGAGCTTCCAGGGAATGGGGCTCAGAAGCCTGAGGGTGACAGCCAGCTGGTGGGGAAGGCTCAGGCCAATAAACTGTCTGGCCACTCGGTGATCAGGGAAAGACTTGCAGGTCTTGCTGCAGAAAAGTCAAACTGAGATATATACTAAATGAGCAATTCCCCTCTCAAGCTGACCCCGTGCTGTACCCAGCTTGGGGAAGAGTACTTTACTGATTTGCTTGTTTGAGTAAAGACCTATTTTTCCAACACCGCCAAGAAGTGTATCTCTTTAGGCCTGGCCATTGACTACTCTATTGACATGACACCTGTACAGGTACATCCTATAGAAAAATAATTTGATGCCAGACTGCATTCTACTCTGTTTACCAGGAGGGGTATTTACCTGCATATTCCAATATCATTCTACGAGTTATGTCCCCCCTCCCATATTCTTCTCGGACATAGCCATCCTCATTTATCTTCTGTAAAGCACATTTATTTTTTTAAAGGATGTATTTTTTAAAACTTGCTCTCTCCTCCTCTAAAAATCCTGTTTAGTCTCCCAATTAAAATACTGATTAATATCTTCAAGCATGTCCATTAGTCCCAGTTCCATGTAAACCAAACCTTGTCTAAAAAAAGTTTTGGTTTGCCCAAAACTTTCACACTTCAGAGTCTGTAAACTCCTGAGACCCAGTTTTTGCTGCATATAACTCATGAACACATTCTAACTTGAAATTGGGAGGGTTGACAAAGTTCTACCCTAACTTCTAAAGTTGGAAAATGTCATCTGTCCATATGTAAGATACCAATTCTTTGCCTATAGATTAGTATTAGCCAAAGCACAGTTTCATACTGATATTTACTGAAAGTGTTTGAATTGTTTGTTCAGTTAAGTTTGAAAAGTGGAAAGGTGGCTAGATAATAAATATATAGAGAACAAACTATGAGGCAGTTGTAGTGCCTAGAACAAACAATGTGCATCTGATAACAGTATCTGAAGTTAAAAGGACATTGGAGCTTTTTCTTTTTTTGTGATTCTCATATTCCAGAGTGGCTTAAAATCAGTAAGCAAGTCAATGGTAGTTGTGGTTCTTCTTTTAGTATGCATCAGTGTGGATTCCACTATAGGTGTGCATGCACGAGATCTGACACTGTAAGGAGTGAGAAAATGGAATCTGACTAAATTGGTGCATGATGCACTGATATTGCTGATAGGTGGACTTTGAAAGAGCTATTGCAAATCAGGAAATACATAACTGGTAGAATTGAATAGGTATACTAATTATTAAGTATTTAGTGACAATTACTAAATTATTCATAGATTTTATTGCTGTAAGGGGAACCATTGTGATCATCTGATCTCCTGCATACCACAGGACATAGAGTATCACTCAGTGATTCTTGCATCTACTCTAACAATTTAAGGTTGAATTAGAGCATATCTTTTGGAAGGATATACAGTTTTGGTTTAAAGATTTCAAGTAATTCCGACTCCACCACATACATCCCTGATAAGGTTCTAGTGAGAGAGACAATATGGGTAAGGTAATATTTTGTGTTGGACCAACTTCTGTTGATGACAGAGACAAGATCCCCGTGGCCAATTACCCCCACTATTAAAAATTTTCTCCTAATTTCTCCTCTGAATTTGTCTATCTTCAGTTTCCAGACATTGGATCTTTTTATAGCATTGTTTGCTGGACTGAAAAGCCTTGTACTATCAGAAATCTTTTCCACATTTAGGTACTTATCGACCATGACCAAATCACCTGTTAACTTTTGTTAAGAAAATAGATTAAACTTCTGTAGTCCAATGTCTAGAATTGGCTGTGTAAATTATGTCTGATTCGTTATTACCAAGGTATGATAATCTGCAATTCTTTTGGTTTTTGCAAGGAAAGTTTAACTTCCAAAACCTTGGACCAACGTACATACATATTTTGTAAATGTGCAGAATTCATATACATGGTATGGTATTTCATTGTTTTACTGTTGTTTGGTCTAATAAAACAAGTTGTTTTAATGTTGCTGGAACTATGAAACTCAAAAAGCAGTTCAAGTTTGATATTTCAGAAAGCAGTCTCATAAGCGAGGAAATGGATATGGTACTATTGCCAACAGAATATTCACATAGGTGTTTGTTTTTATATAGTTAGAGATACATGGAAGAAAGAAAATGGCATATTTTTTTCAAACAGTATATTATTATTTTGATTCATATTCAGGTATGAAGACATTGTTATGTAACTTTGAAGTGTTCACTCTGTGTAATTTTAAAGTATATATAGAACCAGAGTATTGTTGATCTTGAAATGTTACATTTTGTCTATGTAGTGTAGTATTAGCTTGAGGCATGAAATAAAATTTTGGCTCCCATTATTTTAAACATTTGTGTGAGAATGCTTATAGTGCTTTTGAAAAGGATTTCAGCTCTGCACAGTTTGTATTCTTGTTGCACAGAAAGGTACACATTTCCTGGATGTACATTGGCCTAAGAAATGTCATTAACTATTTGCATTTTGAGTACATTCTTGGTACAATAAGCTGGTCATGTTAGTTATGTAACCTTAATTACATTAAAAATTACAGTGTGAAGAAAAAAAAGAAATGATACTTTGCCCAGAATACTGCATCTGCGTGAACACATTATGGTCAGAGAGTTTAATTATTTATTTTATTTTATTAAAATGTGGGTTTAATGCTGGTGGAAAGTGCTGCTTGAGAGCTCTGCAGAAATCTTCTGTTTGAACAGTAGCAGCATGGGCTTCCCTGTATGGCCCAGCTGTGTGTCTCAGATATGACCTAGAGGGACCATGTCACAGCCTAGGATGTCCCCTTTAAGGGCGTTGGGTATAGCCCCACCTGTGACTAACTAGCTGTCTCCTACTTGGTGAGATAAAAGACTAACAAGCAACTCAGTTGAGGGCAGACCTGCTGGGAGTAGGGAGAATCCACCAGGAGACCCTGGGTCAGGGAAAGGCCCAGGAAGGGGGCTTGCCATAACAGCTGGGTGAAAGATCAGGCGGGGATATCTGGCGTTTAGGCAGCAGCAGAAGCTCTCTGAGGCAGGCACCTTGGAAGGGTCCAGGTGGCAGGATCTGGTTTACTCTTTTTGGTTGATGTCAAGCCACGCTTGTATTTTAACAATAAATGGATTCCTGAGGAAAAGGGAAGTAAATACTGATACTGGTGAAAGCTTAATCAGTGCAGCTTGCCAGTGAGTTGGCTTGCTGGCTTACATGAGAAAGGGGAAACTGAGGCAGAGGCAGGGTCCATTGTTGGGTTTTAGGACCCCACTTACAGACTAGTTCTAAGCGTGAGAAGGAAGTTGTTCTCTGTGACCATTCCCTCCTTGACTTCTCTGCGGACAAGGTTGTCAGCTACAGTTATTGGTAGCTGTTTTTGTTTATGATGTAGATACTTGCCTTTTGTGAAGTGGGCTAAGATCACCTCAATCATTTAACATACTGTAGGCTACATACTGTAGGCTAATGGCAAGCCAACAGATAGCAGAATTATTCTTGTGAAAAAATTACAAAATTATCATAATTGCCCTAACCCCTGGAGTGACATTATTGTAAGCATTAGTGTTTTATGCCATTACTGCGGAATACACCAGTATCGATACATGGATCTAGGGACGTTGGTGCCAGGCATAGAACTGCTAAGTGAGTGGACCTCCAAAATCAATATGAGACTAACACATTGATGGGCTTAGTTGACTGGGCCTGAAGATCCTCCCACCAACAGGAATCTGAGGCAGCCCTCCCACTACTGTGCAGCCAAACTAGCCTGTGCTATACTGGCTGCTTCCTCCTACCACTGGTTGACTACAAATAAAAGTAGCACCCAAAGGGCAGAAGAGAATAAAAACTGACGAGGGAAGCCTCCTGGCTACTTAGTGAGACTGGAGCTCACTGCACCTTTGGTGCTTAGAAGGAACTGAAATGTATTTGGGGTGGGGGAAAGGAGGTTTCCTCCTTTTATACCCTCAGAATTCTGCTTGAAGTAAAGGGGAAGAAGGACTGAATGGCCACAATAGACACCGCTCTTCAGAAGATTCTAGAAGCTTGTGGTATCCCACACGTGTGAATGTGTAGAGGCAGCGCTCTTGAACAACCACAATTACTCGTATGTAACTTTACCTTCCTTCAATACAGGAGATTATAGATACAGTGCAACCTAGGTTAACCTTTATTATCCCAAACTCCCTGTTTTCTGGGACAGGGTCACATCCCCGTGTCATGCGCCGCTCTCCACGGCCAGTGGCTGTGGCCCTCCCCCGGCCTCCAACCCCGGGGGAGACCGCAGCGCCTGCTGGAGTGAAAGGGGGAATCAGCGGATCCAGCGGGTGATATGCCTGGTCCCTGGGCAGCAGGGCAGGCAGCAAACAGTCTCTATGCCTGGTCCCTGGGCAGCAGGCAAACAAGCAGTTTCAGGGCCTGTCCCCTGGGCAGCAGGCAAGCAAGCAGGTGTCTCCCGGCCGTCTGGCCGGCGGGTCAGGACTCTCCCTCTTCCTCTCACTCGCTGGCAAGTGCGGGTATAGGAGGGGGGAGGGGGACGCAGGCCCACCCGTCTCCACTGCGTCCCAGCCCAGGGCCCTACCAGTGGCACTGCGAATACCACTGGTGCGGCGGGGATCCGGCCGCAACACGCCACGGCGGCTCTGCCCCCTCGCTAACCAGTATGTCTGGTTGCCCCTGGGCTACTTCCTCCCCGCCCTTCCCGGAGCTGACCCCGATCAACCCGGGGGCAGGGTGCGCGGTCCAGGGCAGGCTTACCCATCCATCGACGTCCGGCGGCGGCAGCGGGGGCAAGTCGTCGGCGTCGGGCAGCTCCTCAAGGTCGGGTCCTGCTTCAGGGGGGTCAGCGGCCGGCAGCTCCTCCAGGTCTGGCCCTGCTTCCGGTGGGGTCACCCCCTGTGGTCGGCCCGGGACCTCAGGCCAGGCCTGGGGTTCGGGGCCTGTCGGCCAGTCTTTGGGGCTCGCCGGCCACTCCCAGTCCCCTGGCCCGGGAGGTCCTACCCAGTCTGGGTCCTGGGGCTCATCCACCGGTCGGCACAGTCTTGGCCTGTAGCAGGCCTTCTCTTCCCTGACGGGAGCCTTGGGCGGCACATCTGCCTCCCAGGGCTGACTTCCCCCTACTGGACCCAGGGGCTGCGTCTTTATACCGCCCCTTCCTGGGTAGGGCCCGCCTCCTGCCCGCCGATTGGGCTGCCTAGTTGGTCCTATCTGGGTCGGCCCTGCAGGTTGATGGGCAGGCTGGCGGGCCGGTCCAATCCCCTCCCGTTGCCGGGCAGTTTTATCTGGCTGCCTGTATCGCCGCCCTGTTGGCTGTGGCCCTCCCCCGGCCTCCAACCCCGGGGGAGACCGCAGCGCCCGCTTACACCCCCTATTAATTAAATTGAGAAATCCCTCCATTTAAGTGAAAGCTCTATCATCCATCTATATTTTGTGTTACCATGACCTTAGGATAATCACTGTTGTATGGTATTAACAAAAACAATTACTCTAATTTCTATTCAGCTACTCTATGCTCTTTTGGGTCAAGTAATCCAAGCTATCTCCCTCTTAGTTGTTGCTCCCAGTTCAGAGAGCTTCTCTCTAAAGATTAAGATTAAGATATTTTTAGCCTATCTTGTCTCTTTATCTGCTGCTCCTCAGCACTTTAAGTTAACTCTATGCTCTCCAAATCACTGGCTTTACTGTTTTTGGTAGTATCCTACCATGAACAAATCATGCACATAAGCAATTCAGAAGGGAGACCTAGAGTGGACAAAGAAGCATTGACGGGCTAAGTTCTGTCCAAAGACACACATGCCCTACTCCCAGTTAAGTCAAGGCCAGCTATACAAGTGTAAGTGAGGGATAAATTATTCCCAAATGAAAAATTGAACAGCAGCAGATGGAAAAAGAAAATAGGCCTAGAGTTGCTTTCCTTGCTTGCCAATTTTCTTGCCAGAGATGAGGGTCTCTGAGCAAGGAAAGGGAGTTGGGAGCAATAGTGACTGGTTCCTGGAATACCTGTAGTTGCAGTGGACATAAAACCCCTCAAGATTACTACTTGTCAACAAAACAACCCTGGGTCTCAATTGCCTTTGAGGAGGAAATATAGTGATGAGAAGTTGGTAGAGCACATGTCCCTTTAAACCATAGATCTCTTTTTATTTAAAATGAAGGATACCTGCATGAAAAATCCCATTATCTACACGATGAGGAAAGTGCACAAAGTTCTACTTTGTACTTTGGCAGTGATAGCTCATTTATATTGTAGGCTACATGGACAAGATGGAAAAAGTCACTTAAGTGACTCTTAGCAGTGTTTACCATTTATGATGTCTTCCTAGAATATCTGGTTTAGGCACGGGACGCAATGCTTTTAATCTGAATCCTTCCTGTGCCATCAGATGTTACTTAGGACACAAACGAGGTTTTATCATCCCAGTTTGTCCTAGGCTGCTCATTTCATGTCCTGTGTATTGCTAAGTCCCATAAGTTTCCCCTCCCTGAGTAGTGTTTGATGGAGGGATTCTTTTGTTTAGCTCTCAATGCTCTTCTTGAATCTCCGAATGTAAGGAATCCTAGCTTTCTATTAATTATACAGTATGTGTTAAAGGATTATGTTAGGGGTGGTGTGAGCTCTGGAACAGATAGTTACAGAACAAGTGTTAAATAGTGCTTTTAAAATAGTTTAAATGTTGAACCAATACTGGTTTAACCAGTCTCAATTCTCTTTCTTGTCCTAACTCAAATACAAATCAGGCCTACTTGTACAAATCAGGCAGATTTGTTACTGTTGTATTAAAATAACACTATTGCTGCAAAATGACTATTGGGGTTGTGATAACAGGCTTGGTCAATCCATTTTTTTTTCAAATGGGAAAGCTGTTTGGTGTCTACCAATAATTGAGAGAGATGAGACTATTAGACCATTTTACCATGAACCACATTCAGCTATAATGTCACCTTTTTTATTTATAAAGCTGTTAAAACAAAATGAATGCCAAGATAAAACTAACACAGAATGGTATTGTTTATTTAATCACTAATGTCTAGGCCATGTGCAGTGTATGTAGTGTCTTTCTCTTAGCTGAAAATTGATTGGGACAGTTTGACCTGTAAGACAAGATTGTTCAGTAGAGAAGCACAGGAAAATGAACATATTTTTTGGCAATTGCTTGATTCAAAAACTCATAGCAATACCACATTATTTTTTTCATCATCATCATCAGGAGTTACCACTTTTGCTTGTGATTTTTTTCAAGTAGAAAATATAATTTGCTAGTACTAGAAGCTTGGCATGGTGTTCCTGCAATAGCAATGGGTTTTTTATTTGACAATGATCTGTTCTGCTTGAAAGATTAATAGTAGGAGCCCTGTTTAGAGTAAACAAGCAGTGCCTGTGGTAGAAATGTAAAGTCCTGAATATATTGCATCTACCCTGGAGAAACCCTAGGGATAAGTGCTGAATGTTGTGAGCTAGCAGTAACAAATTTGACATCTTGTTCTACGAACAGACCATCCAAAGAATATCCAGAATTAAAAGACAGTGTTTTTCCATCATAGGTCATGCTCGTTATACAAATTGGTAGGAAAAAAAAACTTTTTGTGAGATAAATGCAATGTTTCCAGGTTATAAATGCAGACACCCATAAGTTCCATACCTATCTTGCTATTAATGCTTTCATTCACTCTTCTGCCAAGTTGTGCCTTTTTTGTTTAAGAATGCCTAAATAAAAATGGTTCTAATTTAGAGAATTCTTTTTTAATGCAAAGCAAAGATGTAGAAGAGACTAGTTATGTTAAGAAGCTTTATGCTGATGGCATTCTGACCCACCACCTCACAACATTTATACACTAGCCACCAAACTTCCTCCTTTCCTCTTAAGGTAAATGATAGCAAAGTAAATCTCAGGCTAAGCTTCCTCTGATCTTAGTTGTTAGAATTTTTCCTGTAGGATTCTTGTGCCGTCCTCTGTTTATCTCAGCCTCTGGGAGAGAATCAAATGTTCTTACTTCTGAATTGGAACTATTGTAATAGGACCCACCTGATTGGGCTGTAGGGTGAGCAGATGCCCCGATTTTACGTTCTTTGTCTTTTGTAGACAACTATCTCGCCCCTTCCCCTGAAAAAAAAAAAAAAAAAGGGTCCTGATTTTTCACACTTGCTATTTGGTCCCCTTTCTGGCTGCCAAGTTGAGTCAACAGAGAAGTACTGCATCTTAGTGCAAGGTCCTAACAACTGACAGGTATATAGTTAAAAATAAATGTAGAAACACAACCTTTATTTGCACTCTTTTAATCCTAAATCTACCAGATGTCCCTGCGAAAAATTTCATTTTAAAACATAGTGAATGTGCTCAGTACTTCATGAAAGTGAGACTGTCCACTTTGGCTTGAACCTAGTGGATGCTATGAAAGCCAGGGCAGCGTAAGTAGGCATTAACGTAAATGAGAATCAGGTCCATAGTCTCTTGAATGAATTGTCATTTAGAGCTCACCACTTTTTTTTCCTTGGAACAACATTTTAAAACTCACATCATTTAGATCCATAAAATGTTTTAAGTTCTGGTATAGCTATAGTGCTTTTTAAATTAAATTGCTTTTATAAACTGTTCTGTTTAGTTCTTTGTAGCTGTTCATTGCTTCTTTCTTGTGGGCTTAATGAATCTGGAAGATTGTCAAGCACAGACAACAGTTTTCATACTGTCTGCAAATACTTAACTGGTGATTTGGCGTTTTTGGTACAAAAATGGAAAATGCCAGCCAGCTCCTTTTTGTGATTTGTCTTTAAAAAAAAAAGGCTTGCAATACTGCCAGACTAACGTTGCCAGACTATCTGGTTTACCTGAAGAAACTCTTTCTATGGGGAGAAGAATCCTTTTGTAATATTTATTTAAATTCTCCTTTTATGATGAAAATCTATCTCCTCCTTTTGTTAGCAAAAATATCATGAAATGGGCTCCACTTTCTTTTACCAAAATAGTGGTGCTTACACAATAAATAATAAGGGATTTTTAACTTTTTCCAAGTTTTTGATGAGATCTGTAAAAGAGCATTTCTTGGTTCCATTTAATGTCAAAGAGCTAGTCAGGAAGATACTCACATTATGTCTGGCTGTTTTGTGATTAATAGTGTGATATTCTAATTTTTTCCATTGTTTCATCTGTGGCTTTGATGTCAAGAAAAGGTGCAAAGGAGAAAGTGTAATGATGAACAGACAATAGAGATTACATATATCTCTACTAGACAAACTATAGACCCCAATTCTGGAGAACATCTTTGTTCAGGAAGGATTCTTAACTTCATGCAAATATTTCAGTGCTTTCCTGAGTCAGGGCCTATAGTTGCTACTCCCTTGTCTGTCATTCCTCTGATACACTAGCACTCTATCCTTTAAAAACCTGATTTTTTTCCACCACAGCAGATAGCATGGGAAGATACAATAACATAAGTCAAGATTTATTTTTTAAAAATGTGTGCCTAGGTTAAAGCACTTACTATTACTGGAACCCCAGTTATGAATCAGGACCCCATTGTGCAAAGTGCTGTACAAACAAAGACCAAAAAGACAGTCCCTGCCCCAAATAGCTTGCAGTCTAAGACAAGAGACAATGGATGCAATGGCAATGGCAATGGATGGATACAAACTGGGGAGTACAAGGAAACAATGAAACATTATTGCCTAGATAGATAAGACAGACACAAGGTAGAAAAAGGAGTTTAACACACAAGCAGAGTGAATAATTTAATGACAGCAAACAGTGTGTTAGTTCTACGGTTTTTTTTGGTTGTACTTTAATTGTTTTTTTGGTTCTGTTTGTTTGGGTGGGTTTACTTAGAAGGGTAGCAGCTAAATGGAAAGGAAAAGGAACAGAACAAGAGTGTAAGAGGGGCAGGTGTGGAGTGAAACTAAGGTGAGAAGGGAGAGAGAGGGGAAGTATTGAAGCAAATAGCCAGTCAGCACAGGGCAAAGTGAGTCAATGAACGTTCTAACTGTTTTTGGTTTTTCTGAGTGGCTGCTGTCTGTAATTTTCCCCATGGACATGTTGCAGAGGGCAGGGACGATACCACCTAGGGCCACCATGATAGGGTGTTGGAGAGTGTCTCAGATGAGTGGCCTGATATTTTCAAAAGTGCAGAATGTTTAGCAGATCCCATTGAGTTCAATGGGAACTGCTGCATGATCAGCACTTCTGAAAATGAGACCCCTTAGGCCAGCAAACGCTTACGCATTATATATCTGGATAGTTCATTGAGAGAAACTACTCAGATATGTAAGCACATGTGTAAATGTTTGCAGGGCTGGAGGCTTGTTTAGACATGTAAACATGGCCTTGGGAGTAGAGCTGTGTGAGTAAATGACTTTTCAGTTCAGTGGACCAACCGAAAAATTGGAAAAAAAAATCATTATAGGTCAAACAAAACATTTTGTTCGACTCAAAAGGAAATGTTTTCTTTTGGTTTGGAGTTTAACCTTTTCCTCAAAATAAAATTGATGTAAAATTAAAAAATTTTACAAATTCAAAAATTAAAAAAAAAGTTGTTTTAAATAAAAAAAATTGAAATGTTTCATTTAGAAAACGTGGAAATAAAGCATTTAGATTTTTTTCAGATTGTTTTGGTAAAAAATTTTTTTGCAAATTTGATATGTTTTGGTCAGTCTAAATTTTCATATTTTGTCCAAAAAAGTTTTGGCTGAAAGATTCCACCCTGGGGGAGCTTAACTTTAGGCATCCACTAGTGAAAATTTTAGCCAGGATTTTGGGAACCAGACATACATATTTACAATATTAATCATTTGTTGCATTAGTTAAAAACTAGGATGTAGGTTTTGCAGCTCTACTTTCTAGGTCCTTTGAAATGGATTTGAAAGCTCCTTTGAAAGCTAGAGTTGGATGAATAATTCTTTATGAAAAATGTGCCTAACAGATACTGGCCTCTCTCCTATTTAAAATCATTTGCACACCTATTCTGCTGCTATGAATGTATTTGTTATCCATATGTAGCCATTGAATACTTTATGAACAAACTCTGGCATATGCACTTGTAGGAAAAATCACGAGGGTTGGCAATACGGAGACTGCTGCTTGGCAGGGCCTCCCAGCGGGAAGGTAGGCCTGACGCAGGGCTGTTGTTGGGATGAAGCAGGAAATGGAGGTGTAACCACTGCCACAGTGTGCCATAAGGGGGCACAGGGAAATCACATGGCCACAGGCTTTAAAATAGCCCATAGAGAGTGATAACTGGCGCAGTGTCTCAGTAAACAGCATGTCAGGCTCCTAGTAATCTTGGGCTCTTTGAGCCTGAGTGATCCTTTGTGAACTGTAAATGCCTCCACGGCCTGTGCTAGGATGAGTGAGAGAGAAGGGTGCCTTCCTGATTAACTTCTCAGGTTGGCTTTGTGGTGTATTGACAACTGTTAAAGTTGTAAACTGTGGCTTTAAAATCTCTAGGAGTTTCCTGGTCCTGCTGGCAGGCTAGAGGTGCTGTGTAGGGAAGTGTGTGATCTGGACCTCGCCCCAATCTGTCAGCAGCCAGCCCACCTAGAATAAGGCGGGGTGAGTCGTCTCGCTCTGCTTTGTCACTCTCTGTTGTGGGATCCTTGGGTGTTCTCATTCTGAATTCTAAGGAATAAAGTAGTGTTATGCTGCAACCTTGCAGCAAGCATATTTTGTTTTTCTCTACCTTCTCTTTGTACGCTGTAAAGCATAATAAGCCCATCTGCTTAGACTTGGTTCTCAAGAAGTTCGGGGACTTTTTGAACCTGGTTTGTGCTGCTTGCCTTTTGGAGTTTGAGAGTCTTGTTACTGGTTTCAGTGGGACTGGGCACTATTGGTTTCTGTTGCCATAGTCAGAGTTCTGTGCATTAAATGAACCATTGAAATGGATGTAGCTCTGCTTCAGAGCAACAAAAATATCTATGGCTAGCCTTCAAAATTTCTGTTTGGAATGTAGCAAAGTTTTAAGTAGGAAAACTGTAGGTATTTTGGTTTTCTCCTGAGTGTAGAAATCCTAAGCAGTGGGCCTGGAGAGGGGCATATAGCTTAAAGATAAATATACCATTTATAAAGAGATTGCACACACAACTTTTTAAAGCATGCTTCCTGAAATGTGATACACTCTTAATAGATAGCAACTGCAAGAAGACCGAGTGATTTAATGCTCATTCTGTAATTCTCCTGTCTTTTCTTATTTAAATGGCACCCAAAAGCACAGAACAAATAAAATGGCAAGTTTACTTACAACCTAATTTTTGATGTGATTCTCTGAACAAGAGTAATAAATAAGGATGGGATGGGGGGTAAGGTTAAGGAAAGACAAGGAAAACAGTAAAATGATTCTGCAATAACTCAGTCATGGCTGTCTTCACTTGTCTTTTTATAAATTAAATAAGGTTCTACTCCCACTACCTGCCTTAAATTGTAAGCTGGTTTGGGGCACGGACACTGTCTTCTGTTGCATCTTAGACTGCATGCACAATTATGATGCTCTATGAATAATAAATGAATGGTATTCCTTATGTATTTAGACTTACTTTTGCAATTGCTTCTCAGTTTAATTCTTGTGTCAATAGAAATAATTTGGAAGTTTGCTCTTTAGCCAGAAACTTTAATGTTTAAATAACCCATCCAAGTATCAGAACATGACTGCTAGATTTAGTGTCTTTCATATCCCTTGACATTTTTCATAGTTTTGTTGCATGGCATCACAACTTGGTGTTTATTCTTTGTTTACTTTGATTTGGAAATCCTACACACTAGACGCCTTTATCCTAGTTCAATGTTCTGAACACCCTTCACGTAATAAAAACACAGTAATCATCAAGAACACAGAATGCTACAATCTACTGTTAGCCACAATCAAAAATGAAAAATAGTATAAAAACGGGATGTATAGTCTTGCTTTCTTTAATGGAGGTCTTCTTCTGTTTCATCTAAAAACTTTGGTTAAAGAAACTGGTTTGTAGAAAAGTGAGTATTGTAAAATAGGTTTATCTTAAGACAGGCTGCCATTGATGTGTTTTGCCTTTAGCATTCATGTGTAGAACTTTGCCACGCTCCTGGCTTGATGTATTGTTATTGCACATGAGAAGTAGCTAGTAGTGAACAAAATGAGTGAACTGTTGGGACCTTCCTGCTTTAGCATATCTCTGCTTTGTGTGAGAATTCAGTTAAATGACCTGGAGAACTGAAGGCTTCGATTTCCCCATAGAACAAGTACAGCACAAACAGCAATTGGGTCCACTTTTGGAGGAGGCACTTTTAGAGGTGAGAAGGTCATTTAGTCTTCATGCCTGTAACTGAAGTACAAGCTCAATATGACACAAAGAAAAGCATGAAGGAGGCAAACTGTCTCAGTGGATTCATAGATTTTAAGGCCCGAAGGGACCATTATGATCTGATCTGACCACCTGCATAACACAGGCTATAGGACTTTCCTGAATGAATTCCTGCTTCAAGTCCTGTAGTGGTGGGTGAACTATTTTTTTTTTTTTTAAAGAAAAAAAAAAATCCAATCTTGACTTAAAAATTTCTAGTGATGGAGAATCCACTGCAACACATGGTAAGTTCTAATGATCATTTACCCTCACTTAAAAACATGCACTTATTACTGCTTGTAAACTTAAGCAGAACTGGTCAGGTGAGGAAGCTAGCTTTGTTTAAAAATAAGACTTGCAGCTGTCATTATATATTTATCTTAATCAGCAGACATTAGGAAAAATAGGATTGCTGGAGTAATTTAAAATACAATAAAATGAAAAAAAACCCAAAACACTCTACTTGGACACAGTCTAACTGCACTTTATACTTCCTACCAGTGAGCGGAATATCCACTGGACAACAAAGATTTTGCTTCCTGAATACTTTTGGATTTTGAGCTGCTGATTATGAAAATCACCATGAAATTTCCCTATCACATACCGTTTTTTTGAAATTGCCTATATTTGTTATTTCAATTCATAATTTAAGTCTATTAAAATGTTGCCCACAATGTAAGCTGAAAAGTTTTCTATCTTGTGCCCAAGCATGTCTGGGCATGCAGGCCACACAACATGCACTGGGAATGCTAAGGCTTAGGCAGGGCGGATGCTGGCCGGACAGGTTTTAGAAAGGCTATAAAAGCATTTCACACACACCATTCTATGCATTGCGTTTATATCAGTTTGCATTCATGTTGATGCGCATGCTCTATGCGCATAGCATATTGTGTGTACTCACAATAATAAAGCAATTGTATTTTCAGGAGGATTCGTGATAGCAAAATGTCTTGCCAATGTCACAACAGCCGCGATACGTTTCTTGGCAACTACAGAGCACCAAACTACGTGCAGGTGGTTGACAACATGCTTCAAGCATACAAAACCATGAAGTGCAACATGTTAGTAAAGATTCATTTTCTGCATTCGCCTTTAGCCCTCTTCCCTGCATATCTTGGTGCAGTCAGTGACGAGCATGGTGAAAGGTTTCACCAGGACATTGCGATCATGGAAAAACAGTATCAGGGCAACTGGAATCCATCAATGCTGGCCGATTATTGTTGGACACTTAAATGAGAAGCCTCAGAAACTGAGTACAAATGAAAATCATCAACACAACATTTTTAGCTCAGTTGAACTATTGCAAAGCATCAGTACCGTTATGTGATTAACACATTACATTCAATAAAAGTCAATTTCTTGTTTCTCCAAATTCCTACGTGATACAAGCAGTCTGAAGTTATATTTGTGTTCAGCTTCAAGCGGTCCAGCATAATTTAAAGAAATTTCGGAGGAGGCAACACTTTCGAAAAATTTGTTGTCCAGTGATGATATCCACATTAATACAGAAGTCTTATCTCATGTTGTTTCTCTGTAGCTGCCTTCTTTTAATTTCTCTCTAAGTTTAGTCAGAAACCCTGGTGTAATTTTTAGAAATTAGCAACCTATGACAATCATAGAACAACAGGAAGAGTCTCTGCTTGACCTTTGATTTAACAGGAAAGCTGTCTTGTTCAGAAGTGCTCTGCTGCTGTTGCTTTTGCAACATATCATTACAATCAATATCTTTTGTTGCAAGCTTTCTCAGCATCTGTGAAGCAGCAGCTGGTTACTTCTCTTCATCATCAAAGTGCTTTCAAGGACATTGGTCTAAAAACTTATTCTTCTAGCAGAAGTTCATTGATTTGCAAAATTTAAACTTGGGGGTTGAATGTTTTCAGGTACGGATCAAGTAACATAAGTAAAAATAATGGCCATCATGGAAATGCTTATGTTGGTCAAACATACCTTTAAATAAAAGTTTTTTCCCACTTCACAGCAGCAGGATTTTCATCCCTTTTCCTTAATTTTATTTTAAGATTTTAGGTAGAGAGATGCCGAAGCTAGAATTACAACTATTTATCCCAACCCCCAAATGTTGGTGGTTCAAATAAAATGGAACCAAGTTTGAATGCACCTCTGATTTTGGATTATCTGAGTCACAATACAAGGAAGGCTTTTCAGAACTGGAACCCTTCTTAGGTCTAGCCATCTCAAATTTTTATGTATGTTAGAAAATGAATGTAGCAGATTATTTGGCAGCCACTAGTCTAGGTTTTAATACATCACACATCGTCTCTAAAAGCTACAGAAGGATTCTGAGATCATACAGTAGTCGACCACTGCTTCAATGTCATTGTACCACAAGCTTTTGCTCTACCTAGCTGGTCTTATATTTGTGTATTGAAGTTAAGATTTTTGCTGCTCTATTTTTTTGAAGTTTATAAAAATAAGTCTGTTTCAGCTGGTAGCTTGCTTTAAGTTGTCCTGGGGAGATTATTTTTCCGTTAGCTATTCATCAGTTTTTGTATGAAACTTCCATTGAGCGACTAAAAAGAAGGCTGCTTAGGCAAGGAAAGGTTCAAAATGGTCAACACTTTAAAACAAGCTAATAAAAATGGGCACCAGCAGGAGTTAGTATAGAAACACTGGCATATATGAGAACTGACTGACCTTAAACTCCTTCATTACTTGCTCCATTGTCACTTCTGACAAAGCCAGCAGGGGTGATGATAATGGTAACTACATGTTGATAGCAGCATACATGCTGCTGAACAGCATTAATAATACTGTAAGCTGGCAGCTGTCTGATCTTTATTAAACCTAGAAATGCAAACTGCTGCTTGTTTTCAAAAATCCTTTGTAGTGACTGAGACAGATGGCTTTGGAAAGAGATCCAACAAGCTTTGAAACTGGTGAAGTGTTTGTCCACACAATGTCAACACATCATTTGTATACATGAATGATTACTCTGTCTCCTTCAAGGCTTGTTTTCACTAAGCTGGCTAAGTGTTGCAAAAACGCAGTTGTATGTGAGTTTCATGGTACTGTGGCTCAAATTCTGATATCTTCTCAATATTTATCCCTGGGAGTTTTGTTAAGCTGCAGACCTAGAAGGTCCTCAGAAAATCTGATTCATTTGGCCTTACTCCAATCCATTACACGGAGTTGAAGGTGCACACTTCATTGCAAGAGTTAGCTGTAAGGCTGGGGTTCTCCGAGGGGTCTAAGTAAGTTAAGCACCCCCCCTTCCTATTGACGTTCAATGGGAGTTAGGTGTCTATTTCCTTTTAGGCCCCTCTGAAAATTTCAGCGTTAGTTGTTACCATTTATAGAACTAACTCTTTCTGTTTCTCTTAAGTGTTGTAAAAATTCAGTTGAACTATTGACAGACGCTGGCTATATTTCTCCCTCACTTGTTTCCTTTTTTTCCAGCAATATCGTTTTTCTAACTAGTGTCTTTTCAGAAAATTATCTGGCTCCTGAATTATTTGTAGCCCCTCAGGATAAAGATCTCCCATCATATTTCACACTGTGCTTGCATTCTTAATTACTTACTAAAGGTTTCCTGTACAGTGTGTTCCCCCAGATAAAGAGGATAGTGAAAGATGGAAGAGAATGTGAACTCCAAATGGAAAAAACAGACAAAAGGTTTCTGGCATGGGTTTATTTACTAGAACTGTTAATAAATCAGTGAGGGCTAAATGTTGAAGTTCTTACTCAGTTTTTAATCCAGTTTCTTTCTAAGGGCTTGTCTACACAAATCTGCAGCTCTAGCCTTCAGGGGTGCGAATAGTTGTGTGCAACATGTGGATGATGCAGGCACAAATGAAAAAGTCCTTAGTTTGCGATAACATAGTCCTAAAGTGAATGAGGAACCTATTAATTTGTGCCTGCAGCATCCACATGGGGGAGTTACAGCGCAGCACTTTGGTGTGCACTCCTCATCTCCCCTACCCTCCAATAGTCAGAATTGCCGCGTATTGTAGACATAGCCTAAGGCCAAGGTGGCCAAGGATCTCAGCCCTAGAAAGAAATAGGGCAAAAGGTTTTTAATCCCATTTATTACCAATTTTTAACACCCATGCATAAAGGGATTAGAATAGTTATTAAGGGAGAAGAACACATCTTTACTCATGAGAACTGATTGGGAGAAACACTTAGATTCCTTTAGATGAATTACGGAATATAGAGGAACATAAAGTATATGTTCATGAGATCAGGCTTGTAGATCAAAACAATGAAGAATGACAAAACCCATTATTTTTAAGGAGGAATTGAAAAAACAAGACAGGCTTATCATGGCTTTTAGGGTAGTCAAGATTTTAAATACTATACCATCTATGCATTTTATGGCAATTAGAAAACTTAATGTATACCCCACTCCATCTCCTCACCCTCACTCTTTGCACAATCCCAGCATTCTACAAGTATCTGGAGTTTGGCCAGTCAGCTACTTCCCTTGGATGCACATCCAGGTTTGAGCCAGGATGCAGGCAATAGTAAGATACGGTCTTCTAGAATAACTTTTATTTTTACTGCCTGATTTTTGTTTAAATAATAAAGTTTTACCAGATCAATTAGAATTTAACCTTTTTCTTTTCCTAATTGTTTGCAGCTATTGCATGCTTCATTGTAATGGAAGAGCATACATCTTTGATCCACAGCTGGGGAGTAATTTGTCACATCCAGAGGAAAGTAATCCTACTTTTTTTTGCCAAGTCTCGCATAGTCCAAAGTGTCATCGTCTGTCTGCCCCCCTCCACCCAGTGGGTTGCTATCTTCTAATGCAGTTAAATATGAGGCTTTCAATGGCTTTATTTAGCCAGTTGAAAGGGTGGTTTTTACATTTACTGCCATATCTTTTCCTTCATAATAACTATGAGATACCATTTCCATTTAACCTATCAAACAACATTCCCAATTATGAATATATATACTGCTTGCTCCTGCTCCCACTTAAGCCAGTGGTAAAACTTCCTATTTTTCCATCCTTCTTTCCCTGCTAATATATTTAACAGCTCTATTGTTATAGGGACTTTGGAGCGGCCTAAAGATTATGGATAGTACCAACTGGGTAGTTCTTAAATGTCTGCATTGCTTTAATCACAGTAGGTCAAATTCTGTGGTTTTTAATTGAGCAAAACTCCTGTTGACTTCAATGGGAGTTTTGCTCAATTTAAGAACTGCAGAGTTTGGCCGATAGTTTTTCCTGTATTAAATTAAAGGGCATAACCATGTTTTCATGAAATAAGTCTAGCATTCCTCCCTTCCCTCCCCCTTTTGCTTTTCCTCTCCAAGAACTCATTTCCTCCAAGGCATTCTGCCAGCCCAAGGTTGTCCCTTAGGAGCATTTCCCGGTGCATAAGCCGAGGAATCTTAGCGCTCTGTAAAGTTTTATGCCATATCATGTGTGTTTTTAATAATGTCAGGAAAGATAATTTTTCAGTTTGTTCTTATGCACAAATCTGCAAGACTTAACAGTAGCTTGACCAGCTGCCATATGCAGCATCTGATCTACAGGGGGTACAACACATACCGCAACTAGCTGGTCAAGTAATCAGTCTGAAAATGAGTGGCCAAATCCCTCTGAAACAGAGCACATAGTAAAGTTCAAAGCTTGAACCTGGGTCCTTTTCTCACCATATTATTTACTTATCTGCTATGAGTTTAGTAGGCTAATTAAATGATTGTTCAGCAAAATCTGGGTGCTCTGAAAGAGATGAAAATTTAGGGCCTGGTCCTCCCTCACTGAAATCGATGGAGAGATTTCCATTGACTTCTATAGGAGTTGTGCCTCATTATCTTTTTTTTTTAATTTATTTTTTGCCTATAAACGAGATTAGAAATTTGCAGCTGACTGTCCCACATCTTGCGCTGTGTCCATGCACATGACGCGTGGACCTACATCCTCGCTGAGCTCTCTTACCTTCAAGTGGGGCAGTGGCAAGGAGTTGCAATTCCTGCTAACAGCCTTCAGGGGCTGATGTGGCTTTGATTTCAGGCCGCCCAGGCGAGTGCTAGGTCAAATAAAGCCCCCAAGACTGAGGAGGTGAGGCTGCAGGTGCAGTAACAGGTTAGGGAGGCAAAGACGCAGGAGGGCAGAATATGAGTCGGAAAGGGACAAACTGAGGGGATGGGCTGAAAGAGGAGAAAGTGGGGGGCAGAATTTGGGGGGAAGCAAATGAGGGGACCTACCTTAAGTTCCCTCACTTCCTCAATAACCCCTCAGAAGTTTCTTTGCCAGGTTGCCCTTGCTACTCTCTCCCCACACTCCATAACTTTCCAGGTTCTCTGTTTTGGTCCCCCAAAGATGTAATTTGTGCCATCCACAACCTTGGTAAAACTCGACAGATTGAGACCATTTTGATCTGCATCACGCCAATAGTTTGCTATCTAGCTCTGCACAAAACATCCCCCTCCTCCCGGTAAAATTTTGAAAAATGGCTATTTTTTCAGGGCTTGTATCTCTTCAACTTCTAGCTCAGACGACTCCAAATGTGGGTCCCCAACCTAGCCTGCAGCCTCCTGAGGATCACCGTATTTCAAAGGAATCTGACTACGCATGTAGATTTTAGAGGGCTTAGAAAGGTTAACCTTTAAACAGAAGTTGTGACGTAATCTTAACACCAATGGGGTTGCCATACCACTATAATATAACATGAATGACTGGTTCATAGAATCAAATGTGCTTTTTTTGCATCCAAGTTTGCAATATAAATGGACTCATATTATTATTAGTTATTATAAATGGTTGAGGTAGCCAGACTTATGACAGTCAGCCTAGTCTGAGTACGGCCAAGAATTGAAAAAAAAGAAATTACCATTATACCCAGGAATTTTAACAAATCTACATTAAAAATAAACAAGTAGAACATATATTTAACTCAGTGAGGTATTTAGATGGTATGCTGCTAAATGTTTACTATTGTGGGGTCCACTGTAAGGATCAATGACCGTTAGCAGCTGTACTTACACTAGACATTTATAAACCAATTAAAATGATGCTATGTCATGAAACAAATAAGAACTATATTCAAAGTTGGGGTTAATTTTCTGGGATGCAGTCCTGGCTCCAATGAGGTCAATGAGAATTTTGCAATTGAATCAGAACTGCAGCCCTGATCTCAAGACCAGTGACAGCTTATGACAAATATCTGCTTACATTATATGGATAGGCCATTGCACCGTACCCATTATTGGGCAATTTTAGCTGCTACTTGACTCAGAAAACAAAGGCTATTTAAAGTGTGCTACACAATTAATGCTGGCAAAATGATTTGACAAAAATAGAGCTCATTGTTAAGTAAATTAGAGGTAAGGGTAAGCATAAAAGAAACATTTTTCTTAACGCTAAGCTTGCTTAATAAGAATGTCCAGATGCTGAAATGTATGTAATGGTAACATTAGCCCCAATCACTTGTTGGCTCGTAGTTGACATCTTTTAGACTATAAATAGACAATAGTTGTGATATCGGCAAAATTCAAACCTCATGCTTCTGAAATTGTTTCGCTGAAGACAGTTGTCTGGAGGGCTGGCTTAACAGGACAATAACACTTTGACATAAGACAGGCTGCTGTGGCAAACAAAAGTTTATAAACTTTAAGTTTAAAAAAAACCAAAACCAAAAAATAAACCAAGTCAGAGTCTGTAGGAAAAAGCTAAACTCTACAAACTTTCCACACCTGCAGTTTTTACAGTGTTTTTGATTATTACAAAAAGTCATGTTGACTTTAGTCAACACCCCTGCCTGTATCTTCCAATCTTTACATCTTCTGCTGCACCTGCTGTTTTCCCTTTAATTTAAAGATGGTTGGTCAGCAACAGTGCTGCACTTCCTGCATGACACAGTAATAATCACAAAAAAGGTACCTCAAGAATACATACTGTCTTTAGCAGACTAAAAAAATTAATTTATCTTTGTGCCCAGTTAAATAAGATATAGGGGTAGTTCTTGTCATGCAAACGTTATTCCACCAATACCTTTGTTGCCAAGCAGAGCGCATTTACATTCACCTAAAGGGATACAGAAGTACAACTGTAATGCTATTAGAGGCTCTCATGCAAGTCTCTATACACAAGAGACTTCAGTGACCTACTTCTGCATGAGGAAGAGCGGCATATACTTAATTCTACAGAAGGAGGTGCTATTGGTGCTATGTAATCAGCACTAGAAAGACTTAAATAAATCATGATTTTATTAAACTGCAAGGGTATTTCTTGTAACATCATTAATGTCGGTCAATATATAAGCATTGAAACTATTTATTTATTTACCAAAGCCTTTTGAGGGGGGCTAGTCTTTGAGAAATTCCCCAGTCTAGGGATTTGAACACTAGCTCCATAAGAGCATCCACATGATCGATAAGATTTTTTTAAACAGCTATTGAAAGGGAGTAGTACTAATCTTTTGTCATAGGTTTCTTGCTAATGGAGGGTTGAAATATGAAAACTTGTAAATTGATCCTCTCTAAATTATGAAGAGTGTAATTAAATCTAAATGGGTCTCTTCTTTTTAATTTGTTTTTCATAGTATGAGAACAAAGGACATGCGATTACATTAAAAGGCTGCAAATTTATAATCAATTATAGTACATACTGTGGCAAACGGCTGGCTTCTCCCTAGTGGGTCTCGCACTTTTGCCTCTCGCAATGGGCCAGGGTGTCGCTGGTAACCCCGTCTTCCCAGGGAAGGGGGTAGGGACCCGGGCCCGCCCGCTCCTCCGGGTCCCAGCCCAGGGGCCCTCCGAGTAGCAGCTATGTGCTGCTGGCACCTTACTTGCAGCTGCAGGCTTTCCCCCTGGGCCACTCTCCCCCCTCTGTCTTCCTGGCTTCTTGAGCCCAGTACCTGCTTCAGGATTCCACCTCTCTCCCACACACCACTGTACTCCGTTCTGTTCTCCTCCATAACTTCACACACCACCGTACTCGTTCTGTTCTTCTCTACTTCACACACTCCTCTTCTCACCACACACCTACTCCTTCTACTCCACACTGTCTCTCAGGAGTAGAGGGGTTTTATAGGCACCTGGGTGGGGCCTTAATTGGTGTCAGCTGACACTAATTACCTTTTATGGACTCTGGCTAATCTATAGGGTATAAAACCCGGATCGTTCTAGCACTTATATAGCGCCCTTCTAGAACTTTCCTACTGCCCTCTGTCCTTGCTATACCACACATCCCTCCCTCCCCGCTCAACACCACAGGGTTGGGCTACTTGGGACGTGAGGCAGTGCTGGTGCAAAAGGGCATCAGCATTGCCATGTTGGCTTCCGGCCCTATGCTGCACCCGGAAGTGAAAAGGCTGTAGGGAGAGGAACAATTGGGTCACTCTGGCATTCTTCTCCTTGTTAGTGTGCATCCATTGGAGCGGGGCGTGGTCTGTCACCAGGGTGAATTTCCTCCCCAGTAGATAGTATCTGAGCGTTTCCATGGCCCATTTCACTGCCAGGCACTCTTTTTCCACCACAGCGTACCTCTGTTCTCTAGGGGGAGTTTCCTGCTGAGATACAGGATGGGGTGCTCCTTGCCATCTATTATCTGTGCCAAGACAGCGCCTAGCCCTGTCTCCGAAGCATCCGTTTGGAGGATGAACTCCTTCTCAAAATCCAGGGCTATAAGCACTGGGTGGCTACAAAGAGCTATCCTTAAATCTGTGAATGCTTTCTCAGCCATCTCAGTCCACTTCACCATATCTGGGCCCGAGCCTTTATCACGTCGGTCAAGGGCCCTGCTCTAGAGGCAAAGTGGGGGATGAATCTCCTTTAATACCCCACGAACCCTAAAAATGCCCTGACCTGTTTCTTGCGGACTGGTCGGGGCCAGGCCTGTATGGCCTCTACCTTGTCCCACTGGGGCTTTACTAGACCTCTCCCTACCACATATCCCAGGTATTTGGCCTCGGCTAGCCCCATTGCGCACTTCGAGGGGTTTGCAGTGAGGCCAGCTTTCCGGAAGGTGTCGAGCACTGCCTCTACTTTCCCCAGGTGCGTTTCCCAGTCAGGGCTATGGATGACCACGTCATCGAGGTAGGCAGCTGCATACCTAGTGTGGGGTCTCAGTAGGTGGTCCATTAGCCTTTGGAATATTGCGCGGGCCCCATGGAGTCCAAAGGGGAGGACGGTATACTGGATTAGGCCATCGCGTGTGGAGAAGGCGGTCTTCTCCTTGGCATCTTCAGCTAGGGGGATTTGCCAGTAACCCTTGGTCAGATCCAGGGTGGTTAGGTATCGAGCCTTGCCCAACCGGTCCACTAGCTCGTCGATACATGGGATCGGGTAAGCATCAAATTTAGATACCTCATTTAACTTCCTGAAGTCATTACAGAACCGCAGGGTACCATCAGGCTTCGGGACTAGAACGATGGGGCTGGACCACTGTCTGTGGGACTCTTCAATAACCCCAAGTTCCAACATTCGACGTACTTCAGTCCTAATATCCTCCCTCTTGGTCTGTGGTATCCGGTAGGGTTTTATTGTTACTTGCACCCCAGGGTTGGTGATGAAGTGATGGTGGACTACCGTGGTACGACCAGGCTGCTTGGAAAACACATCCTGGTTTCTCTGGATCATGTCAATAACATCTGTCCTTTGCTCTGGGGACAGCTTGGGGGATATTCTCACCTCCTCTTGTGGGACATCTGTCTGGGGGTGTGTTTCTTGGGCAATCAGGTACACTTCTCGGTCTCGCCAGGGTTTCAACAGGTTAACATGGTATAGTTTCACTGGTTTTCACCAGTCTGGTTGCCTCACTTTGTAGTTCACGTCACCAATAGCTTGCACAACCTCATACTGGCCTTGCCAACTGGCCAGGAGCTTACTTTCTACTATTGGTACTAGCACCATTACCCGCTTTCCTGGCTGAAACCTCCGTGCCTTGGCCCGTTGGTTGTAGTAGGTCTGCTGCGCCTCCTGGGCTTTCTCCAGATGTTCTTGCACTATGGGGGTCAGTCGGGCTATCCGTTCTCGCATCTGGGCCACATGCTCAATCACGTTTCTTCCTGAGTTGAGCTGTTCCTCCTAGTCCTCTTTTGCAATATCTAAGATACCCTGGGGATGGCGACCATACAATAATTTGAAGGAGGAGAATCCAGTGGACGCCTGGGGGACCTCCCGTATCGCGAACATCAAGTACGGTAGTAAGGCGTCCCAATCCTTTCCATCCTGCGCCACTACCTTCCGTATCATACTCTTCAGGGTACGATTAAACCTCTCAACCAGGCCATCCGTTTGTGGATGGTACACTGAGGTCCTCAGGGCCTGGATGCGGAGCAGGGTACATAGATCCTTCATTAATTTGGACATGAAGGGGGTCCCTTGGTCTGTAAGGATTTCCTTAGGGATGCCCACTCTAGCAAAGACCTGGAGCAGTTCCTTCGCAATTGCCTTGGATGTGGGGTTTCTTAGGGGAATGGCTTTGGGGTACAGGGTGGCATAGTCCACAATGACTAGTACACTTCGATGACCACGTGCTGATCGTTCTAGTGGCCCCACCAGATCCATGGCGATCTTTTCAAACGGAACTTCAATAATGGGCAGGGGCACTAACGGGGCTCACAAGTGAGGCCCTCTGGGCAGGAGAGACAGTATCGCTGGATCTCCGCCCGTATTCCTGGCCAGTAGAATCTTCTCAGAATTCAGTCCAGCGTCTTATCTGCTCCTAGGTGTCCCCCAAATAAATGAATATGGGCCAGTTCGAGAACTGCCTTTATGTGCTTCCGTGGCACCAAGAGTTGCTCTACTTCCTCCCCCTGTATTGGGGTCACTCGGTAGAGCAGGTCCCGTTTCAGAATGTAATAGGGCTCCGGGCCCTTAGTCTTTCCTTCCATGGGAATGCCATCAATCTCTACTACCTACTTCCTCACATTCGTGTATAATGGGTCCATGGCCTGGTCCTGCCCAAAATTTCCCCGTAGGGGACCTAGCTGGCCTACCTCTATGGGCCCAACCTCATTTTCATCTCCGGGGTCGCACCTACTAGTGCTGAGTATTGCCCATTGGTCTTCACTAGTTTGAGTGATCTCCTGGCCTCCCAAACGGGTTCGTCTACCCACCAGGGCAGCTTTCTGGTTCTCAGCCAGTATCCGGGTGCCTAACCTTTTATCTGCCCTTCTTTCCTGCCAGGATTTCCGGGGTCTTCCAGGGGGTGAGAATAGATCTTGGGCGAATTCTGCAAACACAGGAGCAGGGCTGGTTGCCTGTGCCTTGGTCTTCACCTGGAGTTTGCTGCCCAGTCCGTACTCTATGGGTGGGAGTAGGTTCTCGAACCCTGGAAAATCCCTACCAATCAATACTGGGTAGGGGAGCCTTGGGACCACCCCTGCCATCACCCTGGTGGTATTCCCCTGGATCTCAATCTGTACTGGGATTGAGGGGTACAGATTTACAGTCCCGTGTACACAGGTCACCCCTGTGCATTAGGCCCGGGTTAGCTGGTCTCGCCCTATCAATTTCCCTGAGACCAGTGTCACTGCACTCCCTGAATCTACTAGGGCCATGGTATCGATGCCGTTCATTTTTACTGGCCTTGTATATCCATGGGGGGCTGTTACAACCCCTACCAAACCAAGGAGACCACAGCACCCCCCATAATCCCCTAGATTGCACTGCATGGGCTCCTCCCTATTGGGACATTGGGCTGCTATATGCCCCAGTTCCACACATTCATAGCAGCGGTACCTTAGGCTGGCTGTCCCCTTCTGCCTTGGGCTATCTGGTCACCCCCCCATGTCCTTGCTCCCTGAGTTCCCCGGCCCTTTCCTGGTGTCAGGTCGCTCCTCCGTGCCCTTGTGCTTGGTTCCCAATTTCCTGGGTCCCCCAGAAATCCAGGAACTGGGTTTGGGGACTGGTTTCCGTGACCACCATGTCTTCTCTTAGAGGGTTGGGGCCAGCTCACGGGCTGCCAGCTGTCTCTCGACCAGGGCGACCAACTCATCATAGGTGGAGGGGTCATTCTGACCAACCCAGGCACAGAGGTCTGATGGTAGCCCCCTCATATACCGGTCCATCACCAGGAGTTCCAACATCTTCTCGGTGCTGAGCACCTTAGGGCACAGCCACTTCCGGGTCAGATGGATCAGATCAAACAACTGCGACCGTGGTGCTTTACCCTCGCTGTACCGCCACTCATGGAATCTTCGGGCTCGCACGGCTACTGTCACTCCAGATCTGGCTAGGATTTCCACCTTCAGCTGGGGGTAGTCCGCAGCAGCTTCCACCGCCATATCGTAATAGGTCTTCTGGGCCTGTTCTCCTAGGAAAGGGGCAAGGATGCTGGCCCACTGATCTCGGGGCCAGGCTTCCCTCAGGGCTGTTCTTTCAAAGGCCAGGAGGTACGCCTCTATATCATCCTCCAGCATCAACCTCTGCAGCCAGTTGCCGGCACGGATGGTTGGCGCCCCACCGTGGCTGCTGCCTCGCCCTATCAGGACTTTAAACTGGCCTACCACCTCCTGGAGTAGGGCGCGGTCCTGGGCAGCCTGGCTCATCAGCAGGCAGTTAGTCTCCTGCTGTAGCCTTACGGCCTCTTGCTGGGCAGCTGCCTGGACTTGGGTAGCCTCCTGCTGGGCGGCTGTGGCTTGCACCAGGGCTTTTACCACCTCTTCCATCTTGGGGGTGGGGTGTGCTAAAACCACCCTGGTTTAAGTCCACTGTGCGATCAATCCCACTCTGACACCATGTGTGGCAAATGGCCGGCTTCTCCCTAGTGGGTCTCGCACTTTTGCCTCTCGCAGTGGGCCAGGGTGTCGCTGGTAATCCCGTCTTCCCAGGGAGGGGGGTAGGGACCCGGGCCCGCCCGCTCTTCCGGGTCCCAGCCCAGTGGCCCTCCGAGTAGCAGCTCTGTGCTGCTGGCACCTCACTTGCAGCTGCAGGCTTTCCCCCTAGGCCACTCTCCCCCCTCTGTCTTCCTGGCTTCTTGAGCCCAGTACCTGCTTCAGGACTCCACCTCTCTCCCACACACCGCTGTACTCCGTTCGGTTCTCCTCCACTTCTCCACACACCACCGTACTCGTTCTGTTCTTCTCTACTTCACACACTCCTCTTCTCACTACACACCTACTCCTTCTACTCCATACTGTCTCTCAGGAGTAGAGGGGTTTTATAGGCACCTGGGTGGGGCCTTAATTGGTGTCAGCTGACACTAATTACCTTTTATGGACTCTGGCTAGTCTCTAGGGTATAAAGCCCGGATCATTCTAGCACTTATATAGCGCCCTTCTAGAACTTTCCTACTGCCCTCTGTTCTTGCTATACTACAATACAGATACCATATTAACTTGTGGAATTCACAGGAGTTGGTTAGGACAAAGACTATGGTTAGATTTATGTATAAAAAATTGGATAACATCTTTAACAAATAGCTATAAAGATAATGGCGATCCTCTTTTGTCCTTGTGTTAAAGGGACATAACCTGACTCTCAAGGACTTGTTCATGCTCCTCTTATGGTCTGTATTGTACAATGAGCCAAGACAAAATTTTCAAACTTGAATGCCTAAAGTGAGGTGCTTAAATCCATATCTAAGCACCTAAATAATTGGCTTGCTTTTCAGAGGTGCTTGTAGGTTAGCCCAATATTACTCGAGTGGCTGTTGAAATGTGGCCCCTCTGAATACTCCAGAACATAGCCAGTGGTTTAAAAGTCATTATTGAACCCAGAGACTGTAAACAAGCAAGCAATTGTTGGTGACAAATTCAGCCCTGGTGTAAGCAGGTCCAATTCCATCAACTTCAAAGGCCTTTCACCTACTTAGGTCTGGCTAAATATGGCCTTTGTCTCCTCCAGTTCAGGGAATAGTTTTGAATGCCAAGATGAAGTGATTTAGTTTAGCCTCCTATCTGTACAGAAAACAAAAAATAAAATAACCAAATCAAAGTGTAGTTGGCAGCACTGCTGTCAGGTTAATCAGGCTCTTGATGCTGTTGTTTTCTGTGCTCTCGTGTTCTTCAGGTAATCTGGTATTTTAGGATTGGGCAAATCCAGAAAATGAGTGCATTTAAAAATCCAAACCAAGGCAAATTCTAATGAAGTGTAGGTCAACTTAGTGTTTGTAGGTAGTGAGAGATGCATTCCTCCTGTCCTAGTCAGATAACATGGTAATTTAAATTTTAAATTAAATGCATAAAGAGGACTATGGGGGGGAAGCTGATAATACTCTTCAAATATGTTAACGGTGGTTATAAAGAGGACTGTGATCAATTGTTCTCCATGTTCACTGAAGGTAGGACAAGAAGTAATGAGCTGAATTTGCAGCAAGGGAGACTTAGGTAAAATGTTAGGAAAAACTTTGTAAGTATAAGGGTGAGTAAGCTGTGAAATAGGCTTCCAAGTGACATTGTGGAATCCCCATTATTGGACATTGTTTTTAAAAACAGGTTGGACTAACACTGTCAGGGGTGGTGTAGGTTTACTCAGTCTGCCACTGCACAGTGGGCTGGACTTGATGACTTCTCAGGGTCCTTTCCAGCTCTACATTTCTGTGATTCTATTATTCTTTTAAACTAGGAAAATGGGTGATATAATTTCTTATTAATCTATTTGACCTTCTAGAACTCTTGGAATCAAAATGAGAGGAATGTTTTTCTTCAGTTGATAATGAGATGCTTAAGCAGTTTTACTGCTTTCTCCCTGACACAATTGTATAAACAGAGACGTTTTTGCCAAGTCTTTAAGATGATCAAAATCTTGGTCCTTTTTTGAGTAAAGTGCACAACAAATAAATTGGCACACAGATTTACTGTATCATCTTTTCCATATTCAAAAACTGTCTGAGACTCATTTGATTAAGCTTAAAAATAACTCTGTGAATGTCATTAGAAGTGCTGATGAATATTCAATGTCTAGTTGCCTGCATTTGTATTCTGCTAAGGAATTATTAAATTGCCTGTTAGTCTTTCCTCTTGTAAGAACTTGACTGTACTTGCCAGAGCCTGAAGGAATTATTTTCATATTGAGAGTTTTATAGTGTTTAAATTTTCCACTTTCCATTGAAAAGGCAACAGCTGGTAAATTAGTGAACACTTGTTACAATTTATTTGGCTACTGTAATCCTCTCTTGCTTCCTTGGTAAATAGAATTTAAATAATACAAACTGTTTTGGTGACGCCATGCAGTGGTTAGGAAAAGGTGGGGGAGGAAGGGAGAGGAGAGAAGCAGTGTTTCTACAGAGATTAATTGGTTATCTTCATCTTTGACTTTGGTTTTCTTACCCACCAGTTCTTTGCTTCTACCTTTCTGTCTGATGGTGGTTTTTCTATTGCAGCACAACTGACTGAGCAAGTGCAAAGTCTTTTACAACCGTGCTGACTGCTACTAAGTCAGCATTACATGGCTACTGGAGTTATGCAAAATGTCTTATTTTCTTCTAACCTGGATACTAATCTCTTAAGAGAATAATTGACAGGTCCAGAAGCCCTGTGCTACCTCATTTTGAGTTTGAATTCCCATAAGGCACTCTTCAGGAGACCCACGAGGGCACATTTCATAGGAATTGGACTTAAAAGAACAATTAGTAGTATGTATAAAATCTAAGTTGTAATGCAGAGAACTGCATGTAACTGTACATACCATTTGTAGAGAGCTAAAAAAGGGCATTTTTCAGAATGCCCATCACCACAGTATCTAGGCACCACGTGATATTATCAGAAAGACTCTAAGCCTTTTAGCTAAGTGTAATACCAGCTTAGTATTGTGCACCTTGTGAACATGCAAGGTGATGGACTCTACATTTGGAAAAGACTGTTAGATATTAGATCTAACAATCTTTTCCAAATTTAACTTTTATGATCCTAGTTTGTTCATAATCTCATAATTTTTTCCCCTAATATGTCCATAGTATCAATTGTTTTCTCCATCTACATTCATGATATGTGCAAAGCCACTAAGAAGTAAATTATTTCATTTTTTCAAATGAACATAATAAGCCATTTTTTTTCTCTACTGTAACTCCATTAAGTCAAGGATGGCTTTGGCCGAGTGTATTTTATTTAACATAGCTATTGTTGAAACTCCTCTTAATGGCTAAGGACAATGAGACTGTGGAACACTATACTGTACTATATTAATTCTAAATCAACAATGAGAAGCAATCAAGCCAAGTTTAGCTAAGTGTATTAATCAAATAAACTAAAATCCTTCCATGATTCATAGAGATGGACTAAATGATCCAGGAGGTCTTCTATCATTGATTATTCTATAATGTTTGGTAACTGGAAGCATGTTTAACAGAAAGACCTTTTTAATACCCTGCTCACTCCTTTTCCATTTAAATGAAGCTATCTTAATGAATGACAGTGTAATTATAAGGAAAAAAAAGCCCAAGTTACTTAATTCATATAGCCACCGCATTCCAAAGGCCATAGAGGTCAATGGGAACCCTTTCCATTGATTTAAATAACCTGTGGATCAGGCCCACACTAAGTTATATGATCTTTCATTTGTTCTTTAATCCTAGAAGGACTACATGAAATGTGTGTAATTAGGTCATCTGTCTAGTACTAAGATTAAAGGACTGGGAGTTGGAAGTCCTGGGTACTGTTCCTAGCTCTACCACTGACTTGCTGTGTAGTTTTGAGCAAGTTACTTAAAACTCCTGTGCCTCAGCTTCCCAGTTTCTAAAAGGGGGAAAGCACTGTCTCACTATCTGGAGTGGCTCACAACTGTTATGCCTTGCTTAGGGCAGATTGTCAGAAACAGGGCAGACACCCCAAGCTGGTAGTGTGTTCTATAATTTGATTTCACCAAGCCAGTAACAAATCTGAATTCCTGTGTCTTTATAACAGTCTTACCATTGAGTCACAGACAGTCCCCCTTAGATTCTCCAGCCTATCTTGCCATCCAGACAAACTGAACTTCGTGTTAATGGTCAATTAAACCAAAAATCACACCACATCAGGTTGCTCGGAGGCCCACTCACTTACCCCAGATCAATTGATACTCCAGATCTTACACCAAAGACCACACTGGCAGCCAATTCTATAGAAAAGTAATCAAAAGGTTTATTAGCTATGAAAAAAGAATGATTTATTGAGAGGATAAAGCAGGTAAAATATATGTACAGGTGAATCACAGTTTGTCATTGTAAATAAACTGCCAGTTTCCCAAAAGTCTTTTCAGGGTACCCAGATTATCTCTGGAGATCTCCACTTTGCATATGGTACACTTTCCTGCAAGAGTCCAGAGCTGAAGGATATTTCATGGAATCCATATTTATAACTTCTTCTGTCTGAACACAAGCTAACAGTGTCTCTACCCACATGGGCTTTTCTTTGATGATGATGGGTGAGGAATGCACTTTGAGTCTCCGACCTCCGACCATCATCCACAATGTCCATTTGCTTTGAAATTAGCACTTTTGCTGATAAATTCCTTCATTAGCATTCCACAAGGCTTCTTAGATGGGTTATTTACTTACAAGAGTATATACAGTATAAATGTTTGCAGCTGCATCATAACAGGATATAGGTAATAGAAAATAATGCGATCAATGTCCTATTAATTTTATGAAGTCTAAACACCAAATACACTCTCTTAACTTCAATAATCACTTTGATCTATACTAGTACACAAATGAATTGGCCTGAATACACTCTGGCATGACCTGGTCTGCCAGCTTTACAAATATAATTTAACAGATTTCTGCGAAGCATGCTGAGAGGTTCTATTTAAAAACAAAAGGTTGTTTATTATTAATCTCATTACATGACCCTCTATTTTAGTCATTGTAGAATCTTGTGCATATATTATATGATCAGATTATACATTACAATCATGTCACATAGTACTGACATATGTGATCTATGCAGCTACCTCCTTGTGCACTGAGATGAAGTTATATTTTAAGGATTAATATTTTTAAGTCATGCTTTACACCATTAAGCCTAAAGGAAAATGGATATAATTTATTCCAAGTACTTGAAGCCAATTATCCTCACTATTTATACTCCTTGTCACCAAGGTCATAAAACATCTTAACTTCTGCTGCTTGTGTGAGGTAGGTCTTTAATAAATCGTGATCTGTGTTTTTGATTTGCTATAATAGCATCAGGGCTGTAGGTAGCACATCACTTTTGTAATATGCTCAGGCTTTATCAACATTAGGGTATATTTTTAAACTGGGAATTTAGACTGGGTCACTTGTTATACAGTTACTGTTGTGTAACAGTTTTTTTATACACTCCTGCATTGTTGTTCAGTTTCCTGAAATGTTAACTTTTGAGGCTGAAATTTCTCAGGCTTGGTCTTGACCCAAAGGTAAATTTTATTTTAAAGTTGAAGTCACAACCATTTTTCTGTGTGAGGAGACTAGAGAAGGGAGAGAACCCACTATAATTTTTGTAACCATTTAATTTTTTTTCTACAGCCAAAAAAGCTAGAAAGAGAAAATTTGATCTGGAATAGTCATCACTCAGAAGAGGTACCTTTAATTGTTCCACTGACATTTTGTTGTTGACTTGAGAGTTATGAGCCTTTGGCTGTTGTATTTTGCACGTGCAGTATAGCTTTTGAGCATGATTTTCATTAAGCTGATAAAGTCTGTGTCTAAGTATATCTGCATTGCATATGCTTGTGTAACTGACTTAACTGTTCATGTAAACTCTAGTTTCCTAATTACTCCCAAATGATCAGGCCCCATTATCAAATGTTTCAGAGAAATGCATGATCAGGTAAAAGGGATGAACTTTCTCCTTGTAAAATGCCCCTTTAGTGTAAGGGAATGAGGAATTGTGAAAGTCTGATTTTGTTTCTACCACTTCCTTTTACTGGCCTTCATTCTCTGCTCTTTGCTTAGCGAAGACTCATACCACTTTCCAAGCAGAAAAATATCACTCACAATTTGCAGCTGGGTACCTGAGGCACAAAAAAGTTAAATATCTTGCCCAAAGTCACAGAGGAAGTTTGTGGTAGAACTAGGAACAGAACCCAGATCTCTGAGGCAATAAACACAGAGCTCTGCTGCTAGAGACCAAACTGCTTCTCAGCAAAAAATGTCTCAAATCTTGGTTAAACTGCTTCTAAATAAGGCTATTCATGCCTTCTTGCCCACTCTTGTCTTGGACAGATACAGCTGCATTTAAATAATTGTTTGTTTATTTTATTATCTGCCTCTAGAAAAGTTGGAGAAGTAGAGAGCACTGTATGGAGGAGAGCAAACTTCCCTCTCTGTGTTCTAGATCTATTGTCATACGCAAAGCCCGGTGAGCATGGAAGATTCTCTGGATATATAATTAAAAGAGAGAGTTGGGGGAGAGGGACAATGTTCAACAAAGATACCTTATATATGGAGAAAAAACTTGAAAAAGGAAGAGTGGGAAAGAGAAGGTGCTCAAAGTAGCAATGAGAAGTTAGGTTGGGTCAGATGGGATGTTTTAGTGGTCTAAACAGCAGATATGCAATATTTCACCCTTTCTGGAGCCATAGATTGTAAGGTCTTTGGTGCTTAGATCATGTCTTTTTATTTGTACTGTAAAGCACTCAAAACGCTTTTGGGTTTTGAAAAAATAATAACTATTAATTCCATGCATTGGTTGGCTGTTGTTTTCCCCAGAGCTTGCCATGTCTTCATAGTGCTGTATATGTACAGTGTGTAAAGTGCTGGGATGAAAGGTGTTATATAAATGTAATACTGTATATACATTTATGTGTACTCTGCTTTACTGGGACACTGTACATTAGAATAGCAGTGATTATTAGGTCATCTCTCAGGAAGCTACCTTTGACTAATGATAATGCATGGTAATGGCAATTGTTTAATCAAGGCAGTATTTGCTGACAAAGCACTCTCATTCAAGGGGATCCAGCTGTGGAATGAAAATCTAGAGGTGAGTTGTTGAATCCAGAGTCTGACCATCCCTAGGAAATGCTACAAAACCCTCTTCTTTGAAAAAGCCTTTACTCAACAGCAAAAGTGACACTCCCATCATTGACACCAGAGACAGCCTTCTTTAAAAAAAAAATCCTGAAACAAACAAACAAAACCCAAGAAGAGGTTTTTACCCTGGAAGTGGAGATGAGCCAAAGACTCAATGACGTCCAATAGGGACCTTGCTGTTGTTGTTTTATGTGCTCAGCCACTATGGTGATGGTGGTAGTTTAAAACCCTCAGTTTAGATAAGATAATATAGAGGGTTTTCTAGACATAAATGGATATTTTATAATTAAATGTTGCAGGAAATGGGACAGAGACCAGAGAAGAAAAGACCACTATCATGAGCATGTGCAATTGGTTTATTAAACCGGAAATATACAAGTCGAGGGAGAAGTCTGATAGTTTTAATGTTAGAGACTTGGCTAAAGAAAGAGATTGACTTCAGTGGGACTGCTCAGGAACTTAAAGTTTGGCATGTATTTAAGTATCTTGCTGAATCAGAACCAGGGCCTTATCAAAGCCTGATTAAAGTCAATGGAAAGACTGCTCCAGGAATTATTTTGGAGCAGTTCTATGGCCTGCATTGTACTAGATGAATACAGTGGGCCATTCTGGTCTTGGAATCTATGAATTTATTTGTAGTGACCTTGAAACTGGCCCTAATGTCCTGAACCTGTGAGATGCTGAGCTCCTTTGACTCCAACTGATGTTCATGGGTTTTGAGTGGTTACTACTATGTAGGACAGACTCTTAAGCTACCGTGCTGTAATGTTAACACATAGGCTGGAGGTAACCAAGCAGGGGGAATAAGTGAATTTATGTCCAAACAAAATCAGAGCTACCATACGGGGAAAAAAATCTCCTGACATAGGGCAGGTGACTCGTTGGGCATATGGAGGACAGAATGGGTATTGAAAAAATCCCCAAAGGGGACACCTTGCCTGTCTTGTAAGGTGGGGACATCATCTCCTCTCACTGAAACAGCTGTACAACCAGCCAGAGGCAAGCAGCCTTTGTTAAAGGACACAGACCTTTCCCAACAGAGCATTAGGAAAGCAGTTTGTAGCAATGGCCATACAGAGGATAATGGGGGTGTTTTTTATGAAAGAGGGCAGGTTATACAGGAAAACCCCAGTGGGTAAGAACAAGGGGCCCAGGGAATGCCACAAACAACGCATAGTGCCCCAAAAGCACAGGGGAGCACTACTACTCTTAGTCCAGGACTGTCCATTTGCTGGACATCTAGGAATAGAAAGGACATTTGAAAGGCATCAGAAAAATTTTTTACTGGCCTGGTATAAACCTATGAGTAAAAGGATATTATAAGTCCTGTGACTTGTGTCAAAAGCAGAAAAAGACGGTAGATCTCTGCAATGCCCCATTGCAACCATTATCTGTAATTGGAGAAGCATTCCAGGAAGTTGTCATGGACATTACCGGTCCATTCCCTAATCAATTCAAAAATGGAAAAAAATGCATATTGGTGGGTTGACTTCTCTACCAGATACCCAGATGCAGTGGCCGTAGCTAATCCATTAGCAGAAAAAGTGGCAACTGCTCTTCTTTCCATATTTAGTAGGATGCCACAGGACTCTCTTTTTTTTTTAGTAGGGTGGGTTTCCCAAAAAGAGATTTTTCTGATTGGGGGGTCATGTTTCATGTCCCACAAGTTCTCTAAATTGTGGAAGAGCTGTGGGTAAAACAATTAAAATCAACCCATATAACCAGGAGCAAATGGCTTAGTTGAGGATTTAACGGGCCACTGAAATTCATGTTAACGATGTATGTAGATCAGGAGGCAAGGGACTGGGATTTGTTACTGCCTCACTTATTGTCTGCTTACGGAGAAGTACCCTAAGAATCAGCAGAGTATATCCCATTCATCTTTATGTATGGAAGGAAAGTCAGAGGCCCTCTAGATCTGGCCAGAGACTTGTGGGAAGACAACATTGACTCAGAAGGGGACCTAGTGACTGAATTTGTATTGAAATTCAGGGCAGAGCTAAAATCCATTATGGAGCTGGTACAGCATAATCTTGAAAAATCCAAGTTGTCTGAAAAGCATGGAATGACGAAAGGGCATGTGACAGAGTCTTTGATATAGGTGATGGGTTCTGGTTTTAGCCCTTGTAAAAAAACATAAAATGCAGAACACCTGGGAGGTCCCCTTGAGGTGATCAAGAGACTAAATGAAGTTGCTTACCATGTACAGAAACCCTATGGAAAGAGCTTAGCCCAAACTGTACATATTAACATATTGAAAGTTCACCATAATAGAGAAGTAATACTAACCATGATATGCTATGCAGATGAGGATCACAAAGTATCACCTCTCCTAGACTTTGTGTGAGGGCAAGGGAGAGACGACCCCCCCTTCCTCCCCCGCTTACAGAACATTACATTAAGTGAAGGGCTGGCCTCATTAGAAAAGAGAGAAGTCATGGCTGTGTTACAAAGCCAAGAAAAGGTATTTTGTAACAAACCTGATCTCACTCATCTGCGAGAACACCAGATTAACACCAATGAGGCACACCCAGTAACTAGTGGGTCTTACAGGACAACAGGGAAAACGAGGGACCAGATCAAGGGGGAGGAGCAAAGCACACTAGACATGGGAATCATGGCAGTCTCGGACTGCTTTTGGGCTTCCAAAGTTGTCCTACTCTAAGAAAGACCATACAGTAAAATTTTGTGTAGATTATATAAAACTTAATGCTCTTAAAATCTCAGATGCTTCCCCTATACCTCGTGTGGATAATATGTGAGATATACTTAGCAGAGCTAAATATTTAAATACTTTAGATTTAACCAAGGGGTACTGGCAGATTCTCTGGGATACTACATCATAGAAAAATTCTTCATTCAAAACCAGTTTTAGACTTTTTGAATCCCTTTGGATTAATTCATGTGGGAGCCAGATTCCAGAGGCTGGTCAATCAGCTTTTACTGAGTTCCAGGACTTTGTTCTCAGCTACATAGATGATATTGTTATATTTAGCAACACTTTGGAGGAAGAAAAAACACATGTGGGAAAGGTATGAAAAAGCCTTAGAGAGGCAGGCTTCACTGTCAAAGTGTGGGGTGAGGGCAGCGAAGATGTCTCATTTGAATCATTGAATGGGTGGAAGTCAAATCCACCCAGATCCCCTGGAAGTGGAAGCTATTGTGAATTGGCCTGTCCCTAAGCCTAAAAAAAGTCCAATATTTTATCGGTCTGGCAAATTATTATAAAAAATTGATGAGAGGTTTCAGTGATGTTTCTCCTATCACAAGTCTACACCAGAAAACAAAACCAGAAAAAGAGGTTTGATCAGATGCCTGTTGAAAGGGGTTGGATACAGTGAAACAAATATTATCAGAGACATCCATGTCAGGCACTGCAGATTTTAAGAAAATGTTTGAATTGCCTTGAACACAGTTCTTGGATCTGTATTAATGTAAACTGGGAAAGATAACAAGAAACACACCATTGCATTTCGAAGCAAAAAACTGCCTCCCCCTGAACAGAATTACTCTGTACTAGAAAAGGAGTGTTACACTATTGTGTGGGCTGTAATACAACTCAACCCCTACCTGCTCCATAGGCAGCTCAGGGTGTTAACAGACCACTCTCCATTGTTCTGGCTCCATAGAACAAAAGGAACCAACTGCAGATTGCTGTGATGGAGCATAGCTTTGCAGGAATATGATCTGGAAATTAAACATATTCAGAAGGTTGGAAAACACAACCAGAAAAGAGGTGGCATAAGTGAAACTTACGTCATGGCCAGAGGCCAGAACTCCAACATCAAACCCACAAGGAGGGTATGCTGATCACAGTCCAGACGCCCCAACAGGCAAACAGGAGGACTGAAACCCAAGAATAAGCAATTGAATGGACTGATTGCATATGTTGTTGTGTATAAAATATGTTGAATAAGGTCTTTTATGAAAGCCTGTCATGTTCTACACTTAACAATCATTGAGATATGTGCACAAGCTATGTTTAAGTATTTATGGATATAGAGAATGGGATTCATAAAGGTTCACCTTCACCTCACGGCAGGGCAGGGAACAGCCTTGCAAGGAGGACTTGCCTTCCCAACCAGCTGGGCCTAGCTGCATGCACTTGTCATTGTACAGCCCAGGAAAAGACAAATGATGGACTATTAGAGTTAATGGGAAACACTGAGACATCCTGGCTGCAATTTCCCCAATCTGAATAACCATGAGTCACAATACCAGGAAAGAGAGAGAGAAAAGGAAAAAGCCCTTTTAAAAAGAAGTCTAGAAACTCAGATCTCCATTCAGAAATGGAGGGACAGACACTTTGCATGTGCTGCCTGTGAAATGCTAGATCCCCTCATCATAGGTGGTATGCTGGAAAATTGTTCAAAGGCAATAGATAACTTCCCGCTTTGAGGCTGTCTCTTGGTTTTTGGATGGTCTTCAGTTCAAACCTTTCTTTTTTAAAAGGCATTTTTCTTTTTAATCCTTTCAAACTATGATGACTCATGGTTATTCAGATTTCGGAAATTGTAGCCAGGGTATCTCAGGCCATGTCGACACTACCACTTATGCCAGCAAAACATATGTTGCTCAGGAGTGTGGGGAAAAAAAAACACCCCTGAGTGACATAAGTTTGGCTGGCTTAAGTGGCAGTGTGCACAGCACCATGGCTCTCCCATTGATATAGCTACTGCTGCTCATTAAGGTGGCTTTCTTATGTCTATAGAAGAGCTCTCTCCCATCGGTGTAGAGTGACTACACAAACGATCTTACAGTGGCACAGCTGCATCGGTACAACTGTGCTGCTGTAAGCTCGCTAGTGTAGACATAGGTTCATTGTTTTCTCATTTACTCTAATAGCTCTTCATTTGTCTTTTCTAGGGTTGTACAATGATAGGTGCTTGGAGATAGTGTCATCTGGCTGGGGAGGCAGCCCCTCTGCCTGGCTGACCATCGCCCAGTTGTGAGGTGAAGCTTTATGAACATAAATTCATATCCATAGCTTGTATACATCTCATAATGATTATTAACTTAGAACTTTAGAAGCTTTCATAAAAGACCTTACTTGACATATTTGTAGACACAATAATATTGTATATAATCAGTTGATTCACTTACTTATTCTTGACCCCTATTCTTCCTGTGGGGCGTCTGGACCATGATTATCACAAGGATAGGAAAGCATATTGTGATAACAGAAAGAAAAGATTGAGAGAGAGGCTGGAAAAAAAATCACTGAAATCTATTTTAGATCAGGACAGCATGAGACCAATTCAACAGCCCTGTGTGAGTTCAAGCACCCACCTATTTATTGGAAAAACAGGATGCATGTTTGTGGAGGCAGTACCAGATTTCTTCCAGCATGTTAAACTGCCAACAAAGTTATCTGGTAATCTAGACCTGAACCCTGAGAGTGAGAGGGCTGTTTAATAAAGGTGACGTTGGAGAGCACCAAGGATCTAATGATCCATACTGGGTTTGAAATGATTGAGGATTTTGGCATGGAAGACAATAAAACAAATTTTGGTGTCTACAAAAGCATGTTTTGGAGAAATGTGAAATGAAGAAGTGTCACTAAGGCATGAGAAATGTACATTAGAAATATAGATTGTTAAGAAGGCTGCAATCCAAAATTGAATCAATAAAATCCCAGTGCAAAGAGGGCAAAAAACACAATGTTTCTGGAAGAAATAGAATATAAAACAAATGAAGGGCATTAAGAATGCAAAGAGATGGCGGATAATTGGGAGAACAACACAAATAAGCTGAACAAAGTAAAAATTAATTAGATAAAGCTCGGAAGGGCAATTAAGAAATGACAAGTGGCAAATTGAAGAAAATACCCCAAATAAAAATAAGGGACCCACTTCAGTTCTGGTGTTAAGTAGATACAACTCTACTGAAGTGTATGTATTTGTTTCAAGAGATTTTTCAAATAAGTACACAATAGACAAAGGATAGAAGAATGTTTGGCCTGCCTAAAATAGAGAATGGAGAACCTGTATTAAGGGTAAGGAAAGAGAAGAGTACTCAACTAGACTCCATTCCCTAAACATATCTTAAAAATCCATTGGTCAAGATTTCAAAAAGTGATTCTGTTGATTTTTAGGTGTGTCCGGTTTTGGGTGCCTAACTTCAGACACTTTAAAGGGGCTTCTGATTTTCAAATGGTAGGTCCTCAGCATCTTTTGCAAAGCATGCTCCTTCAACACGTCACAGGTTGGGCATCCAAAGAGTCACTTTTGAACATTTCAGTCCACCCTTCATAAAGTAAATCAAGAGTTATTTCTGGGAAACACAACTTCAGAAGATTAATGTTGAGCATGTATATTCCTAAAATGGCACTGTGCATTTAATTTAAAAAAATTCAGTACACATCTCATGAAGAGGGTGGACATTTAAGTGACGGATTCATGTTCCAAAACAATCCAATTTTTTTTTTGTCAGTAAAGGGAGTCTGTCCCTCTCTATCCTCTTCCCTTCGTCTCCTCTGGGTCCAGTCAATACCTGTCTATTCTGTACTCTCTGGTTCCCTGAAGAAGAGCTCTGTGGATCTAGAAAGCATGTCTATTTCTCCAAAAGAAGTTGGTCCAATAAAAGATATTACCTCATCCATCTTGGGGTTCTCTCTAGGGACAACTGTTCTACTCAAAGAGAGTCACCTGGAGAAATTTTGCTCTATGAGAAGGACCAGACCCAAGACCTGTGCTGCACTTCAGTTCCACATAAGACATCAAAATTGGGATTTAAGTGGTGCAGAGGTCTTTGTGCAGACTGTCTGCACGGGTGTGAATTTCCCTGTGACTTGTCTCATTTATTGAGATACATTGTTCAGAGAGGATAAATCACTTTTGCTGAGGGGAAAGATTACCATAAAACCATCCTCAATTTTATGTTATATGCACTTAAGATGTATTTACAAGATGTATAATAAAAGATGCTAGATGAACGGATGCAATAGGAATCTAAAATTATAAAGGCTTAAACAGGAATTGAGTAATTTGTGACTGAGGCTAGTCTTTCATCAAATCTTGCGCTACAAAAAATAAAGAAAAGAAAACAAAAGTGAATAAAGTTTTTGCAGATAGAAAAATCTGTCCAACTTCTCATATGTTTAATTTTAAAAGATTTTTAACATCTGGACTCTTCTGCTCTCTCCACCTCCTACTTTCTTAGTTTCCTTTTGCTCTCTTATCCAGCTTACATAAATGCTTTTTGAACTAGTATCTCCTCGAGGAGCAACTGATTGTGAATTGACTCTCCCCATCAGTATCAGACTCTCCCCGATTTTGAAATTGGGCAATGGGCTGAATTAAGATTGCTTCCCCTTAGGCCAGCATGCAGACCCAGGTCATCCAGAAAAATTTTTCATCAAAAAAGTACTATAGTTGATTAAATTACCTGCATCCCAAATGTTGGGCTCTTGAAGAAAAGAGTTTGTCACTACATCTGTGATCTAACTGTGCTATTAGTAACTTTGCAGTGTTTTATAAACCTTTGGTCTGTGGGTTTTTTTTTACTGTGTTAACGTAGCTTGATATACAATACATTTTTTGACAATTGTTCTTGTAGGAACTGAAATGTTGCAAAATAATTAATGCATTAACCTTACACTTGTAGTAATCTTAGTTTCTCAGCTCAAATTCTGAGCTGAGAATGTATATTATGTATGCATATTTATTATCCCTGGATCAATATCTTTTAAACAGCAATTGCCAGACATTGTCTATGTATTATGTTAATATGGTAGTGTTTAAAATTGTTTTTGTTCCATGAAAATTTGTGTACAAATGTAAGTTGGTGTTAAGGAATGATATTACTTTAGGGACGGTGTGGGAAGTGCCCTCAAAATTCAAGGTGACTGCAAAACAAGTCAGCTAAAGGTAGCAAGGCCTTCTGCCAGTTATCATCAAGATAATCTCCCTTAATTAAACTATAACGCAGCACCAAAACCTGATCTTCTACAGTGTTGGTGGATGTGCTTGTTTTGATGTATACTAACAAACTGGAATGTGTATGTATGGAATGTGTAGTTTAGACAAGAGTTTAAACTACTTTTCTTTCCAGAACAATCATATACTGTGTATGTGTGTGTGTGTGAGAGAGAGAAAGAGAGAGAGAGAGAGAGGATATTCAACACACAGTAGTTATTAACCATTATCCTTTATTAGACCTCACAGAGGTGTAAACTATACATACAAATACATTAGAAAGATAACCTCTTACAGTAATGCTTCACATTTTGGACCTGATACCAAGAGGGTTGCAAACATTTCAGTACATTCTACAAATCAAAGGGTGCATTAGCTTTTATGTATACAGAATGACAGAGCCCTTTACTGAAATCAAAGTAGATAAAAGTGAAAATCAGTCAGCTAGCTCTTTCAAACTTTGGACTTACCATAAATGCATATAAAAGCCTTTAGAAGCATGGATATACTATCATTTATGGAACGTTTACTGATTTAGAGAGTTTGTAGAGAGAGGGGAAGAAAATGGCTAAAATGGCATTACATGAACTGCAAACTAGCAAAAATTCTTGATTAGCTTTTATATTTGTACATATTAAGAGCTCCTTTCCTTGGACTTGATGTTCGTTACTAGAAAGCCTATCAGTGCTAAATGGGGAGTATAGTGCAACAAATGACATTGTTGAGGTATTGGGGGGGAGGTTCTGCAACACAATGATGTTACATACATAGTATGAAATATTACTTGTCATCAAGTAGTGACATTGCATTATATGTAAGCACAGGTTAATAAAAAAAGAATGAATCCAGTTAGAGGTTTAGTAGGAAGTTTATGTGGTTGAAAGTGAACATATAACACTTATTGTTTGGTTATAATGATTTGTACTGTTAAAACTAGCATTATTCAGTAGTGATAATCAGAAATTCAAGTGTCCACATTCATGCCTGCATCATGTAAACCCAGGCTTTAGTCTGGATATCAATTAAAGTCTAACAATGAATAAAGACAGGTCAGTTGATATTTCTCCAGAGAAAAAGTGACCTCCTTAGAATGTAAGTGCTATTAATCTCAGCATTTAGCACTTCTGGGCGGCCTTACAGACAGCGAGGGAGAGAGGATTGAGTGCATATGATTTGAATAGCAATAGCAAGATGGCTAGTGATGCTGCTTTCATATTTTAACTTTGTTTCATAAAATCACGAGGCTTTTTGCTAAGTGTGTTTAATGTACAACGGCAAAGGCTGCTAGGATTATGTAAAGCAGAAACATTGAATTCTGATCAAAGCAACATAGTGTATTTGATCACTAATTAATCCTGTGTCAGGGAAAGCATGTTCAGAATTCTATGACACATAACTCTTGTTTGATTACATTGAGTTTAATCAGATTATCGCTGTGATTCATGATAAATGCATCACAATCATTCTTGGATTTTTTACTGCACTGCTATGTATTTCAATTGTACATGTTCTTCAGGAACAGTCAGAAATCAAAGCATACATTGTTTTTATTATTAAATAGCTTGCATATATCTATTTTATGCAAGCTCCTCACTTAGTGGAAATAATGCTAAATTATAACATAATTCATGTGGAATGCTTACATCTATGTTATTCTGAAGGACTAATTTATTACAATAAAGTAGAAAATCATTAAGGATAAAATTCACCCCTGTGTACTCAGCCAACATAAAGTGTACATGCCTCTTAAATGCAAAAAAAAGTTCTTAAGTGATGTATGGGCTCCTATGTTGGGCCTTCGTGCAAGATGGAATTTTATCCTATATAGCCTAGTGCTATTAATAAATTAAAGGTAATGGAACACTTAAATTTTAAAACTCATAAAAATGTCCCATTATCTGATATAAATTTGATACAACAAATCAGCTTTAATTATAGTTTTCTGGATATACCTTTTCTTTAATTCAAGAGTAAATTAAGCAGTATATTCAAGTGTTACTAAGATAGAAATTCTTTCACTTCTGCATTTGTTTTGTTCTGATTGGTGGGAATAAGATTATATTACTGAATTAGAATAAAAGACACTGAGTTTTATTGTGTTTTATCAATTATTCTTAACCAAAGCAAAGTGTAAAACCACATGAATCTCTGTCTTAACTGGATTTATGCTGTGTATTTTTTAGCAAACACTTTCAATCAAAAACTATATAGAAGTTTTACATAGATGCAGATTTTTACAAGTATGTTTAGTGTATGCTTCTGAGAAAGAGTGGTTAGCAGCAGAAATATATTAGTGATCATCATGAAATGTATGAGCCAAATTGGCAAACAAAATAAGATTAAAGAATAGACATATATTAGAAATAGGTAAATTAAAAGTAGAGATACATCAATCTATATTTTACCTATTATAAAATTATTGTACATCAAAACAGTTTGGTCAGAAGAAAAATTATGTTCTATCCAATTTTTGAATATTTGTCCGGGTGACTGGAAGGGCTGAAGTCTTGGGCTGGGTCTACACTGAAGGCAGCAAATTCGCCACTGTCAGATCGATTGCTCTGGATCAACTGAGCGGTCTGTGTAGACCCGCTCAGTCGATCCAGAAATCGACACAGGAAAACCATCCCAGTAAGTGGCGTAGTGCTGCATCAAAGGGAATGCTGTTCCCGTTGGTGCAGCACAGGGTGGACGGCGCACGGAGCAGATGCAGAGAAGTCGACGGGAGATACACAAGTGATTTATGCCACTTGCGTATCTCCCATCAACTGCCACCGAATCCAGAAGGTAAGTGTAGACCAGGCCTTAGAGAAGTATAAAGTCCATTTATAAAGCTCATTTAGTTGACCCAGGCATAATTCAGAAGACAATAAATGAGTGAGATCCAAACTCTCCGCAGTTCATAACAGTCATTTGTTCCTATGTCAAGAAGGAGACTTACATTTAACAATTTTTGTAAAAAAACTATGTAAAGAAGGATGAAATGGAAGAAAACACTTAGGACAAAATTTGCAAAACTTGGTTCATAAAGTTAGGGTCTTAAATACATAGGCACCGAAATAGGTTTGCCTGATTTTTCAATGGGGTGTGCTGGGTTCACAACACTTTTGCAAATCTGGCCACCTAATTACATGCCTAAATATGGATGTACGATCTATCTTTAGCCACTCATATTTTAAAATCTTGTCCTGAAGTTATTATATAACTTGGAAGAAATTCATGAGAAAAATTTGTATGAAGCACAGAAGAAAAATTTAATATATTGTAGGTGTTAAATTTCACTGCTGATCTTTATTTATTAATTTATTTTAAAAAGCACAATATACACCCTTTATGCAACCGGTATGAGACTTCCTAATGTAATGTAAGCATCAGGGAGGTCCTTCTTTTTGTCTCTGTTAGACTGTTATCTATACTGTACAATATGTAATCAAGTTTCAGATATTATCATAACCTCCTTCATGTAAAAATCAAACAGAAGAGATGTGTATATATCAGATATTGTGTTGGACAGTGATAGTCCTGTAAAATACTACAATGCTGTGACAAGCAAAATGTGTAGTGTAAGATTAAAATGAACAAAAAATTGCATTATGTTTTTTTTCTCTTTCAAGACAGAACTTTGATCCATTTGCTTTACTTTGTGATATTTCCACAGGTAAAACGGATAATTTGTGAGGAACTTTTCCAAGGCAGATTTAGACTTTTTGTCAGTTTTGGGGGGAAGGGAGAGGGGTCTCCTTTTAAAAAACAAAAACAGTGATGCAAAGGCATTTTAACTAGATTTGCCATTTGAAAATATAACAATGGAAAAGTCTGTCTGAGTGAAACTTTGGCTTCTGGAAGACTTATTTGAATTGAAGAAGTGTTCTTGCATAACCAGCTGTACACTTTGAGTCCCTAATAAATTATCACAATTCATTTTCAGACTAAAAATAACTTTAAAACAATTTTAAATAGACGGATTATAACTTCATCAGAACATAAGTATTCTAGCCTATAGGTTCAAAGAATCTCTATTTGGGTTTAACTTACTAACTCTCATTCAAAAAATAATAAAACAAGGAACTGTCATTTTTTGCACATTAAGATGTCCATAGTGACCATATAAAGTTAAAAATAATTCACAGACTATTAGCCATATCTTTCAACTCTTTTTCACAATTCAGAATTGCTCAGTATTAGAAGATAACCTGTTTTTCATTGGCAATGCTTTTTTCTTCATTTTCCCACCATGATCTGAGGCATTGCTTTCTGTAAAAGCAAAAACCTTATTGAATTACTTGGAGCTAGTAATGGAAGACGGGTGGGTTGGGTGGTTAGACAGGAGAAATGAGGAGTGTTAATCATTCCCCTGTATTAGAACCTGGACCACATCATGCCATTAACTGTAAGCAGCACTGACCATTGATGTAAATGATATGGGACCTTCCATTGACTTCAGTAGGCTTTGGATCATACTCATGGTCTCCTAACTTTAAATGCTTTCCTTCATAAGTAATACCCACTTGGAATAAAATGTTGATTAATTGTATTGTGTTGGAAAGTCTGTGGATTTCTGTTGCCTTATAACTTTTACCTCAGTCCAATTCCAATAATTAAGCAGATTTCTTCACGACTTCTTAGTGATTAAAAAAATTGAAAAGTTATGGCTAGACATATTTCTATTTCAATAAGCTTATCTATATAATTGTCATTTTCATACTTTTAAAAAAATATTTATATGCTTTCTTTTATATTTTAGTCAAGTACTTTCTTAAACAAAACAATAGCACCACTTTGGCATTGTTGGCCAAATCTGTAAAAGGTAAAGCAAATTGCTACATATTCTTTTCTGAACTTGATTTATAATGCACTACTTGCTTGTCGGAACTGAGGACCGTTGAGCCATTGTGCTCGACATAGTGGAGACTTCATGCATGGATTCATGCATGCCAACCATCAACCGAAGGGGCAATCTGAAAATGTCTACTGCTTATGGATGAAATTGACTCCTGTGCAAAGGCCCATACAAGTCCTGTGCACCACTTAAGCCTTACAGACACAGCTAGGCTTCATGTTCTCTTGAGCAGAGACTGTCTTTTTTATTACATTTGTGAGCTAGCAGTGTACAGTAGGGCCTTGTTCTCTGATCAGAGTTCCTATTTATGCCATAATGCAAATAATAATAAGCCTTCAACAGGCCCACCGTGCAGGTGTGAATTTCATTCAATAAGTGAATTTCTGCTACCCTTTCAAAACTCTTAATGGTTAGTGCTAATTATGATTGAATTTGGGCTCAAATCTTGCTATCACTGAAATAAATAGCAGCAACCATATTGCTGTCAACAGGTGAAAGACTCAGCCCTTTTTGCACGCCTTGATAATTAACAGTGAGGTTTGACTCTCTTGTTTCTTTTCGACATCAGTGAAATTCTATTGGAAGTCTTGTTTTATATCCAATTCTAGAATGTCAGGATATGTACCAAAATGTAGTCATTTCAGATTAGCGTTTTAAAATTTACAAAGGGATGGAGAGGGCAGAGCTATCCAGATGCAGGGAGTGGAACTATGTTGCACACCTTGAGGGGGTGTAGCAATGTGTGTGCTCACCCCCATACTGGGTCGTTTTGGTGCTGCCTCTGCAACAGTATTGGTTTCACATCACCTTTTATTAAAGGGTTGTTCTACCCTTGGCTGAATTTACCAAAATGGATCTGAGGGAACAGTAACTTGAGACGGAATCAGTGTGTCACGTATCAAGGTCCTGTGAAAAGGCAGCGATTAGAAACATATAATCTTATTCCTCCATCACCAAGGTATCTGTATAAGGTACAAAGCGACAGTCTGAAGAACTGCACTGTCCACCTCTCCCTGTAGATTTTCTCCTGTTTGTAACTGATGATCAGATTAGCGTTTTTGATTTGCAGAGGGATGCTGTAGTATAATTAACACTCAGTTTAGGGCGTATGAGTATATGTCTGTATTCAGAATTACTGTAAGTGTGTTCACATGCTACTATAAACACTAGAATCCAAATCTCAAAAAGGAAACTACTGCAACTTTACATCTTTATTTTCTTTTGAAGGTAGGAAACAGTTTTGACATAAGACTCTAAAGAACTGAGTTCACTTTTTTAAAAAATGCGCTCATGTTTTTTAATCCACTTCCTTTTATTTCCTCTTTGGCTTAGTTTTCTATCTTTGCTTTTACCTTTTACGGTTTTGGCCAGACCCTTTCATATAATAGACTACAAAATAGCACCATTGTACTATAAAACAGAGTTTTACATACTGCTTGATATATGTGTATTATTGATACGCTAAATTTTACATACTGCATTATACTGAGGGGGAAAAGTTATTTATACTGTTGCAAAACAATTTGTTACCTGAAAGAATCATTGAGGGTCTAAGAGCCTACATATGCTTTAACTGCTTCTAATAAACATTTGCCTCACAAGTTGCAACTAATTGCACCTTAGCAAGATGTGGAAAAATAAACCTTTGTCTTAAATGCATTTAACCCCTATGCTGTCAAAATGCCATGGATGGAATTAAATGGATGTTTAAAAGTTTTGTTACTTTATGGCTGCTGCTACTAGGAATAGGAAACTGTGCAAATATGAAAGGGGTAGACAGACAAAGTTATCAGACACTGTAAAATAAACAGCCTGCTCTTGTAGAGAAGTGCAAAAAAAAAAAATTAAACAAAACCCCAACTCTAAGCCAAGGCTGATGAATGACTCCAGTAGCTAGAGTTCATAGGTTAATTTAGTGCAATTGGATCCATCAAAGGCCTATAAATTTGCAGGCTTTTGAGGGGCACAGGATTTTAAGAGTTTTCATGCAGGACATTTATAACAGCTTAACAATCAAACAGCATTATACCAACCTCAGAGCATTTTTAGCACTGGGCTGGTTTATAATATTCTGCGCTCTAAAGACTTGATGTTGGAATGTTTACTTGCATTGTTCATTGGGAGAATGCCCATTGGTTGAGATTTCATCAAGCTTATTAAACTATAGTTTTTAAGTCTTCCAATGTTTAACAAATAATTTATTTACAGCAAACTATCCTGCAGATGGCACATTCATTCTTCATTCTTGTGGATGGCATTTTCTTACATTCTGTAGTTCCTGCTTCCTGTGTTCCCTCTACTTGTATTCTTCAAATGCACTTCCTGAAAATTAAAAATATATATATTTTAATTTGTTTTTAATATGATATGCTTATATGAATAACTAGGATTAGGAGTCATGAACTCCTCCCTTCATATCACTGACAGTGGCTCTGTCTGTGGCTTTGGGCAAGTCCATAATGCAATATCTACTTTGGAGAGGTGTCGTGAGGAATAGTGAATGTTTGCAAAACAGTCTGAAGATGTAGATGTAGACTATGCAGGGGTGGATACTCAAAGGTTTGCTGGTTTCTATAACTTGTTTTCTATCCACCGATATCCTAAATCTGGGGATTATTAGGGTTCTAACATCACCAAATACAGCACCGGGTCCTGCAAGCCCTCTGCAACCTAAACTCCTAGTGCTCCTGCCATCAGCACTGTGATCACTTTCATCAGAAAGAAAATTACATCTAGATATTTATCTGATTTGATTTGTAATCCTGGTTCAATACTCCTGGTCCCGTTGGACAGTCTCACCAGATAAAAGTTAGCAATCTGGGCCCACACCAATGATTAGCTCAATTAGCTCAAAATACTGACTCTTCTTTACCACATATTACTTCTTAATGTCACTAATAAATCATTGTCTGGTATATTTTGAGTGTAGTGGTAGATACATTTAAATATGATCTGGATCCACTATAACTTCAGGTCACTTTTGCAGCTTCCTTTTCCAAAATGACACTCCCTACCTGTCTCCAATTTTTCCCAAATGACTTCACCTTCCTTGCACAAACCCCAGATGACCCCTTTGGTTTTCACTGATTCATTGTTGCATGAGGCTCTTAATGCTGCTGGCCACATGTCTTAAAGATCCAAGGATCCTGCCCTAATCCACCCTGATGAAAATACCAGCATGAGCATAGTCGATCCAGCATGTACACTACCTCTGAGGAAAGTTTGCCAAGACATGGGAAAAGGACGTTATTTTACACAATAATTTTTTCCTTAAGTCAAGTATTTCAAAAATTATCCAAGCACATTATCTATAAACTGGAAAGTAGCAGAAATGATTGTTTTTGATCTACAGCCATACTGCATTGTAGAGGCAATGGCTTCCAAAAGCCATTAGTCTGATAATGAACCATGCAGTTCCCAAATGAGCAGATAAATCTTCTCCATTATTGTTGTATTTTAAATTTATTATGGCTTAGTCATCAAAGCAAAACATATATTCTGATGGGCCAAGGGTAAAGTCATATGTTTTAACGCTGATATGTGGCCAAATAAGACATTGTTTATTATCCTATCATAGCACACAGAGTTAGGTTTGAATCTGAGAAAAGGTGGAGTTGTTCCTTTGCTGGTCTGGTGATGGCCTCAGTATTTTCATCACCGCTGCTAGACAGAAGAGGCACTGGCGGCAGCAGCAGTGCATGCTACAAAAATGGCTCTGCCCCAAGTAGTACATTTCCTACTAACATGAACAGCTGAGACCATTCAAAACTAACTGGAATGTCTGGGTAGTGTTTGGATCATCTCCCAGGGTCTCACATGTGACCTCTTCATGCAGACAATGACAGCAAGAGAATAAAAGGATGCAGGGAGCTTGGTCTTGCTCACATCTGTTGGCTCACACATGTTGGTTTTAATTTGATCGTGCAGGGTTTTCTCAGCAGCGAATGACATATCACAATCATGTTATGCAGAGTTACACAATGTGTGCCCCCACTTTAATTGATCTCCAAAAGCTTAGGATACTCTGTCCCGAGGTCAGCTAAAAAGGCTCCCTTTGCATTTCAACATCTCACTGAATATATAAAAAACAGATGGAACTTTGTGTACAAGTTAATTCAACACAGTCTTGATCCGAAATCAGCAATCATTAAGTACAACATTATATAAAATAAATGGGGCCTATCATCCAGGCCCGAGTGCCATGCTTGATCATCTTTTATGTATCTTGGAACTCTTTGCCACACAAAAATGAAATTCTTAAACTGAACAAATAATACAAAAAATTATCCCACTCATCTAAAAATGAACAAAATGAAGCAAAATAAAGACCTCATTATAACCCTCACTCAAAGTACTTTGAAAGTCAATGGAAGCCTTCCCAATGAGTTCAACAGGCTTTGATTTGGGCCCCAGGTCATTTACACTGACATTAAAATAATTCTTTTTTTTTAAATTGCTTGTTCCTTTTTCATCTGTTTGAAAAATCTGTTCACAAGTATTAAATAAAGCTACTAACTATAACCTTGCTCAGGTTCTGGATTCTAGGATAGGCATCTCCTTGGTTGTAATAACAGAGAGAGATGAGGTCGACAGGCAATTTGTAATTGACAAAGTGAAGGTGGCCATGCTTTCAATGGCAAAGTACCAAATGCCTGCTATACCCACACGGCATCAGCAGCGAGCGCATATTGGAGTCAATCATCTCTGCACAGCTCTACTGAAGACAGTCGGGCTGCATAGGTGTGAGAGCAGAATTTGACCTGGTCTTCGTCAGCACTGACTTCTTTCACAGAAAGACCAGCCCACAGGCAGATAATGAATATTGCCATGATCTGAAGGGTCATTAAATGGAAACTAGCAAAAGGGGTTGGGAAACATGCAGTGGTTTTCTTCAAGCTTTCAGGATGGACAGTCAAACCTAACATTGGCAATAAAAGACCTTTGTGTTTTACTGGTAATAATAATTTTCAAAAGTCCAGTGTCTGTAGTTACAGCCACTATATCTTAGCTATGAACCCTCTAGAATCTATTTTGAAAAGCTTTTTAGCTCTGTGGGCACTGTGGTCAGAGACAAAATAACTAGACTGAAAAGTCTTTTTAAAGCAAACAGACCAAATTCTGACCTTACACCCACTGCTTCCCATTGACTCCAGTGGAGCGGCATGAATGCAAGAGAAAATAGGTGTGATGGTATGCAGAACTCCTGGGTTACCACCTGGGAGCTAGGATACCACTGAGGCCTCTGGCCAACCACCTTACTCTGTGGGCTGGGACAGGCCACAAACCCCTGGAAGCCCTCTGCAGGCAGGGTCCAAACTCATCTTAGTTCAATGAATGGTTTACACCCACTCACGAATCAACACTAGAGAAACCAACTGGCTTCTCACCACACCATCTATGCTTGTCAAAAAGCCTGACCAGTGGAGACTATAATCTAGTCTGCCCTTCCTTCAAAGTGGAAGGAATATGCACCAGCTTTTATTACTGAGCAGTTTGCGTAAACACTTCACCCAAAGACACTTTCTGAGATGACCAAATATATGAATTTTTTAACGTCAGCTATGCTACCTGCACCTGGATGTTACTACATGCAGTCTAAGCAAGAACAAGGCCCTAAAAGAAAGGGGAAATTAGGCCATGAGTTGTCTACTTCTCTGGCCCTTTTGCTAGAGGATGATGGGATGGTCTGGTAGTTAGTTTTTGTCTCCCCCTCCAGCCCTGATGTTTTTTAGGGAGGTTAGGTTGGCCCATTAACTCTAGAACTTGCACAGTATGTGGAGTCCAAAGCAGGACTTCTTTTCCCTTGTTCTTAAGGTTGGCTGTGAAACCTTACAGGTGTTGCCACTCATGCATTCCCAGCATACTAGACATTCCAGGATGTCCATAACTGTGTGAGCCTGCCCCTGCCAATGTGACCTTGAATGCATGGTCATGCTGCACAGAGAACACCATTGTGAAGAGCTCTCCACCCCCACCGGTGTGACCTTGCCTGCTGACAGGGGTAGAGCACTGTGTGCTTCAAAATGGCATCCCCCACAACTGCATCCGGTTTCGTCTCAGTACTGGACAGGGGACAAACCATTTTAAAACAGGACTGTCCAGATTAAAAACCAGATGAATGGCCTCCCTAATCCTTACATGAACAATGGTGATTGGGCCTTGTAAGCTTAAGTCAACTGGCCTTTTTGTGCCCACTATGGTACCCATGACACTACTATACAGGAAAAGCCATGGCCTTCCCTGCATCCTTGACTTATGTACAGACTGTTGTGATAATCTCTCTTTTTCCTGGAGAGCAATTATTTTCCTTTGAGAGTGATGGCCTGTAACTTTTCCAAATTACTGTCAAAACCCAGTTCAATTTAGGGATAAATTGACTAAGTTTTTATTGGCAGGAGAGAAAAAAATCAGAAAATAAAAATGTATGCACTTAACATGGGATCGACAGCCCACCATATCTAGAACTATAAACTTAAATTCCATAGGCAAGCTGAGGACAATGTTACCTTATGGCTTAAATAATGGCGAGCCGCTTCCACAGTTTTACACTGCAAACTTAAATGTTTTATACATGGTCTCAGAAAATCAGATTTTCACCTGAAAGTCAGGTTAGTAATTAGTGTAATTCAGAGTTTGTCATAAAGGCGCTACAAACTGCAGTGTACATTGGGGTTAAAATTTCTCTTTGATAATTGTAGAAATATAGTGATTTCTTCCTTTCTTGGTATTAGGTACATTAGCATATGATTAGGTTATGTCCTCTGTAATAAATTGTTTGCTCCGTTACTTTGATAACTACATTCACCTTAGCTGGGATTTAGGTATAAAGACTTTTCATCACACGAGGTCTTTCTATTTTATATGACAGCTTTCTAACTTCTAATGATTCTGGTTAGATAACTAAATAAAGCATGTTTAACAGACTATCTGTTTAACAATCCTATTGTATTGCTAAGAAATCTAGGTAATACAATCCACCAGAATGTTCAGATAACATACAAATGAACAACAAGTGCTTTTAACTCTTTTGGCTAAGCACAGTGGAGCAAAATAATAAAATCCAAATAAATTTAGGAATGATTAAAATTAAACCAGTTCATTTTAACCTGATACATAGATACTCAATGTTTAGGTACATCTGTACCTAAAACTCCATTGGATAATATAGATTAAATCTGGGTCGATCATATTGACAATACAGTGTGACTATATTTGGTACTGCTCTTAAACTCAGTGGATGTTCCAGCATTTGGGTTGAAATTCAATCCTGTACAGAGTGCCAGCACAAGGGCTGTCCATCAGTCAAGTCCCCTTTAAGTTCTATTTTGAGGAGGTAAGTGGGATATAAGTGGTGCTGACCCTCTGCATAGGGGGTGAAATTCATTCTTAACCAATTTGTATATATTGGGTGAAATCATGGCACCACAGATGTCAATGGCAAAATTCCCATTTACTTCAATGGGGCCAGGATTTTACCCACTGTAATTACTGCAAATCCTAAATATATAAAGTATGTGTATGTTTTGAAAATATTGTTCAGACTTCCCAGAATACGGTATAATAAAACTTTAGATTTGAAATGTTAAATAGACTCTATGTACTACAAACATATAACGCTATGTAGTCAAAGACTAAAAATTCACTTAAAACTGGTGTCTTTAAAACAAAGAGTAAAACAGATTTTTAAAAGTAGATTAAAAATGTTAGTTTAAAAACTGCATAGACTAGAAATGGGCTGATACTGAAACATCAGTCAAATACCTGACCTGTCAAAAGAGGACATCATTAAGTCCATATTATTTTGACTATAATTACATCTGCAGTGAAATAATACAACTATTTTACATGTAGATTCTGTGTAATCTAGTGAGTTCCAATGTATATTTGAACATATAATTTTTCTTATGCAATTGCAGTATGCTTTGCCCAAAGGTAATTGGGAGATCACGATTTATATCTTGAAATAATTTACTGGTATCATGACAGATCAATAGTATGTCATCAAATTGCACGATGTGTATTTTACATTGCAATTGCAGCCAGTTGGATCAAATTCTGCTCACAGTTATAGTGGTCTAAAGCTGGTGTAGTTCCATTGGCATTTTTGTAATTCATTCTCCAGTTTGGAATTTTTCATGTGTGGCTGAGAAAAACATATGCTATTTAACAATTTAACTGTCATCTAAGCAATCAATACAGTTGTCTTTGGAACCTAATTTATTGTAGCAGAGGGACAAATTGCTGCTGTCTGGTATTGGTAAAAATATATGAAGCACTGAGAATTATTCTTGCTAATTTACATGCAACCAAATAAGATAGAATAGAAGAAAATTAGTGGTGGCTATGATTTATTCTGCCTTGATTATTTCAAGTTAAGATAGCTGTAAATGTGTTATTTTTATGTTTTCAGTTTTATGTGTGCTTTATTTAGAATATGTATTTAAAGTTGATCACCACAACAAAAAAGCCCTAGAGAAAGATGTGGGTTTGAATGTTACTGACGTTAAACTAATTATTAATTTTTTTTTAGACACATGCTCACATATAACTTTCTTGGGAGTGGTTGGAAAATGGTTTTTGACATGGGACAATTTGGAGCACTAATTTTACAGATTAGCTTGTTCAATTAAGTGCTGGAGTTGGTGAGGACTTTTTGGCTGGGCCCTGACCCCTGCAAACACTCACACACATGTTGAATTTTATACATTTGGATAGTCCCATTGAATTATATGTTTAAAGTTAAATGTTTGAAGGACTGGGACTGTCATGGCTGGGTCATGGTCGGCCAGACCTATTAGTCAGAGCCAGAGTCTGCAGTCACAGGATAGGAGTCAAGAGTCAACTGGGTTGGGATGCTGGGAGACCAGAACCATGAGTTGAGAACCAGAGTCAGGCGAGGCCACGATACTGGCACCAGAGGCAGGAGACAAATTGTAGGTCAGGAACCACAAGTCAGATGCCCAGAGTCAAGCCAGTTGAAATGTTGGGAGACCATGTCATGGAAGCAGGAGCAGGTAGTAAGGAGCAGGAAGCACAAGGCACACAGTCCAGAGCAGGATAGAGCCCAGTTTTTCATACAATTGCTCCTGTTCCTGCTGGTGGCTTACGTAGGGCCAGCAAGCCAATCAAGTGCTCTTGGACTCTGACAATTGGACCTCATGGATGGAGCCTCACACTGAGGCTTAGCTTCATTGGTCTCAGATAAGCTATTGCCAGCAGGCTTCTAGGTGGAGGCATGGAATGTGGATGCTCCCATGAACTTTGTGGGTCCACGTTGGAGACCTGTGGGTCATGACAGAACTCTCATTTTGTAATAGTACTGAAGTGAGCTACAAAAGGCGAAGTATTAAAATCCATTAACTTCACCAATATCTTCATAAGCCACATGAAAAAAGGGCAATTGCATTACCTAAAACTGTTTCATATTTTGTGCTGCATTTCTCTTACTGGATCAGGCCAGCTTCCACTGTGCTGAGATATCAGAGTGCCCTACAGGAGCATGGAGGTAGCTTGTAGATAGTAAAGGTAAGTTATGATGTATTTTATGGGAAGGTGTGATGGTCTATACTATTATGGTCACCAATTCTACAAGATTATGATAAATTTTGTACAAATTATGCCTTGTAAGGTATCTTTTGAAAACTCATAATCCATTGAACATTATTGTCCTGGTAAAATATGTGTGTCAACATTGTAAGTATAAATTTATATTGTATAACATTGCTGTAACATTTTCCAGAGTTACAAAGGCAGGCCCAAACCAGTTTTTCAGAGACAAAGACACACTAGCACCCCAGACAGGTGTTAGAGGGCCATCACCTATTTAAGCAGCCATCCTCCAGCAGGACAGAAGGAGGGGGGAAGATGTAAACAAGAAATTTACATTTAATCACAGGGACGCTTAAAACCTCACATCCATAATGGATCGCATGTCACCATGACTCAGCAAGGATGTTTCTAGCACAAATAATTGATTTATGAAGGGGGAAGAAAACACTTTACTTCACCTCTCCTCCTCCTGTCTCTTTGCACATGACATCAACATTGCTCAAAGAACTGAACTAATGGGGGAATTGTCCCAGGCTGCAAGGAGACTCAGCCCGTGAAATTTACAGCAGCGTATGGTGAGACAAAGCCTTTACTTTTAAGGCCACTTAAGTAGTTGAGTTAGGTATTAGTTTACATATTACTCTTTTATTTTCTTTTGTAACCAATCCTGACTTTCATGCATCAGTGCTTGTAGTCACTTAAAATCTATCTTTCTGTAGTTAATAAATGTATTTTATTGTTTTATCTTAACCAGTGTGTTTGGATTAGAGTGTGTGGGGAAACTCCAGTTGGGGCAACAAGGCTGGTGCATCTATCATTTTCCTTTGATGAAATGATGGACTTTCTAGGAGCTTGAATTGGTCAGTAGCGTGCTGGACAGTACACAACGCACATTTCTGGGGGAGCAAGGCTGAGACTAAGCATTTTCAGGTGTAACCCTGCTGTTTAATTCCTGGCTGATTGGTCAGAGTGCTCATGTATTTAGCTGGGAATGAATTTGCATGCTGAAAGCTGTGCAAACTGGCCAGTAGTGGATCTTCTGACAGCAAAGCAATGTAAAAGGTACCACAGGCTAGAGAATTAAAGGGACACAGCTATTCAATGGTCAAGATTGTATCCTGGGTAATGTCACAGAAGTTTGGTAATTTTCCTTGGCAGGTCACTTTCAGTGGAAGAGTACTTTTCAGTACAAGCTATATTGTAAATGGTTTCAGTCCAGATTTGACTAGTTGAAATAGCTTGGTCTAGCCACAATGGTTATCTCAGGCTGTGAGATAGAATAAGTTATTTCTATGAAGACTGTAAGGCTTTTTCATCTATAGCTCTTTAATCTCTTGGTGCTGGCTGGACTGGAAATCCTATGCAAGGATTGGGGCATTTTAAAAACAGAAGTGCAACAGTGTTCTCACCTTCTGCAAAGCCTATGAATGTTGCTAGTTGAGCTTAGAAGTAAAGATTTTGACATGTTGCCAGAGACAGTTGTCGTTTTGTATTAGAGAATACCAATTTTCATGGTTACCCCTCTCCCCTTCCCCCCCCCCCCCCAAAAAAAAAAAAAGCATTCCCTGTTCACAAATAGCCCGTTCTGCCCAGAGGAAAAACAACACAAAACCTGCAATTGGCTGCCCTTGTATGCTGGGACCCAAAGAATATAATACAAAGTTTCTTGTTACCTTTCTTGTTAAGTAAGGATTTGGGCCTTAGAATCCTAAAGGTATTTATGAGCCTAACTTCCCCTGAAATCAATGGGAGTTAGGTGTCTAAATGCTCTTGGGGATCTGAATCTAATGCCCTGGTGAGCTAGTGAGTGTTCGGGTTCCTTTGGCATTCTTTCAGGTGATTGCTTGCCAACAGGTTGCTCACTAAGGCTTCAACATTGAGGACCAATAGGAGCTGTGTGCCACTGTGATTCACAAACTCCCTTAACTATCCACATTGAGAAATATTGCTGGAGGGATGCCATGTGAGACTGCACTTGGTCAAAATGGAAGTTTGGGTTTTGGCCTGTAGCCACACCACCTTACCCTTCTGCACACATCACTTTATCAGATTATTTCCCCCCACTCTTAGCAACTGTGCATATTTAGTGTAGTAGTTGGCTGCATTGGGAGAGGGTCATTTGGTAAAGGGTTTTGTACAGAAGGGCAGTTAAAGGGGGTGATGAGAGGCTGGCATTCTTCAGAGGACAGAATTACAATTGCAGTGTGTGGTCTGTGGTGTGCAATAGTTGTGACAATGTTTTTTTTTAAAAGAGATATCATCATTGATTAAAAGTAGGACTACCAAAAAACATTTGAGCCAAACTCAAATTCAAAGACTTCCTGTTGGAAATTTATGAAAAGTAACCAAATAAAAACTATATATAAAGTTAAAAGGGAATAAAAACTAACCACATGTGAAATTTTACTCTCATTGGCCACCAAGTTTTAGAGCAAAACAAACATTTGTAGAACTCACTTCTAACTGTAGAGTTAGTTACCTGCTGTCTCCATAACAGGGACCCTCAATATCACAAAGGTATTGTGAGATTTTAATATGTTGACACTATAGCTGCAAAGTGCTTTGAGAGCTCTGGATGAAAAGCATTGTAGAAGTGCAAATTATTATTTGATTTAGTCCTGGGACCTGCAGGTCTATGAGATGTGGGTCTCACATAGTTTTTCCTGCATGGAAGAAGGATCACAGGTGTGAAACTTCTGTTTCTGAGAAGAAAATATTTATTTTCAGAAGATTCCCCAAGCTCAAAATCTGCATTAACCTCTCACTCTGGGAAATCAAATTCAAACTTATTCTATTTCTTTTTTATTAAACTCAAATTGCTTTTTGCTATATTATGGTTGTCTCCTGAATTTGATTTCTGTTATTCCTCATGCTACATCTTTTTATTCATAGGCAATACGTAAAGTTTCAGCCTGATACCTTCTATCTGATGAACATAGTGGGCCAAATTCCCACTGAAGTCAAGGGGCTGAATGGGTGTAACTGAGAATAGAATTTATCTCATTGACTTAATAGTTTTTGCTGTGACATCCAACTCAAACTTCTCACAAGACACTCATCAAATCATAGGAAGCCATGACTGAAATCTAACTTAATCATAAATAAATATGCTATTCCAATCTTAATTATACATGTGAATTGGCTCATCACATCAGGGTCACTAACACAACACAGAGAATATTTAAAAGACTTTCCAATGACCTTAGCAACAGGGTATGATAGGGGTTCTAAAGACCTCCAGAACACCTGCTTTCACTGGCAAGAATAATCACTGTTCTATTTTTATTGGCTTAAAGTCACCTTATGTTGATGATGACCTACTTCTAGTAACTTAATTTAATTCTGTGGAGCTCTATTAAAGAACGATAGAAACATTTAGGCATAGTCCAGAATTGCCAGACTTTGCTCAGACATGCAGGGATAGAGAAGTCGATCCCTTCCTCAGAAAGAAAAGTAATCTCTTTCCCAAAAAATGTTTATGCTGGCTTTGATTTTCAATGATGTTCAGTTATTTTATTGGGCTTCAGAGTCTCATTACTTACCTAACCTCACTGCTCCTTGTTTAGTAATACACTTTTACACTGATCAGTAAATGTTGGCACCTACTACACAAGAAATCTTCAACAGTGTCTTTATGTATATGGGCAAATGTGGGGTCCAATCCCCAGTTTCCTTACTCAGTTTTTAATTAGGCAAGCCTCTTTGACTTCAGTGGGAGATATGCTTGAAGAAGAATTGTCGGTTCTAAGGTCCCCTTCTTTCAAGCTATTCTACACAGGAGGACCTTTGTGCCCCCACAGAGGCCACTGCCGTCAGTGGGGCTCCATGCAGACATAGGATCTGCTTGCAAGATTAGGGCCTAACCAGAACTTCAGAATCTGACCCACAGAGCCTGCTTCAGCGCCCACTGAAGTCATTCAAAAGACTCCCATTGGCTTTAGTGGGCTTTGGAGTGAACAGGCTTATATTTAGGAACTAGACAATAGATATTCTAAAGCAGATAAAGAAATTGTGCACAGCCCTAAAAAAATCTTTTCCATTTAACATAATTAATTTCATACATTAAAATGAGAGTACCAGATATACTCCATGGATTAGTCATCAGTTAAATGTATTCATTCATATATGGCATTCATTAGAGGAATAGACCTGAACCTCATTAGTCTATTAAGCTTGCCTTCCCCAATGGACACTTACAAAGTTCACTGCAAAAGTTGTGAAATTTATTAAATTGGAAACTGTACCTATTATAAAAATCGAATGCTTGCCATGTTTTCTGTTGTTTCATTTGTATGCTGTATAAATTCTGAAGGTCTGTGGGCTTGTATTTATTAATTTGGTATTTCAAAGTGAATTTATGTTCATGAAAAGTCCTGTATTGACAGCCCGAAAGGCTGAAGTCCTGGAAGCTGCATGAGCTTTCAAATATCCCACATCTCTATTTCTTTTGGCATTCTGGCTTTGCATTTGTAAGAGCTTGAATTCATGCTCCAGTTAAATTTTCCCTAGGCACCACAGTTTTGGAAAAGCTATTCCATGGAAGGAACAACGAAAACACATATTACATTAGTTTAAGTGGTTCATAAAAATGGTGTTTCTCAAACACTAACCCCACTACCTAGAAAAGCCATTATATAGTATAACTGTCCTTTTTATTTAAATAAATTTAAAACTTGCTTCTGATTTATAACATCCAGATGCATATTATTTCTGCAAGTTCCTGAGTTAGTCAATTCATCCTTCTTTCCAAAATGTGTAGTATGTTAATTGCCTTTTGAACTCTCCAGCCTATGTTCTGTTGGAGAATCCACCATTGTTATAATATTCTCATGCTTATTTTCATTTCATTGCAGTAATTAACGTAAATGAATAGAGAACTCAGGGAGGAAGAAGTTCACCAATTTTGGCTGTCATCAGGCAGAGGATAGTTTGTTTAATCAAACTTTATATAAAATATTCTTCTAAAAATGTTTAACTTGTCTTAGTTTTGCTTTCTTTTTACATCTTCCCCCTCTTTCCTTCTACTTTATCTCTTCATCTGCTGTAGATCTGAGTGGATCACTCCTTTCATCTCTTTCACTGTCTCTTTTATCTCAGTTTTATTTTCCCCATGTTTAATGCTTAGTAAATATTTCAGTTTATTTTTTCTCTCAGATTGTTCTTCTTTCACCTCCCTTTTCTCATCTATTTTCTGATTGTCTCTAGTCAACTTCCCTCACATTTCATTTCCTTCTTATTTTTTTTCTCTTTCTTGCATGATGTATTTGTTTTACTCTCCCCCTTTTCAAACTCCAACTTTTTCTGTTGTTATGATGATTCCCTTTCTTTTGGTTTCCTTGAGTTTTCTCTCAGCCTCCCTCTTCTGTTCTCTTTTAATCTTTCCATGTATTCTCCCGCTTCCTCTCAAGTCCTTTAATCAATCCCTCTTCTCTTTTTTCCCCATAATGTGATCTCTTTGTCCTTCCTTTCCTCTTCTTTTTTCCCCATTTCCCGCTGCTTATCTCCCACTCTCTTCTGGATTTCCTTCCTCTATTCTTCATTCTCTCTCTTCTTTTCCCTCCCATTGTGCTCTCTTCCCCACTTGGTAATCAATAATCACTCCTCTTCACTCACTTTTTTCTTCTTCCAGTATCCTCTTCCAAGTTCTCCTTCCCTTAGCATCATACTTCAGGTTTTGGGAGGACATAAGGACCTTTCTGCTGATCCTTCTTCCCTTTGTGAGGAGAGGTGTGTTCCAACAGGATGAGGGGGCTATATTACTGCCCCATCTTCTGTTTGTATGGAGAGGGGAGCTGTCTATAAGGTGACAGTAGGGAGCTGCTGGGAATCTTCTCTTCCTTCAACCAAGGTGAGACTATTTTTTCCTATCTTCTGAGGTCATAAGGGTGTGGAGTTCAAAGAGGAGTTGCCATTGTTCTTCTCTTTTTTTTTCCAAGGCCACAAGTATTAAAGTCCTGAGGTGTACAGAAACCACATTGGTTGCTGCTCTATGGTTGAGCACTGCTTGGAGAAGACTCCACTTCTCATGCATGCATTGTGGGAGGTACACATCTATGGTTGAATCCCAGCAAGTATCACAGAGCCATTTCTTCAAAGGGTTGGAAAAAACCTTGGGGGAAGAGGTGGGACAGGGCTCACTTACTCTCAAAAGGATGCTGAATTTCTGACAAGACATTCAGACCTTACAATTTACTTTTAGGACTTTGCTTTTCTGTAACTTTTGCTGAAAATGCTTTCTCAGGTTTAACATTTGCAAAGCATACATTTCAGTATGCTGAGGCAACTGTTCATTTTGATTTAATTTGATTTAATTTAAATCCTTTCTCTCTATCTTTTGTATTATTCTGAACCCAGCTGTTGAGTTGGATGCTGTCTCTAAGGAGAAAAGCCCCTATGTAACTTTGCAGAGAGGGTCCTACAGGATAGAGTTGTGACACCAGGCCAATGCACACTGTACTCAGGCAAATGGCCTGGACAGACAGGCCTAACACAGAAAATGTGCTGCAAAATGTAAAAGGTAAATAACACATAAAAGGAAGATGCTGACAGACCAAACAGGAGACAAAGATGGAAACGTGTCCAGATGTGACAATAGCCGGGAGCAGTTTACTTAAGGTCATATAGATTGTAAGCTCATCAGGGCAGGGACATCTTTTACCAAATATATGTACAACACTTATCACAAGATGGCCTCAATCTTAGAAGGAGCCTCTAGGCACAACTGTGATACAAATAATAATAATAATAATCATGGGGACTCTGACTGCTAGTGTAATATATACGTGAAATAATAATGGAGAGCAAGATCAAAAGAAGGAAGTGGACAAAGTTTGTGTATAATGGCTGTGATGAAAAATGGTTCTGGTGAAAAATGCCAGAACTACAGCTTTGGAGACAAAAGTCATCTCTTAATTTACAAGCAGACACAGCATGTATGGGCAGCTGAAGTGCAAACTTCTTCCTTAATGGTCCCTCATTGTGCCTCTGCTCTGACCAACTGGAGCTAGTGAGAGTATTCTGAAGAGATCAATTGATGACCATTTGATATTTACCTTCTCTTTTGAAAATGGCACTCAGTGCCAAAGTAGTGATGGTTTTATGATGTTAATACTTGTCCAGTAGGATCTGGAGTGAGGTTATAAACTCACTTCCAATAGATCTAATATTGCAATCCGATTATATTTGGACAGTGATGAATTAGTAACATAAGAAAGTAAGAACATAAAAATGGCCTTACTAAGTCAGACCATCTAGTCCAGCATCATGTTTTCCGACAGTGGCCGATGCCAGGTGCTTCAGATGGAATGAACAGAACAGGCAATCATCAAGTGATCCATCCCCTATTGTCCACTCCCAGCTTCTGGAAGTCAGAGCCTGGAGTTCCATCTCTGACCATCTTGGCTAATAGCCATTGATGGACCAATCCTCTATGAATGTATTTAGTTCTTTTTTGAATTCTGTCATAGTTTTGACCTTCGCAATGTGTCCTGGCAATGAGTTCCACAGCTGATTGTGCATTGTGTGAAGAAGTACTTCTTTTTGTTTATTTTAAACGTGGTGCTTATTAATTTCATGGCCCCTAGTTCTTGTGTTATGTGAAGGAATAAATACTGCTTCCTTATTCATTTTTTCCACATCATTCATAATTTTATAGTTCTCTTTCATATCCCTCCTTAATCATCTCTTTTCCAAGATGAAAAGTCCCATTCTTTTTAATCTCTCCTTATATGGAAGCTTTTCCATATCCTTAATCATTTTTGTTGCCCTTGTCTGTACCTTTTCCAATTCTAATATATATATTTTTTTGAGATGGGTGTGACCAGAACTGCACAAAGAATTCAAGGTGTGGGCATATCATGAATTTAGACAGTGGTATTATGATATTTTCTGTCTTATGTATTGCTTTCCTAATGGCATTCTTTTAGCTTTTTTGACTGCCACTGCACATTGAACTTATGTTTTCAGAGAATTATCCACAATGATTCCAAGATCTCTTTCTTGAGTGGTAACTGCTAATTTAGATCCCATCACTGTATAGTTGGAATTATGTTTTCCAATATGCAATACTTTGCCTTTATCAACATTGAATTTCAGCTACCATTTTGTTGCTCAGTCACTCAGTTTTGTGAGATCCTTTTGTAACTTTTCACAGTCAGCTTTGGACTTAACTATCTTGAGTAATTTTGTATCATTTGCAAATTTTGCCACTTCACTGTCACACCTGTTTTCCAGCTCACTTATGCATATGTTGAACAGGACTGGTCCCGGTACAGCTCCTGGGGGGACACCATTATTTACCTTTCTTCATTCTGAAAACTTATTTCTGAAAACTGACAATTTATTTCTACTCTTTGTTTCCTGTCTTTTAACCAGTTACTGACCAATGAGAAGTCCTTTCTTCCTATCTCATGACTTCCTACTTTGCTTAAAAGCCTTTTGTGAGAGATCTTGTCAGAAGTTTTCTTAAAGTCTAAGTACACTGTATCCACTGGATCACTTTTGTCCATGTTTGTTGATCCCCTCAAAGAATTTTGATAGATTGGTGAGGCATGATTTCTCTTTACAAAAGATGTGTTGAATCTTCCCCAACAAATTGTGTTCATATCTGTGTCTGAAAATTCTGTTCTTTACTATATTTTCAACCAATTTGCCTGATAAAGAAGTTAGGCTTACCAGCCTGTGATTGTGGTTCAGAACTGTTGGGTGAATGCCATCTGGTCCTGGTGAGTTATTAAAGTTTAATTTATCAATTTGTTCCCAAACCTCCTCTATTGATACCTCAATCTTGGACAGTTCTTCAGATTTGTCACCTAAAAAAGAATGGTTCAGGTATGGGAATCTCCCTCACATCCTCTGCAGCGAAGAATTCATTTAGCTTCTCTGCAGTGATCTTATCTTCCTTGAGTGCTCCAATAGCACCTTGATCATCCAATGTCCCACCTGATTGTATGGCAGATTTCCTATTTCTGATGTGCTTACACATATTTTTGCTTTAGTTTTTGAGTCTTTTGCTAGATGCTCTTCATATTCTTTTTTGGCCTGCCTAATTATACTTGTGATTTGCCAGAGTTTAAGCTCCTTTCTGTTTTCCTCAGTAGATATCTTAGAGGTGAAATGCTCCATATTCAATTGCCTTTTCAAGGAACCAGGCATTCCCTTGACAGCCATTACTTTCCAAAAGTGCCACTAAATCTTCAATACCTATATTCAGCATACATTTGAAATCTAGGGGATATTTTAAGTATGATTCACAATCATGATGCTTTTCCTTATTAAGTAAAACACATATACTATTTGCTACATGATCAGACTTGAGTAAATTCTCCTACCCTTTGTGCTTTTGGCATATCAGTGTGGCGCTGAGCACGTACAGAACGTGCAGATTTGGGTGGCTTGATAGGAGCGCAGTACATTTCCAGCCTCCTCAGGTCACAGCTCTGGAAGCAGCACTCATCCACTATTCCCTTGTGGTGTAAACGTCTACTGCTGGATCCATACCCTGTTGGCTTACCTGCACACAACAAAAATGGGAGAGTTTTATTGTTGCGGGGGAAAAATGCAAAAGCCTTAGTAGCACTCCTATGATAGGTTGCATCATTATAGCTGGAATACTAGTCACAGCTGTAGTAAGGCTGCCAACATGTTTCCATTCTAAGACAGTTCCTTAGTTGCTCATAACACTGAACCATACACTTGAAAATGTCCAGGCTTTGCCTATGCCGAAGGGTGATGTTTTTTAACATTTGAGCAAAACCATAGCTTTTCTTATTACAAAAATATTGTTAAAAGCTTTGGAACTATTTTGGCATTAAAAGATGTTGAATGTGGGAAACTTAAAGGTGGCAAACAGATAGTCCTCAGAAAAGAATGTATCTCGTTATTTGGGTGAAAACTGACTTTGAATTGGGGGAGTTAGGAGCTATTTAAATATCATAGTTTGTGCATAAAAATCATAGAAATGTAGGACTGGAAGGGACTTTAATAGGTCATCTAGTTCAGTTCCTTGTGCTGACGCAGGACTAAGTATTATCTGGACCATCTCTGACAGGTGTTTGTCTAACCAGTTCTTAAAGACCGGCAATGACAGAAATTCCACTGCCTCTCTAGCTAATTGGTTGCAGTGCTTAACTACCCTTAAAGTTAAGAATGTCTAACCTAAATCTCCCTTACTGCAATTTAAGCCCATTGCTTCTTGTCCTGCCCTCAGTGGTTAAGGAGAACAATTTATTGCCCTCATCTTTATAACAACCTTTTACATACAAGTCTCCACCCTCACTCTTGTCTTCTCCAAACTAAACAAACCTAATTTTTTCAAACTTTCCTCATATGTTATGTTTTCTAGACTTTTAATCATTTTTGTTGCTCTCCTCTGGTCTTTCTCCAATTTATCCACATCTTTCCCCAAAAGTAGTGCCCACTGGACATAGTGCTCTATCTAAGGCCTTATCAATGCTGAGTAGAATAGAAGACTTACTTCTCTTTTCTTGGTTACAACACTCCTGATAATCCAGAATGATGTTTGCTTTTTTTGCAACAGTATTATATTGTTGACTCATATTGAGTTGTGTTGCCTTATAACTCTGAGATCCTTTTCTGCAGTACTCCTTTATAGGCAGTCATTTCCCATTTTGTATTTGTGTAATGATTATTCCTTCCTAAGTGCAGCACTTTGCATTTGTTCTTATTGAATTTTATCCTATTCATTTCGGACAAAAGCAATTTCAACCCCTCCCAGCTTGGTATCATCCTCAAACTTTATAAGTGTATTTTGTATGCCATTTATCTAAATCATTTATGAAGATATTGAATAGAACTGGACCCAGGACAGATCCCTGTGGGGCTCCGCTCAATATGCCTTTCTAGTTCAATTGTGAACCATAGATAACTACATTCTGAGTATGGTTTTCCAGCCAGTTGCACACCCACCTTATAGAAGGTTCATCTAGACTGTATTTCCATAATTTGTTTATGAGGTCATAAGTATCAAAAGCCTTATTAAAGTTGAGTTATATCACATCTGCTGTTTTCACCCCTATCCACAAGGCCTACTACCCGATCAAAGAAGAATAATAGGCTGGTTTGATATGATTTGTTCTTCACAAATCCATGTTCTCTATTACTTATCACCTTATTATCTTCGAGATGCTTACATTGATTGATTGATTATTTGCTCCATTATCTTGCTGAGTACTGAAGTTAAGGTGACTGGTCTCTAATTCTCTGGTTGTCTTTATTCCCCTTTTTAGAAATAGATAATGTAGAGTCATTTTTTAAAATAATGGATAGTGCTGTTAAGCTACTATTTCCTAACGTTTTCAATAAAAGGAGGCTGCTCTGAGCTTGCATCTGAGGCTAAAATTAACAGTAAAGGGGAAAAATATAGTGAATTTCTACAGACCATAAGATGCGGTTTAATGAGAAAACATTAAGCAGTAGAAAGAAAGGTTGAGTAGCCAGTAAAAGCAGTGAACATTAAGGCACGTGGTGAATGAGGGAGGGCTGTTTACTGTTGCCTGGCACCATGTAGTTACAGCACAATGTCTGAAGCAGGGCTGTACTGCATACTGTTTGCTGCTAATTGCACCTTATGGTCATTGAGCAGTTGTGATAAGCATGTGTTCTGTGAACAAGGCTCTGTTTGCACATTAAATGTTTGAGATTTGATTACACTGATGTTTATCCAATGTGAACACAAAAGGAGAACCAATGCAGCAGAAATGAATCAATGTAATAAATCAAATTGATAGTCACAGAAGATGTTTTGCAGTATTCATCCAGCTCTAACCAACAGTCACGTTATTAAATTCCCCACAACAACAACTTCTATTTTCTCTCCCTCTGATCCATGTCTTCCTTTTCTCTAAGGGCTGGTCTACACTTACCTTTGTGATTCAGTGGCAATCGAAAATCACTTGCGTATCTCCCGTCGACTTTGCAGCATCTCCTCTGCGCGGCGTCCATACTGCGTTGCGTCGAAGGGAACAGCTCTCCCTTCGATGCAGCGCTACGCCACTTACCGAGGTGGTTTTCCTGCGTTGCTTCCCGGATCGACTGAGCGTGTCTATACAGACCACTCAGTTGATCCAGAGCAAGCAATGTGACGGTGGCGAATTTGCCGCCGTCACTGTAGACCCAGCCTAAGTGTCTTTTCTTATTTCCTGGCTAGTTTCTGCTTTTGTGTCCATGCTATGAGATCAGGCAGGGAGTTGGGCATGGAGCAGCCATCTCTTTGCCAAACCTGTAGTTTTACTACTAACCAGTGATGATATCAAGTTGCTTTATCAGAAGATTTGTTCCAGAGGGATAGTTGCTCTATCAGGAGACTGAGTTTTAGGAAGAGATGAGGGACTCTGGCTTGATGAAGAGTGAGACTATCACAAAGTTGATGAATTTAGTTTTTCATTGGGAAAATCTTGTTTCTTGCCCTTTTAGTGTAAATTTTAGAGGCACATCCATAAAGACATCCTGTAGTTGTCAGTTTGGACAAGACAGTACAGTTTGTACTCCTTTATGATTAAAACACATAATCACTGATCAAGAGCCCCTGAGATCTCAGTACATCCATAAAAGAAAATACTTCTTTTAATGATAAAATATGTCTAACTTTTTAGCCAGGGACAGCTAAGAACTAACTGTCCCTGTGAGCTTTGTAAACTTAAACAATTCCTTTTTTTTTTTTTTTTTTAAAAAAAAACAAACCCTTTTCCAGGGATTATAAATTATAGAAAAAGAAAAACATGCTTACTTAGTACATTGTAATCCACTGAGGACCTCTATACTGTACATTCTCTGCTAAATTATTTGTTTCATAAGGATAAACAGGACAGCAAGCCAGGAATAGATTACAGTAATATTTTTTGTGGTATAGGGCTGTTTTTCGGTGAGTTTGTGTGTGTACCATTGAAATGTCTTATGAATGTGCAGAGATAAAGAAATACAATTTCTTTAAAAGGATTATCTACATTATTTTCATCCATTAAGTAACACTATTACCTCTGAGATATACAAGACCTGATTCTGAAGCTTTCTAACTTGATCTCCTCAGCATAACTTTATTTTTTAGAATTTAGTGTTTAGGGGTGAAAAATAAATTGGCACATACTTTATCTGGTACTGGGAACTGTCTCAGATTCTCTCTTACTTTTTTTTCCAATTAACTCACTGCAGGTCAAATTCTATCCCTGGATGTGCCTGTGTAATGCTCACTGATACAGGTAATTGAACTCTTCATAGAAAGTAGTTTATCAAATTTAGCATTTTTGTCACTTTACAAATGGCTTGTTCTCAGATTTTGAGTTTAACGAATCTGTTGTCTTGTTTTAATTTAGATTGTAAAATGTTGAGGTCAGGAACTTTCTTTTTCACTTGATGTGTTTTTATAATACCTAGCCAGCCCTGATACTGCCTGGTTCCTTTGGGTGCTACTGAATTCCTAATAAACAGTCAGAATAATATATTCACTGACACGCTGTTTATCAACTGCAATTTGCGTAGTATGCCTTTTCCACCTAGAAAAGAAGGGAAATTACATTCTGCAAAGAAAACCAGACCAATTCAGAGTAGCCATTGCTACTGTCTGGAGAGTAAGTCTCCATTTCAGCAAAGCACTTCAATGTGTGTCTACGTCCATCTGTATTCATCAGTGGTCTAAAGCATGGGCTTAACTTTAAACACATGATTAAGTCCCATTGAAATTTGCTTTGCTGAATGGGGTTGGATCTAAGCATGTACTTAAAGTTAAGCACATGCTCAAATGCTTTGCTGCATCAGGACTTAAATGAGCCAGACTACGTGGTTCTGACAAGGTGCTTAGGACCTGGGAATCATCATAAAAAAGTTACCCTGTTCTCAGTCATTCTGTTTATCTTAAGGTATTTCTACACTTACAGTGGCATATAGAGTACAGGCATAGCACACCCACCTAGCACAGGTATAAACGGCAGTGCAGACAGTGAGACACTGCTTAGGTGAGTACAGACACACCAGAACGTTAGGGTACATACCCTACATAGCTCTCTATACACCCAAGCAGTGCCTCCTATGCCTACCCTGCTATTTTTTATCAGTGTAGGGTCATGCTGCCTCCGTGCTGCTGGAGTCTTTCCCTGCTGCAGTGGTAAGCTCCAGCACTGAGGAAAGGCAGCAGGGACAGACTTTGGCAGCTCCCCATTGCTAGAGCCTTTCCCTGCTGCCTCCTCCCTACCAGAGCCTTTCACTGCCGTGTGTAGCTACACACCACAGTGTGGACTCTGCCTTCCTTCCACTGTGACATGGAGCTACATGGACCCCACACACAGCCGCAAGTGCAGGCCAAGCCTTATGTGGTCTTTAGCACTATAACAGCTGAGTGATTGGGAAGGCCACCATGATTTTTCATCTATAAAACGTTATGAGATTTCAGCGATAATAATATTTATTATTTCTTCAGCACTTTTCATGTAGAAGATCTCACAAACAATAAAGCCTCACAAAGACCCTAAGAGGTAGGTCAGTTGTATTGTCTTCAGATGGGGAAATTGAGGCACAGTAAGATTAAGTCATTTGTCAAATACATCGATAAATTAGCAGTCAAATTGTCCCAGGAAATCCCCTTTCTCTGACATTTAGACATGTCTTGTGAATGACAGTGTCTTTCTTTTGTGACATTTCCTGAGAAGAGAACAGTAACCCTCGTTCTTGACCAGATCCAATTAGCTGTTACGCAGACATATCAGAACATTTCTTCCACTAACCTTTTTCTTTAATGTTTTGTCTCTGTGATCTGTGAAGCATTGTTGGCTGAATACATATTTCTGAGGTGTTTGTACATAAAGAGGGTATAAAGGAAGTAGTTAAATGCCTGAAAACTTCCCAACTATACTGAAGTGTATTATAGTTAACATTAACTTTGATATGAATAAACAAACCAGATATGAGCTCGTAGGTTGAAATGATTCTACTGGAAAGTGCTTCCTCTCTTTTAAGGATCAATAGGCTCCACAAAACTTCCTCTCAGCTGCCACTGAACCCTATAGGTGCCTAAATTCATTCAGTGCTTACATTTTTGCAGCAAAAGTTCCATGAATACCTATATTTCTGCCTCTGGGCATGTGGACTGCTGACCCACTCTGGGCGTTTGGCTGTCTATCTTGTCTGTGGAGTCTGCTCTGGTAGGTGTGTTCAGAGGCCACTAACCAACTGGGTCCCATTCCAAGTGGCAGGTGGTGCAACCCAACCTGTTACTTTTAGCCCAGTAGTTAGAGCACTCACTTGGAATGTGGGCGCTCCAGGTCCAGAAGGCCCCACTGCCTGAGGCGGGAGAAAGGATTTGAACAGAAGTCTCCGGCACCCCTCAGAGGAGTGCTCTAATCACTGAGCTATGTGGGCTGCCTCTGTCTCTCCTGTTGAAGCTTTTCCACTGTGTATAACTACTTAAAGAGTCATTGGGGGCAGTGAGAGAGTGAGTCTCTAGCCTGATGGTTAGGCCACCCAGCTGGAAGATGGGAGACTGAGGTCCAGTCCCTCTGCTTCAGTGTTGCTTTATTTATTCCCCCACAATAGAACAGCTTCAGCAATAGCAACTGAGGGACCCTCATATCAGAATATCCCATAAATCAGTGATAACAGTACCCACTGGAGAGGTGTGGGAGACCCTTGTTCAAATCATTTCTTCCCCTCAGGCAGACAGGGGAATTAAACCTGGGTCTCCCACATCCCAGGTGAGCCCTCTTGCCACTGCTTTAAAAGTTATAGCGTGGGCACCACCACAACCGGCCATCTTGTGTGGAGTTAGGCACTTGCCTAACTCATTCCCACAAGAAATGACTTAGCTATCCAGGAGAGAGGTTCTCAGATGTGGAGATCAGCCATCCAGGAGAGCTGTTCTCAGCTAACAGAGATAGGTACCCCCTGTAGGCTAGGCTTAGGCACTGAACTCCATGAGAGGGGAGGGATTTAGCGCACATCCTTCCTGTTGTCATCTCCCGTTAACTAGGTTGGCAGTTCCCCAGACAGTGTGCTGGCTTTTGTAGATCTCGTCCTAAGGCACTTAGCTCTTCCCATCATTGTACAGGGAGTTTAGGTGCATAACTCAGGCTTTGGGGGTTGCCGAGTTGTTCTGTTGACTGTTTAAGTACCTAAAATGTAGGTGTTGCAATGTTGAGTATCACAACGCCTATGTTGCTTTGTAAACTTGGGCCAAAGTGCTGTCCAACACACAAAGGAAACAAACAGAAGAAAATTGATTGTTTTTTCTCTAGACTCTTTCAGTTATGATTATTTCAGGTTTTACCTGTAACACCAGTCAGTGATAGACAAATAAAGCTTTTCAGACAGTAGCATGATTTTTAAGAGGACGGTACCCCTAAAATCAAGCACTGCAATATAAATAACACTGATTATCTCAGATAAGGTTCCCACAACAATTAAGTCAAATATGACAGCTACTTCCCTATGGACCTGGCAAGGAGTTCTTCCTGCAAAGCAATTGCATCAGGATCAGGATCTGTAGGCCCTATTCAGGAAAGCACTAACACGTGCACTGAACTTCAAGCACATGTCTGATTTCCATTAAAATGAAGCATTTCTTTAGGTTTTCTAAATGGGGATAGACTTAAGCGTGCTTTGCTGGATCAGGCCCACATGAGTGACTAGTATGAGAAAATATCATAGAAAGGCAAATAGCCCTACGCATGCCACGTCCGTCATATTCATGACGAATTTTATAATAAAAGGAAATGGACCGAAGTGGAGTTCATTCAAGGGAATGCGCTTTTGTGGTTGATATTGTAATCTGTTGTTACCTCAAGGCTAGGATTGCCTAAAAATACTGATTGATCCTGATATGCCAGTGTGACGTATCAAATCCTACTCACCCCCACCGTCCTTCCCTTTCATTCTGACACAACTTCAAAACTGCTTTCTGGCTGCCATCAGACAGTTCCTTATATTTACTCAACCTTCAGAATGATGCCTTTGGACATGTAGCAGTCCTAGGAATTCCTTTTTGCTGATGTATACTGATGTCCTTAGAGGTTTGTTTCCTTTTTTGTCAGCTGTTAGCTCCAAAGAGGTTTCATATCATGTAGGTCAAAGTTTACTTAATAGAAATTTTGGCTACCATTTAATCTACTGTAGCAAAGTATTTTGCTGTTTCTTGAAAATGAGCCAAGTTATAGAATTCCAATGGTTAAACAGCTGGCTTCTGTAATAACAGCACTTCCCTTTAAACAACGCGTAGCCGTGAAGGAATTCAGCAGAGCCTTCTCTGTGCTAGAGTATTCTTTTTGCACCAAATTTCTCACTGTTCAGCTCTACTGGTAGTAGCAATTTTGGGAGCTGTAGTGAAGACACGCTGCAGAAGGTTTAACCATCATGGCATCTAGACCTCCTCTGAGGATCAGAAGCTGTGCTGTGCTGGTAATATTAACAATAAGAAAGTTCATGAAAAATAGTCCAGAGTTAATGAAGAGCTAGCTTACTTCCACAAGTACCCTGAAAGGAACTGTGGCTTCACCCAAATTAGAATAATTACACAAGTCTTCACATTTTGGTGAAATAAGTAATGGGTTTGTCATTACTGGAGCAGAAGCAGAGAATGATGTTGAGGCCTTGATTCAGAAAATCATCCCTATTTAGGAAACGACTTCAGCACATGTTTAACTTTAAGCATGAAATCAAAAGAGGGGAAATCCAAATGTCCCCAGATCTACTAAGTCAAGAGTTTTAAATGTGACTAGTGATTGTGTGCCCCAATTTTGCGGTGCCCATATAAGGGTACCTTAAAGGAGTCTGTGACAAATCTGTCCCCTTTAAAGCGTCTGATACTGGCTACCTAAAAATGAGGTATGCAAAATCGCATTTTAAACATCTTTACCCCTAGAGGCATCATTTGCTATGGGCAATGGGGGCAGCTGGTCTCCCTGACCTTGGTTTCCCCTCTCCCCCTGACTTTTCATATCCCTGTGTCTTCCACTTTTTGCCTCTCTCCCCCTGACTTGGAGGATATGCTATTATCACATATAATGTTCTATGTGCTGACACAACTTTGCCTGCCAGAAGTTTTCTGCAATGATGCTCTTGTTGGTGACTAAACTGTTCCCATTCTAACATGTGCATGAGTTTACTTCTAAGACATTTCTTTAGGGTTTCCAGTCACCACTGGGAAAATTAGAGGCCTGTGTTCAATCAAAAGGAAAAGTCTATGTTCTGATGATTGTATGAATGATTTACAAAAATCTGGCTACCTGTTGTCAAAGCTCCTGTATATTCGGAATGTTTTAAAACTTAAATCTAGCAAACAAAGCAAGATGATTTTCATAAAAATGTAGTGCACTTGTTTCAAACTCTAAACAGTGAGTTGCAATTTTGTTTTTGTTTTAGAGTTTGGTAAAATTTGGATTTTGTTTATAGCCACCAAAATGAGCATATATATGCCTTTGTAAATATATCATAATGCATGTTCTAGCTTTGAAGCCTAATTTTTACATTTATGAGACTAAGGGTTAAGCTTTATCAATATATACTAGTGAAATCTGGATGAGAGTGTGTGCATTTTTTTTTACATTGAGAGCACTAGATTGTACTCAGCTACTGCTTTGTAGGACACTTAGTTCCGTAGAATTCGGAGTGTAAAACAATGAGATATAGTCCCAATTCATTGAAAAGGGCTTTGTCTTTGCAAATCCCAAGAGAATTTTGCTGGGAAAGCATGTGCACTTAAATGCATAGCAATGTAACATATGAAATCATATGACTTCACTGAGCATTTTGTCTTGAGGAATCATAACGATCTAGGACTGTAAGGGACCTCAGGAGGTTCTTTAATCCATCTCTCTGAGCAATGGCAGGATTAAGTGTGTAAGGATTCATGGATTAGGCTTTATGTGAAAAAAATCACTGTTTTGAATAGAGAAATCCGTACAGGCAACAAAACATAACACTGTAGTTCAGCTCTTGGAAACCTAGATTAACCAACTGTAGGCTAAATCCATTTAGAAGAAAATTGCTACTTCTGTCTATGTGGATTTAGTCTCCAGTTTGTGTTAATTTTTAATTTTGGTTAGTGTTTGCCAGACAACATACCACATAACTGAACAGGGTCATTTCCTCCCCTAGGAATCAGCTTTCAGAAACAATTTTTTTGCTCTTTCAATCCTGCCCTCCCCAGCAACCGTTCTTAAACTCATTTCCAAAGTACAGTGTTTGTAACAAGTTACCCTCACACATAGCTGCATTGCACTATGCCCTCTGCACAGAGCAGCTGTTCAGAAGCCACTCAGTATACTAAACATGTGATGAGGCTATTATTCTCCACATAGTAGTTTCAAAGTCACTTGCATTGATGTGAAGAGTAAGACCTATAGGATTGGATAATATTGTACTGGGATATGAAGCAAAAATTTTATAGTTTTAGAATTCTTAAAAAAAAAAACCCAAAACCTAACAAAGTTGAGAAATAATATGATGTATTGCTTTAGACCAATACAATGCTCCAGGGGGTGAAAACCTTGCCAACACAGCACAATTTACAAGCCTAGGTCAGATTCCAGCATTGGAAAGTGATAGACACTGCCAAAAAAAATTATACTTTGGCAAGAGAAATGCTTTGCTGGACAGAAATTCATTTCTAAGAGAATAGCCAGGTTTATCAAGGTCTAGGATAAGATAATCAGAAGCCAGGTCATTGTTACATTTGAATACACATAATATTGCATACTATGGTGCAGGTTCCATAAAGAGCATTGGAACTGCATTCTTCCAACTGTAATGAGAATATATTCCCTATTCTTCTTACAACAGAATAACATTACACTATGTGCTCTTCTTCTTGTATTTTTTCTCACAAGAGTGAAGTACTGCTTAACAATTTTTTGTAGTAGTGGTGATGGCACTGACCTCAGCTATCCAAATAAGACATGGACCCCCAGTGTCGGATTTGGATATGGATAGAGAGGACATATACTACAAATAATGGCAAGCACCAGATATTTCTGGATGTGATAGCAGGCAGATTTCTTCACTAGATAACCACTGACCAACAAGAGGTGATGCTATTTTAGATTTAGTTTTGGTAAGTAGTGAGGACCTCATAAAAGAACTAGTTGTAGAATTGCAGCCTTGGTTCAGGTGATCATGAGTTAATTCAGTTTAAATGAAATGGAATGATAAACAAAAATAGATCTGCAATTAGGGTCCTTGATTTCAAAAGGGAAATCTTTACAGAATTAAGGGAATTAGTTAGGGAAGTAGACTGGACTGATGAACTCAAGGATCTGAATGTGGACGATGCTTGGAATTATTTTGTCAGAGTTGTAGAAGCTATCTTGAGCCTGAATCCTAAGAAAAGTGAAAAAAATTGTAGGAAAGGGCTGCAGAACAACTGGATAAACAAGCATCTCAGACAGATTATTAGGAGAAAGCCTACAAGGAATGGAAGATGGGAGGGATCAGCAAGGAAAGTTACCTCTTGGCAGTCAGAAAACGTAGGGGAAAAGTGAGAACTGCCAAAAGCCAAGGAGACCTGGACCTTGCAAAGAAAATTAAAACCAATAGTAAAAGGTCCTTTAGTCATATAAACAAAAAGAAAACAAGGAAAGAAGAAATGGGATGGCTAAGCACAGAGGACGGGGTAGAGAATAAAGATAGTCTAGGTATGGCCCAACACCTAAACAAATACTTTGCCTCAGTTTTTAATAAGAATAATAGGGTGCTTGGGGACAGTGGTAGGGTGCCTATTAGACATGAGGATATTGAAGTAGAAATTATCACATCCAAGATGGAAGTCAAACTCAAACAGCTTAATGGGACCAAACTGGGGAGGCCCAGATAATCTCCATCCAAGAATATTAAAGGAACTGGCACATGAAATTGCAAGCCCAATGGCAAGGGGCCATACCCTATGACTAGAGAATTGCAAATATAGTATCTATATTCAAGAAAGGGAAAAAAGTGACCTGGGAAGCCACAGGCTGGTTAGTTTGACCTCAATTGTATGCAAAGTCTTAGAACAAATTTTGAAAGAGTAACTAAAGGCATGGAGGTAAATGATAATCAGGATAAAATGCCATGTGGTTTTACAAAAGATAGATTGTGCAAAACCAACCTGATCTTTCTTCAAGAAGATAACTAATTTTCTAGACAAAGGAAATGCAGTAGATATAATCTACCTGGATTTCAGTAAAGCATTTTATACAATTCCACTAGGGAAATTATTAGTTAAATTGGAGAAGACGGGGATTAATATGAGAATTGAGAGGTGGGTAAGACATTTGTTAACTGGGAGACTATAATAGGTCATCCTGAAAGGTGAACTGTCTGGCAGGAAGGATGTTACTAATGGAGTTCCTCAAGGACTGATCTTGTGACCAGTCTTATTTAAGATTTTCATTAACGTCCTTGGCACAAAAAGTGTGTGTCCTAATAACATTTGAAGATGATGCAAAGTTGGAAGGTATTGGCAATATAGAGGAGGTCTGGAATATCATACAAGAAGATCTGGACAGTCTTGAAAACTGTAGTAATAGAAATGGGATGAAATTTAATAATACAAAGTGCAAGGTCATGCATTTAGGAACTAACAACAAGAATTTTTGTTTTCAGCTGGGGACTTAGCAGTTGGAAGTGACAGAGGAGGAAAAGGACCTGGGAGTATTGGTTGATCACTGGATGACTATGAACCACCAATGTGATGCAGCAATAGGAAAGGCTAATGCAATCCTATGATGAATCAGGTGAGGTATTACCAGTAGAAATAGGAAAGTGTTATTACCATTATATCAGGTACTCTTGAAACCTCACAAGGAATATTGTGTGCGGTTCTTGTCTCCTATGTTTAAGAAAGATGAATTAAAACTGGAAGAGGTGCAGGGAAGGGCTACTAGGATGATCAGAGGAATGGAGAACCTGCCTTACGAGCAGAGACTTAAGAAGCTTGGCTTGTTTAGGCTAACAAAATGAGGATTTAGGGGAGATATGATTATGCTCAATAAATACAACAAAGGAATAAGCACCAGGGAGGTAGAGCAGTTATTTTAGTTAAGAGCCAATGTTGGCCAAAGAATGAATGGATATAAATTAGCTATCAACAAGTTTATACTTGAAATTAGATGAAGGTTTCTAAACATCAGAGGAGTAAAGTTCTGGAACAGTCTTCCACAGGCAGTATTGGGGGCAAAAAAACCTAACTTTTTTCAAGACTGATCTTGATACATTTCTGGAGGAGATAGTATGAAGAGATTGCCTACAGTGGCATATGGCTCATCTGTGACTGCTCTTAGCAAATAACTCCAATGGCTGGAGATGGGACACTAGATGGGAAATGCTCTTATTTACCACAGAGAATTCTTTTTTAGGTGCCTGTCTAGTGGATCTTGCCCACACAATCAGGGTCTAACTGATCACCATATTTGGAGTCAGGAAGAAATTTCCCCGAGTCAGATTGGGAGAGACCTTTGGGTTTTTTCGCCTTCCTCTTCAGCATGGGTTAGGGTCATCTGCTGATTTGAAATAGTGTCAGAGGAGGATTCTCTTAACGAAGTTCTTAAATCAAGATTTGAGGACTTCAGTGACTCAGTCAGAGGTTATGGGCTTATTACAAGAGTGGGTGGGTGAGGTTCTGTGGCCTGTGATGTGCAAGAGGTCAGACTAGATGATCATGACTGTCCTTTCTGTCCTTAAAGTCTGAGAGTCTATGTATCATTTCCTTGCCCATACTCAGTAAATATATGGTCCTGAGAACAACAATTTTCCTCTTTTATACCCATCTTTTCCTGTGGTCAAAGTAGCATCCCACTTTTTCTGGTAGGATTAGTGAGTGAAAAGCAATGTTAAAGCCATTGTTTGAGTAAAATCCTGGCTCCATTGAAGTCAATCTCAAAACTCTCATTGACTCCAGTGAGGCAGGATTTCACCGTATAAATGGTCTGCAAGAAGTTGCTTATCACTTCCATTGTCTTCACTGGGCTTTAGATCAGGTCCATAGTGAGAAATCTTCTGCTTTCCCTTCCATCCGTCACGATGGAGAATAAACATGCAAAGAGACACAGGGTTAATTGGTCTGAGGGGAGACCATGCGGGAGGCAAGAGCAAAAAAACTAGTAAGATAGCCTATATCAGAATGACCATTTTCCAGTGGCAACACTTGTGAGAATGGAAAATAGTATATTAATTCTGGCTATCTAATAAAGTTTCTAATCATGTAGGGGTTCTTGGATGTCCTTCCTTAGCTGTATTCTGAGGAATGATAGAAGATAACAAATGACATGTGATGTTCTTCTCCCTACGTTTCAGCATCAATGTCTTGTTAGGGACATTAGGATTGAAGGGCTTTTGCATAATGACAGAATAGACTTTGTTTCTCTGTGGCATCTTTCGCACTCCAGATATGTCGAAATGCTTACAAAGATATGTTAGCACAGTGACTGTAAAAAACTGCACCCTGCCATTATAACCCATGTTGTTATGATGATTTTTATTTATCCTATGATAGCCCCCAAAGATCCTGATCACAATCAAGCCACCATTATGTTAGCCTCTGTTACAAACACATAGGTAGACAATGGTTCTTGTCTCAAAAATTTTTCGATCTCATTAAAGACAAGTGAACTTAACAAACAACAGGAAAGCGGGGAAGAGAGAATGAGGACAATGGTAATTATATTTTACAGTTTCACAGGTTTGCAATGGGCACAATATAACAGAGGCTCAAGTTATCATTACAAAGCTCTTGGTCCGCAAAGCAGCAGTTTCATTCGGTACAGTACGCAGAAATAGAGCATGGGTAATGAATAAGCCACTAGCATTTCATTCTGTATCTGTGGCTTCAGGTTGAGTAGTGTTGGCTGAACCAGCCCTGGCTGAGAGCTTTATAGTTCCAGCTGTTGTACTTTTCTTTAGGTGTTAGAGGGTGATTGGTTACCATAGCTGTGACAAGATAAAGCCATAAATAGGGCTGCTAACATAATTTCAGCTTGTAGAGATCCTATACCCATAATTTAAAAAGTGAGTTATTTGCCAGAGAGTTGAATTTTGATTTACTGCCACTTTCTAGCTATTGAGGTACACAAAGGTCCACGTCATCACCGTGTTCCCAGTGCCTCCCAAGTATTTCTGAAGGTATCCTCACAGGAATCTGACAGGTAGCGATGTATTTACCCCTTTTTTCAGGTGGGAAACTAAGGCAAAAAAGAGATTAACAGCTGTATTTGTTTACCCCTTCTCATGTTAAGTAGTAACTTGCTCCAAGTTAAGAAGGCTCTTCATGGAGCAAGAGACTTCTCAATTTGAATAGTGGTGGCAGAATCCAGCCCTAGGTGATTTGTCCAAGGGAAGTCTGTGACAGTGCCAGGAACTAAACTTGGATCTCCCAAGGTATAATGCCTTAACCACATCCCTACCTTCCCTTCAGCCCTCTTTTTAGTCATTAGATTCATCCTATTGACTTGTAAAAGAGTAACCTTGAGAAAAAAAACAGCATTCCTGAGAGGTCATGATGCTCCTGTTAAACTTGTGTAATGAGCTAAAAGAAAAAGTGAAGCTTTCTAGTAGGGTTCATGGTTATTGGAGACTGAGAATAAAGTTACTGGGGTGAGAGAGGGATAGTGAGTTTTGTCTGGAGAGAAAACCCAAGTAGTTAAAATAAACTGGTGGGCCTGATTCACCTCTGTCTCACACTGGTTTTACATTACTGTAACTCCATTCACTTTGATGGATTTGCTCTCATTTAACACTCTGGTAAGTGAAAAGAGAATCCCATTCAGTGTCAGCAACAGAAACAGAGATCATGTTTTGAGAAATAAGGAATGATTCTCAAGAGACGTTCCTTCGATGATTGAACACTCTTTGCTGCTGATGAGGGGATCCTAAAGGGATCAGCTCTGGTACAATCCTTGTAGGACCACAGAATCCTGCAGTGCTTACAGACAGTGAAGTTTGGGAGCAAATAGGAAAAATTCCTGAACTTGCAGAGCTGACAGAACCCTCTTATTCCTGCTGTTTTAAAAAGGGCAACATGCCCTTCTAAGCAGGATTTTTTATGTTCTCACTAACGTTGTATAGTCTTTTTAGTGGAGTTTAAATGTTACAAATGTTAAATTTCCCTTTAAAGTTGAGTTTCTTAAGTAACCAAAGTAATTGCTTTCTTGTATTATTTCCACTCCAACTTTTCTAAAGACTTGAATAACGACTGAAAGCCCAGGATCATTTAAAGATGTTTCTTAGAGATTTCTCTTTTACTTGGCAGTCTTGCTGTCCTTTTGTTTCACTGGGTTCACTCTCTAGATGAAGCAGGAATATTGTCAATTCTAAGAGGGGTGTGGTTATGTTGAAGTCTGTATCTGAAATGAATCAAGTTTTCACCCCAGTTCCTCCCGGGATCAGTATAACTCCTAAATCCCACATGCTTTATAAAAAGCTCACAGACTTCTTCTGAGTCCACAGCATTACCCCTCCAAAAGGATTTATGCACAAGAATCTAGCTCGGTTTATGATGTGGAGAGACAGGATGAAACAATAGCTCTAAAAATGTGATTTTTTTCCCATTCATCTTAATGCTGTGTTAAATTGGAAGCCTAGAATCGAAGGATTTAAATGCCAGAGTTGCTGGGTGTATTTTACTATTGATCATTCTTCTAGAAGGAGCCAGGCAATGTTTTTGCCTAGTCACATCATGACAGCTCCTTTGGTGGACTGGATTGTTCACAAGACTAATGTTGCAAGTTTTGAATATGCAGTTAAGCAACAGTCAAACTGTTTGCTACTAATCTTTAAACTGGGTTAAAAGTGAGGTTTACAGTAATGTGGGCTCAAGCAGTGTGGTTTCTGGAATATTGCAGATTTTGTGGGATTTATGTTCAGCTTCACTGATGTTTGGGTTCTCTTCCCCCAGGTGAACGGGAGTCAGGAGTGTTCTGGAGCAAAAATAGTAGCAGTGGCAGGAGGGAAAAATACTTGTCTGAAACATACTTGAGAGGTTTATGGGCCACAAGTGTCACATTAATGTCACAGCAAAGGAGGGCTGAACAATTCTTATGAAATATATTTCTACAAAATGTCTTTTACTCCTGTGTAGATTATTGGAGAGCATAGTCGGTTTTAACTTTCCTAGCCTTCAACATCTGTAATTCAGTTTTCATTTCTTTAAATGTTAATATCCCCAAAGCCTGGGGGAGTTTGGAGAAAGCTTTGTATCACTTTAAAGCCCAGATTCTAAACTGCATCTGCAGCAAGTGCACAGGCATAGGCCAATGCATGGATGTCTCCTTCAAACATTTTTTGCTGTGTGCCCTGAGGCTCTGAATCAGTGTAGTCAGAGGTTTCTTAATCTACTGTATCTAAAATTAGTAATCTATTATTCAAGAGAGCAGATTAATAGTTCCAGTTTCACATAAGGAAGTGATGTGAAACATGCTCCCTGGGCACCAACGTTTGGTTGATTGAGATGATTAACATATTTGAATGACTATCCTTGAATTTGTATGCTTGTAGTTGTAGCTGTGTTAGTTCTAGCATATTAGAGACAAGGCAGGTGAGGTAATAGCTTTTCTTGGATGAGCTTCTGTTGGTGAGAGAGTCAAGCTTTTGAGACACCCAGAGCTCTTCTTCTGGTCTGGGAAAGGTATTCTGAGCCTCACAGTTAAATGCAAGGTGGAACAGATTGTTTCGTATAAGCAGCTAGCACATGTTCATAGATTCTAAAGGACCCTTCAAAGTAGAGCAGAATATGTGCTAACTACCAATGCTAAACAATCTGCTCCACCTTGCATTTAGTGGTGCCACTCAGAGTATCTTTCCCTGATCTGAAGAAGAGCTCTGTGTGGCCCAAAAGCTTGTCTCTCTCACCATCAGAAGTTGGTCCAATAAAAGTTATTACCTCACCCACCTTATCTCTTTAATATGCTTGAGTTTTACAGTTATATCTAGTATTGAAATACAAAAGCTGAGCCATGTAGGATAGAAAACAGAAAAATCCTTACCACAAAACTGTAGACTTTGGATCAATTCCTTTTGATTCTGGGAAGATGAACTTTTGCAGATCTAGAAAAATCACCATTCATTGCTATGGCTTCTGCCAATGTCCTAAGAAAGGACATCTAAAGTCTCGACTTGATATGTATTGATTTTTTTATATATATAAATGTTTTTTCTTCATTCAGAAGCAGTTTGCATGTGAAATTCTATTAACTGTGGATACAATTGATAGTGCACAGAAAATTAGGGGCCATATTTTGAAAATCTGGCCCATCATAGAACTGATACAATAACTTCAAAGTGTCTGTGTTTCACTGTACACCTATATGCATCAAATTCAATGGCATACCAAGGGAGGGGGAGCCAGAGCCCTGAGCACTGGCCTGTGGGGGGACGCCAGGCTAGCTCTTCACCACACGCAGGAGGTGGGAGATGCAGGAGGCTCTGAGGGACATTGTGAAGAGCTGTCCTGGCACACCCCACTCCCAGGCTGGGGGGGTGAGGCTGCTCCATCCAAGCTGGCGCCACGCAGCGCAGCTGGACCGGCGATTAAGCACCAGGCTGGCCCTTCATGATGGGTGGGAGGTAGGGGCACAGGAGGCTGTGAGGTGCCCCTCAGCACCTCCCCGCACACGTCATGAAGGGCCAGCCCAGACCCCTCTCCCCAGGCCAGGGGGGGTGAGGCTGCTCCCGTCCAAGCCAGCGCTGGGCTGTGGGTCTGCAGCAGGAGAGGCGGGTCCCATGCAGAAGCAGCCAAGTGCGGAGGAGGGCTGGCAAAGGAGACAAGCCTGTATTTGTGTCCTCCCCTAGCCTCATGCCCCTCCCAACAGGTACAGGCCCCTTATCCATGGAGCAGCTGAGGGGTGGCGCTGGTACCCCTCCTGCCCTGCGCAGTGGGGTGTGAGATTTTGGGGAGGTGCGCAAATGTAGGCTTGGTCCCTGGGCACTGGAGACCCTTGGTATGCCACTGATTTAATTTAAAAGATTTTCCCGCACACATCTAAAAAAAAAAAGAAAAAGAAAAAATGACGGCAAGTTATTTGAATAAAATCTCCTTAATTTTGTTAATAGTTTTTGACACCTTGAAAGAGAATGTTTCATTTTCATTAAAATGGGGATGGAACCCTTGAATGCACAGTTTTAAATTAATAAACATTTCTTCTAAACACACTCTGTTTACTTTTTTTCATGATATCAATATATATGATTAGTAATAGCTCAATTAAAAGTATAAGGAAAGTCATCCATTTTAAATAGATTTATTTTAAATAATATGCTATGATGAAAAATGAAGGTGCAAAACACATGAGGTTATTTTGTTTATCTCTTGCCATTGCGGGATTGTCCATACATTATATTCTTGAGTAGCTTCTCCAGTTTAATTTGAAATGCCTCAAGCAATGCGCTCTTCCCTTGAGGAGAAAATTCCATGGCCTAATACCATACACATCACTGTTAGAAAGAGCTTCCTTACACCTTATTTGGATTAACATTTTCTTGGCTCATTTAAATTCCACTACTCTTACTAATACCCTTTTGGGAAACAAAGTAATTCCACCCCTTTCTTGATATTTACACTGTTCAAGTGTTTATGTAGATGCCTACTGTATCCCTCACTTGGTCCTCCAGTACCCAAGCTATACATAGTTCACTCTTTCCATTCAGAGTGATTTTTGGACAAAATACGACTGCTCCTCTCACTGCCCTTTGGTCAAAATTCATACCAAATGAGTCTCCTCTGTGGTTTGGGAAAGTTGGATTAGTTTTTTTCCTCTTGTTATTTTTCATTTTGCATATTTCTGCACTGCTCAATGCCAGCCAGAATGGGAAGTGCCAAAACAACCCAGTGAGACTCTTTAGCCTGGCGGGAAGCAGGAAGTACTGGAAATCTAACAAGAGAGTTGGTTCACGTAAGATTTCCAACTTAAGGTCCTCATCATGTGAGATACTTAGTGATGCTCAATATTGGCTGCTCAGCACTGTGCAGATCAGACCTTAATTTTCCAGACCCTCAAAATTTGTAGAATTCAGAAAAGCTTCAGGTCAGCTTCGGGGTTGAAATTCTGATGCCACTGAAATCAATCGCAAAGCTCCCATTGACTTCAGCGGGGCCACTGCAGAACTTTTGGAGGTTTACTCAGATCAAGTCTTTTGTAATTTGTCTTTGCTATTTTTAATCTTTCCTTATATGTCATGCCTCTTAGCCACTGTTGCTGCTGTTCTTTGGGTTCTTTAATGTTAGTCGTTAACTTTCTACTAATTAATTGTCCAGATCTTGTATAGTAGCATCCAACATGTTTTTTTGTTTATCCCTCTAGCAGTTAGACAGCAGGCCATTAAAAATAAAATTCAATCTCTTTAAAAAAAGCCTCACAATTTTATTTTTCATCTTCTATTTGGCATAATAAAAATGCTATGCAATAAATCTTGATCATTCAAAATTCTTAGAGATTAAAAGATGATGACAAATAAACTATTGAATGAGACCTCATTTACACAACACAAGAGTAACGTAATCTGGAGGCTATTCACAGTTTAAATACATATAATTTATAGTTTGCCAGTAATGACACAGTTGCCATAAGAATGGTCTATGCTAATATATTTGTTATCAAAACTGAAGCTATTAGGGCCATATTAATGTAATAATTTCAGTACAAAGGGTGAACCAAATGTTTTGATCCATTGCACAGTTACATATTACAGCAGAGAGAGAGAGTGTGTGTGTGTCCATCTATAGATATACCAGCACAACTCCTGGTGTGGCTGAAATTATAGTGGTATAAAGATACCTCATACTAGTACAGCTTATCCCCCTTCACTTATTACCAATACTTTTAGGTACCTAAGGAAATTTTGAAAATGGGACTTAGGCTGCTAATGTACTTAGGCACTTTTGAAAATTTTACCTGACATCTTCAAAATATTTGTTTATATTATTTTAGGGAACAACTTTAGAAGTATAGACGAGTCGCTTAAGTATTGAAGGACTTTGGTCTCCTTATCTCATTCAGCTCATTCTTCTCATTCAGCTCAGTGACTCATCTGGTTCTTTATCTATCGTGATTTCATCTGTGAAAGAGTTTCCCTTTCGAAATGAGGTATCATGGGAGCCAGCACATAAAATTGTGAGGGCACATTATGGAACTGCATTGCTTAGGTTAGAAGAGGCTGAGCAGAAACAACAAGGAAGAGAAAATGGGACAGGTAATGGGCTATTTATTGTCCCTGCCCTAATAATACCTGCTTAGATGTCTTGCCTTAGCCAGCACCCTGTGACTCCATTTCCTAAAGTTGCTTATGCATAAACCTGATGTGGCTGACCTCACGTTCAGTGGCAAACTGGCAGAGCTGAACTTTGGAGCCTGTGACCGACTCCCCTCCTCCTTCACAGTTTGAGAGACCTAGAAATGTCAGGGGCTTATCTATCTTTGATTTAAGAATAAATAAGTTTCAAGCTCTTTTCTTTGTAAAGGTAACCTTGAAAAGGTAAAACATTATAAATTGGTCAGTAGGATTGAAAGTTTGTTCCTAATTTTTCTTAAAAAAACAAAACAAAACAGTTATTTAAGGTCCTTCTGATAGCCACCCAGGGATGGCCTTTGGGGTCCGTTGCAAATCATGATCACTATCAATTGTCAAGAGGATCCAGATCACTTTGTGGATTGGAGGAGTTGGTGATGTTTTGGTGGAGAAGAAATTATTTTGCTAATTCAGCCCAGAATGGTAAAATCAGCTCTACAAACTGTAATAGATGCTGTATGTATATCCAGACATCACAGATACAGTAGCTGAAACAACAGGCATGGAGCAGATTACAAAGGCAGGATAAGTCTTTCCTGTACCAGAAAGACTCCCCCTTTTGATAAACTTCTCTTGTGCTTGTTTATATTGGAATTGAAAATGATCTGACAAATCAATAATAATAATAAATAAAAATTGGTGATGAGTATGTTGTCAGGAGGTAAAATTCCTGGGTATCACTTTCCCCTTGCTTTGTGAACATCCAGTCTTGTGTTACGGATAATTTCCTGTTTTCACGGGTGTCATCTGTGTATTCACATAACTATAGTTTTTAAAACTATAATTTTTAAATATTATAGATATATTGATGGTGGATTAAATAATAATAAACAGAAGATGCTGAAGAACAAAACTGATTTAAGTGGTTTTCTACTATATATAAATTATTTTATTGTCAATCCAGCTAATCTTCCTTCCTTTTCAGTTTAAATGGAAAATTATGGTAAAAATATCTGCTGATACAAATTTAGGGCAAGATTCCGTTATTCTAGTTAGTAGTGCCTTACTCCAAAAATAGTGAGTCCCAATGATTTCAGTGGGATTTCTTGTGAAGTAGAGTTAAATGTGCATATCAGAATCTGTTCCTAAAACCTGATCATGATGATTTTTTTTAACTGCTACTGATCTCTACAGAGCTAGTTCTTAGCTTTATGCTGCTCTTTGTCAGCTTTTTGCCATGGAATGTCACAGAGCTGACAGCCAGTGGAGTGGAGATGACGAGCGGAGTCCTGTTAAGTGTAAAAAATATGCTTGGAAAGTATTGCTATGGAGTAGAAAGATAATACACTGTAACTGCTGAAAACAAGATGTGCTGCTTATAAAATCCATGATCTATTGTATTCTACTGTGGCAGAGAACTCAGTGTTGGTTCTAATTAAACATACATGTTTAGTTGAGAGGTGTGTTTATCAGAATTACTTGCCATTCCTCAGTAATGCAGTATTGAGGAGATTATCTCTGCTTCCTCTCCAAGATGACGAAACTGCATTAGGTTTCTTGTGCTGATAAGCAGGACTTAGAAAAGGTTTATGTTCTTAGCACTAGCATTTAAAACTGTAATACTCATTTCAGTATAGTAATTTTAGCTCTGTTTACTCTTAATATTTATCTTGCAAGATCATTAGAAAATTCTGTAATCATTTCTTTCCAGTTTGGGAAAAAACAGAGAGAGAGAGAAAGAGAGAGAGAGGTGATCTAAGTATAAATAAACCCTGTGCTGTAGTGTTCCTCAGCCACAGTATCACATCTGGTGAGTATCTAGTATATCTTCCTGAGTGATATGCTGTAAAATTGCTTAGTAAATTCAATATTTAGGCATTCATACCTATCGTTAATATTTTAGTGCTGAAGCTGGCAGTAATTACTGAGTACTATATTTGTTCTCTAGTACAGTGGTTTTCAATCTTTTTTCATTTGGGGACACCTAAAAAATTTTGAATGGAGATGCAGACCTCTTTGGAAATCATAGCCGTATTCTGCCGACCCCAAGGGGTCCGCTGATCGTGCATTGAAAACCACTGCTCTAATAGAACTGAAGTTTCTATTTTATGATTTTACATTGTTAACTTTCAGGTGAGACACTGCACTGACTGAAGATGTCATATCAGTGATTAGGCCCTTGCTTTTTCATACGGACTTACTTGTGTCATCTTCCATATCTTGTTGAGATTCATTTTGATGGATTGTCTTCAGAAATTGCTAAAGCCCCCCATGTTTTCTATGGGCCAAGTATTAATTATTACCTCTATCCTGTTGCACAGACACCTAAAACTTTTTCTATTAGATATGGAAGAAGAGAGTTAAAGGGCTAGATGCTCAGGACTGGCCCTGTGGCACTTGGCAAAGGCCAGGGTGGGCCATTGGGCACCAGCCTGATCTCCAAAGTGACTGCTATCCCTTAAAAGGATACTTAGCCAAAATTTTTGAAGGCTACTCTCTCCTTCTTTCTGGCATCCTCCCAAGTCCCATCCTTGCTGCATTACAGACCAAACAAATTCTTCTATCTTTCCTGACTATCCTCTTCACTTCCTAGCAGGTCTCGCTCCTTTCTTTCCAGTACAATGCTAATTCACAATGACTGTCTTTTGGAAAATAGGATAGAAAATTAGCATCTTTAATTAAGAATGAACGTCCTAAAAGTTCACAATAGAGATTTTTTGGTCTTAGGAAATGCAGAAGCTAAAATGGAGCACAAATAAAGTCAAGGGTATGTCTACACTGAGGGCTCTGCGGCGATGAATGCAGTGGGATCAATTGAGTGGGTTGTGTTGACCTGCTCAATTGATCCCACATGGCCTCTCTGGTCAATACTGGTAATCCACCTTCCTGAAAGGAGTAAGGCTGCAATGTTGGGAAGGCATCTCCTGTCAACGCAGCACCGTGAAGACACTGCGGTACATCAGCGTAAGTATGTTGACATAATGTAGCTTGCGTATCTCCCATTGATGGCCAGCGACAGTGTAGACCTGAGATCAGAAATTCTGACAAACACTCCTTTTGATCTGGTACTGAACACATTTGAATGTAAGTTTGAAACATCCTGAGTGGCAACTGATGCTATCACCGCTCCAGGGAAATCTGTGAATGAGGTTTGTTATTCTTTCGTGATTGCTTATAGAAACATTTATGGGGAAAGGAGACGCATTGTTGTACAGACACTATAAGCCTTTTGGCTCATCCATGATGTGGCATTGGCCAAGCACCTTGGAAAATGAAGAGAAGCTGCTTGTCAGACTTCACCACTGAAGTGGAGCAGTGCAGCAATAGTTGCTGTGACACATCTGTGGAGAAAGGGGGAAATGTGACCTAGAGGCTCAGAGAAAGTTAAAGGATGACAAGTCAGAATTAACTTGAAAGTAAACTGAAGACTAGAACTTAAAACCTAACTACACCAGTTTGCTCAGCACAACAATCTAATTGCTTATGTGATAAGAGAAACTAACCACTGTGTAAAAAGTTATGAATTAGAGATGAAGATTAAATTCAGTGTATCTGATCCTGATAGATTCAGTGTATCTGATCCTGATAGATTGATCAGTGTATCTGATCCTGATAGAACTGATCCTGATAGATTGTAATCAACAGTATTATTAGTAGTATTTATTATTATCCTCCAAAAGTTTCAGAGCCCAGTATCAGAATTGGAAAAATAGTTTTTATCTTTCCCTTAAAATTTGTTCTGCGTCAAAAGAAGAGAACATTGAAGATTAGCCAGTAAATCTTTTATTAATAAAAGACCTTATTATAATACTGAATTTCTTCTGATGCTAAACCTATATTAAACCCAGATAGAAATGATGTTTTCGTGTAGTTTCTTTTGTTTTGTTTGCAGTCTTGTATAGTGTACTCTTATACTGCAGGATCAAAAAAGTCATTTTTCATTAAGATGGCCACAACCAGAAATAAACCCAGATCTTACCGTTTGTCTAATCTATTTATTTCTAATGTATCCAGCACAATAGTGTCTAGATGCCTTTTACATAAATAAGGTATCTAACTATTTTTCTGTCCAAAATAGGACATAAAACATTCTTTCCCACCTATATTTTAGCTAATGGTGGTTGTTTTCCATGAGACCATGGCAAGGGATTCCTATTACTGTGGGAAAGTCTATTCCTGGAGATCATGCTCTATAATAGCAAGACATAGGCTCATCCTGGTCTTCTGGTGTTAGAGAGTTTCACAACCTAAGGCTGTTCTTCTAGAATACCTTGCCCCTGAGAATTTCATTCTAGGGATGGGCAATTGCAGTGTTCTCTTTGATTGTAGCTGATACCTGAGGCATGAAGGGAGAAGTGGTCTCTGTGATAATACGGGACTACCCCACTGAGGGCTTTAGAGGTACAGGATCAACGCTTTGAACTTATGCCAAAATTAGATGGAAAGCCATTGTAAAGTGTGGAGAACTGATGTTTTTTGCTCGTTAGTCTGTCCCTTATTGGAGGCAGGACAACCTGGTGACCAGCTGTAGGAGTTTAAGCCTTCTTAAGGTTAATCCTCTTTCTCCCCCTTCAGGATGAGGAGGAAAGTCCTCCTTACCTTTGCTTGGAGGAAGTGGTCCTCAGATCAGATTATAGGCATTATTACAATACCCCTCATATATCCCTTTAGGGCAAAAATCCTTTGCAGTTTGTAGTGTGTATTATGAGTAGGTCTGGAAGTCATTTCCATGAACTTGAATACTTGTGGGCTGGTTTGTTCTCCATTAGCATTCCCGTATTGGATTTGATCTGGGATTGATGCACAGAATGAGAACATTTGAAAGAGCCTATTTCCAAAAGGGCTTCTCTTGCATTTTATGCCAGATGCAAATAATATAGTACTCTTCCTTCCTTGTCCTCTTTTTTATGTGGCAAGCTGAGTAGTCTAGTGGACAGAGCTATGTCAATTGATACAGGGCCAGAATAGTCCTGACAGTAGCTTCCTCCTGTTGTGATACATAGGAAAGTGGCAAGCTTATTAGCACGGCAGAAATAGCTGTGCCCGTTTATAGACCAGTATGGTCCCGACATTAGTCTCCTTCTGTTTAAATTAGGAGCTTGCTAGCTCAGAAATCTCCACAGATCACAACTGTTGTGGCACCATGGAAGGAGAAAGGTGGCCCCTTAGGTAGCTGGGCTTTGTAAGCCAAAACTAATACCTGGAAACAAATTGAAAGCAGAACAGATTGTGGAACATATTTAGCCTGCTGCCCCGTGAGACATTAATAAACAAATGAATCACTGGATTCAGCACTAGATAATGTTTCCCAGTGATCTTCAGGTATAGTCTCATGGAAAAAGCAATATTATCAAGGTAATCTCGAGGTGACAAAGGAAGAGTTAACTGTAGCAAACTCACAGAACAAACTTACGTTTTAGCTATCTGTGAAATGGATCACTAAATTCTCAACACATTTTTCAATGGTGATAGAACTGGGCTCATATTCTTCTTTTAGACCAATGTTAAAATAATTCCTTTTGTTTGAAGAACAAATCTTAATATAAATTAGGGGCCCAATCCCATGATCTGTATGTTGGCAATGTTCCTGCCAGGGTGCTCAATGTTTAATTTCTATGAAATTTTGTATAATGGTGCAGTGACTTGCTAAAAGTTTAGAAGGAGTCTGGGCAACCATGTGACTCATACAACAACAGTTTTTTGGAAAGTTGTAGCTAATTTTTATTTATTTATTTGTCAATTGAAATGTGTTTATTGCATTTGCTTGGGCTACGTCTGGTAGCTGATTATAACCTATAATTTCCCAACATGTTTGTATTGCATTTCATTTAAAATTTTGCTTAGTTTTATGCCAACAATGCAATTATCAATGAATAGATGAATTTCTAAAGCAAAAAGGAAAAAAAAAGAATTTATATCAGGAGGAAAACATTCTTGCAAACACAAAAAGGCAAGGTAGAAAAAAGAACAATTGATCCTCATTGTGTCTAGTGAAACAGTTTCATTATACCTAATAATATGAATAGTCTGTTTTTATATTGCCCTTTTAATCAATGGAGCTCAAAAACATTGAGTAGGTCAGGTGGAACACTAGGATCATCCTTCCCAATTTGCAGCTCCCATCTGTGGATTCATGACTATATGGATAGGGGCCAAGTTAGCCTTAATTGTGTCTTACTCAACTTGACCATTTCAATAGCTAACTCTATTTTTGTTTTAACAGATTTAAAATTATGGATGAGTTCTGAACATATGAGAATTTGATCAGAGACATGAAAAACTGTCCTATGTTGCATATAAAGAAATAAAGTAACTAAAGGCTTGATACTTGAGTTGCTGCGTATGCACAACTCCTGTTGACCTCAAGTGGGAGCTATTAATGTGGAGTGCTTGATGGATCAGACCCTAATCTTGTTTCTTGACAGCGGAGAAGCTCATGTATGCTTTCACTTTGCCACAAAGGTTGTGATTTATCCTAAACCAGATGCTGGGGTATTTTGGGGCACCCTATCCGGCATCTCTTGAAATTAGCTGTAACAATGGCTAAAAGTACATTTGGATTTTGAGTAACTTGAACTGGTTCCCTTCCTACCCCTTCACTACCACAGAGATAAAGACTGTGACTCTTCCCAGTCTGACAGATATTTATTAGAGCTGGATGAGGGGAAAAGCAAAATTAGTGCCTCCTCAGTGTACATACAAGTGGCTGGCGCCTGGGTTATTCCTTGGTTGACTGTTGATTGTGATTGTTGTAACAAACTTCTGTAAAGCCTGTAATGTATATGTGCCCCAACGCCATTTTGTGAGCAATTGCATGTCAGCATAAGGGGTGCTCAAAACAACAGAAGCAGTTATCACTGGAAAGACAAGCTGTTCCTGAAGGTTTAGTAATCAGGCAAATGAGGTGGGGCAAGGCCCGGCCTGTTGGCCATTAAAAAACAACCTGTGTTGCAACAAGATTAGGATGGCCCCCAACTCCATTTCAGATAAGGGTTAAGAAATGTTTCAAAGTAAGTGGTCTTTAGTCAGCAGGAAAATACAGCATGTAGCACACGGTCCAAAACCAAGGTCCAGTGTGCAGCTGGCAAATAAGAAAACTTAAGACCATGTTTGGCTGTGTTGGGTCAGAGCCCCCCAATTGCCTCATCGCCCTAAAAACTTAATAATTGGCTAACAGAGTGAGTGCAAGCTCTGGGGAAGAAAATAAAAGGTGGTCACAATCAGGAAGTAGTCGGAGTTGCCTTGCATCTTGAGGAATGCACCAGAATCGCATTACGTGGAAGGTTTGATCAGCCTTCTCGTCTCTCCCCAGCTCACTGCGCTAGCCTAAGTGTAGGGTGTGTGACTGAAGAACATGAGCGTGACTGTATATTCCACTCAGATGGAAACCTGAGTGTGACTGCATATTCCACTCAGACGTAAACCTGGAAAGCAACCTACGTAATATAACATTTGTTGTTTTGTTGCTGACAAACCCCACTGCTGCAGTTAGAATAATTGTGTAAGTATAACCCGATAGTATAAGTTACCTCTATAAGTATAATTGTATAGTTGTAATTGTGATCACATTATAAGCAGTTAAGTTGTATTAGACCAAAATTAATGTTGATTTCTAAATTGTAATTGTTGATTTATAGATTGTCATAAGTAAAACAAAGCTGTATGCAAAGCAACCCTTGTCGCTCCTTTATTGAGGGATCCATATAATTGAACCTGACAGCAAGCTGGTTCTTGTTGTCACCACAGTGATAACTGGATGGGTCACCTGATGCAAGTCATTGTCTCAAGTTGATAACTCTAAAATGGAACTGAAAGTCCAGAAGGTAGGTCTGCAGCAGCTTCCACTGCTTCACAGGAAGCAGAGAGAGGTCTAGAATCCATTGCAAGGATGCTTGGGTTTGGGGAAGAAGAGAGGAGCTCATTTGTATGAGTTTTCCCATTTCTAGCACTGTTGGGTAACACCCTTCATTTCTTCTAGTAGCTAAACCTGACCATTCCCAAGCCAGGTCATTTTGCAGTCTGGGATGACCATGCTGATTATTGCTATATAAATTTAGGTCAGGGTTTGACCCAATGGTTTTAAAAATTTAATACTATTGTTGCTTATTAAAAGTTAACATAAGAATTAGTTCCTTGCAACAACCTCCCTTCTCCTGAAACTCTGGGAGCCTCTGGAGCATGTCAAGCTATTTATAAAAAATTTCAAGAAGGAATATAGTTGGTGCCACTTTTCTTTGTCAGTAATTCATGAATCTTTCTTATAGGGGGCTGAATGTCTCAGGAGATGGTCAAGGGATCCAAAACCTTTAATCTATTGGTCACTAGTTTGAGTCTATGCCAGGTTAGTAAAAATCATTACCATCTGTTGGCTGCTTACTGACCTATATGAAACAAAACAGGGGATTCAGTCTAGTTCTTAGTTGCTATGTACCCTCATTACAAAATCTACTATCATAGTTAGAGTCACTTTTGGCAGCCCAAGTGGTGGCTTAAATATGCACAGAAATAATGAATTACTTTTCTCATCCCTAGAGATGGTCACTCTAAGTCAGTGTTCTGACACACTGCCAGAAAAATGGTGGTGATGCTGGTATTGTATGGGTGGTGAAACGTACCCCTGCTCTCTCAATTCTGTGAATAAATAAAAGGTTCCAATTTCTACTACTAGCATGCTGGCTTCACAACCTCTATGTTCTCTGTTTTTACGTAAAAAACAAAACTCTCATATTTCACAAGAACTGTCTTGAATAGGCTTTTGTTCAGCATATGTAACTGCTGAGATTTTAAGATGCTGAATGAATGTATGGTGCATTTACAGACGTCGCATTGCTATGGTTATGAGTTACACAACAGCACAATGTCAGTCTTCTGGCTGGAATCACACTATTTAGCAATACCGTTTGGAGGAAAGCATTTACACACACAAGCCTGTCCAACAGGTCTAAGAATTTTATATCTTTGAAAGTATTCAGTATATTTCTTTGGTGCCTGGGCCTTCCAAACCCTTGCTATTGTTTTCCAGAAATCTCAGTGACGTTGGGGTCACTGGATATCTGTCTTACTGGCTGCACTGAGTCTGAACAACCATCAGTGCAACTATTCTAGTTTTAAATGCATTTAAAATTGAACACAAAGCAGTGCTTTAAAATAGCATGATGGCACTACCTTTAAAACAGTATAAAGGAGGAGACATAGACTGGGGTGGGCAAACATTTTGGCCTTGAGGGCCACATTTGGATATAGAAATCATATGGCTCCGGGAGTGGCTCCAGTCAGGGTCCTGCTGGGCCCATGTGGTGGGAGAAGAATGAGGGGTAAGGAGAGAGGCTGGGAGGAAGGAGCGGCTGCTGCACTCCGGCCAGGGTGCCACCAGGGAGAGGGGCGAGGGGAAGGCGTGGGGCTGGGAGGTGGAGTGGCCACCACACCATACAGCTTGTTCCATAACCTTTCCACGGACCACCTGACTGGAGCTTGCAGATCACTGGTTCAGCAGGAGGACCTGATGAACAGCTTAGATGGGCCATTTGTGGCCCACAGGCTGTAGTTTGCCCACCCCTGACATAAACTGACAAAAAGGGAGGTGATTCAAAGTGAAGGTTGTTTCTCTGCCTTTGGGTCATGCTACTGTGAGATGGTGATGCTGGACTTCAAAATTCCTGCCTTTTGTCAGTTTCAGACACAGTCTGTTTATTCCAGTTTCTTTGTGGTTCCAGGCTTTTCAGCAAGGAAATAGTCTTCCACTGGTATACAAATAGAGCTGTTTCTCTCTAATTAGCCCTCCATCTCTTGAGTTTATTAGCAACCAGTGAAATGAAATCTCTACTCAGGGTATAATCAACCTTCTTTGAAAACAGAAACAAGCAGCTATCAGTTTCTCTATTCTTCTGAAAAATTATGGTCAAAGCCAGTTAAGATGGACTGCTTGGGCAAAGCCTGATTTGTCTGTTAAAATTGTTGAAAGCAGACATCAGTTTTTGAGAGTTGCGCACAATGGCAAGAAAAGAAAAGCCACAAAGGGAGAAAATAATGTACCATGGCACTTTGGCACATAGAGAGGACTGGGATGGTTCAAGATAGTAGTGAGATTTTTTTTGCCTGTAGTTCACGAGTTCAATTCTAACCAGGCTCGGTAAGTGAATGGCGTTATGATCTGAAAACTGTTAGGAAGAGTGAATAGTTTCTGTTATAGTTCCTAAAGGCCAAGCATTCACATCACAAAACCTTTGGCATTAACTGGTACTCTTGTTAGTAGTTTCAGGAGAATGGCCAATGACCGAGTGAGCAGAAAGCTTGAATTATACTTTCACTCTTAGTAATCTGGAGGTGGTCGATCCAGCTCAGGACCGAAGCACATTCACACTTTGCTGAGAGGAATGTTTACACAACTGCCACATGTCCTGTACTTGTGGACAAATAAATGGTTTCTGCCTCTATGTTTCTCAGTGTCATCTTTCACTAGCTCTTACATTCACTTTTTAAAAAAAGACAGAAAAAAGTTGTCATAGTCTTTTCTTTCCTTTTTTCTTTTTGGTTAGCTAGCTAAAACCAGGACATAGAGGAAATCATATGAAAGAATCAGATTTCATGAGATTTCCAGACCAAATTGGTTTACATTGGATAAGAAAGCTAAATGAATTTCTGAACTGTTTGAGGTTCACTGATGACTTTTAGTGCTGAGGGCTTTGCTATTCTAAACTATGTTCAGAGAAATATAGAGAGAAGAGGAGTTGGGTATTTAAGAAGTTATTGCTATTCTGTTAAGAGGGTTTGTTATTATGGGGCTTTCTGTAAGTAAAACTGGAATACTGTACATTGTATTGAAAGAAATATACTGAGTTCTGTATAGCATATAAAAGTTAGGGAACAAATGAAGGTTTGCTTCGTTGGTGGTTTAAAAGAGTTGAATGCAGTGAATAATGAACTGAAAACAATATAAAATTCTTATTAGAAACAAAACTAGAAATTGTTCTAAACAGAGTGCTGAGGTCTGCAAAATACTAACCTTCTTTAGAGGAAATCAGTGAGTATAGTTAATTGCTAGATACAAGTTACAAGGCGCTAAGTAAAAATCACAAGGAGAGGAGAAAATATGAGAGAATGTTTTTAGTGACTACACACATACATGATGGCTCCCCACCCCAGAAAGAGGGTTAAGGCAGTATTGTTAATTAGAATTGCTGTAGTATCTAAGCTTTCTTGGGTAAATTAGAACTGCTTCCTTTGCGCATAGGGATGCACTATATTATTGCGGCACTTGTGACGCTACAGTTCAGGGCTACCCTACTGAGAGTTCCACAGTGGAACAGCTGTGTGTGGGCCCCCCACAAAAAAGAATTTCACTTAGTAAGCATGACTTCATAATAACAGAGTTTACCACAGGTATATTCTACTCCGTGTGTACATAGATCAACAACCTTTATATTTAGACTTGGCAGAATTCAATTTTTACTTTTTAAAAATAATTTCAGCAAATAATATCAATGTTTATTTTAAGCATGTTTTCTGTATTTTTATAGATTTAAATTTTTGTAATTTTGGGAAATTATGAGTGGGTGGGAGGTCAATAATTCTTTAATGCCACTAGACACTGAGATGAAAATATATAAAGCATTATAACCATTAAAACACAAATTTGTCAACATCACATGTCAAGATATACAAAGTAAATATCCTTAAATCAAACTCCACTGAAGTTCTCAAGTAACATTTTTCATACTTTGACTATCTGTAAATTTCAATTATCATTGATGGAAATATTTTTTCATTGATTTGTATGTATACTGTGAAATTGACTTTTACCAATATTTACTGATAAAAATCTAATTGCCTAACACTTCCCATTTTACAGCTTGTCTGACTATTTTTTGGAGAGTTTTAGAGCATCCCGGCTTTGCAGCAGGACTTTGATATTTTTGGCATAGAGATAATTCTGGGTCAAGGAGAAGCCTTTACCATCCCTGTGGATCTCTATCTGTTCAGATTTGGTGACTTGTAAATCAGCCCTCTGTTGCATGTGTTACATATGCTCCATTGGTGGCCGGTTCACACAGTATAACTCCATACTTCTCTTGCCATTCGTTCTAGCTTGTCTTTTAACCCAAGTAATAGAGGTCTATGCTGCAGTGCCAGGTTTTAGACCTCATTGAAGTGGCATTGGAGTAGTGGTTGGAACAGTTACAGCTGCATATTTTAGAATTTGTTTTTGCCTTTCTGTCTCAGTTTCACCATCTGCACAATAAGGATAACAATACTTAAATTACAGGGTTATTATGAGGATTAATTAGCTGATATGTGTACATCATTTTGAACATCTAAAGCACTATTAAGAATGCTAAATACTTTGCAAAATCAGGCCTGGCTCCTCAATGTATTGACTTGGATGCCCAAGTGATAATGTACCTATATTTAGCAAATATCCCTGCAAATTTTGGTCTTAAACTCTCTGTATCTCAGTGCTGTAAAATAGGGATAATCACAGGAAAGTTATGTTTAAATTATGATTAAGTTAAGAGAGGTGTTTTGTTAAAGGATTGTAAGACAAATTGGTCTATCAGACATAAAATAAAATATTTCTGATTTGCATTACAATAGGCTTCCAACATACCTGCCCTTCCCAAAGTAACCAGACTTCTGGGCCCATTTACATATTAAAGTACTGGGCAAAGATGGGGTGCTATCGGCTCCATGCTGTATTTCTACACAGAAGAGAAAAACCTGTGGCTGGCCCTTGGCAGCTGACTCAGCCTTGTGGGGCTCGGGCTGCGGGACTGTTTCATTGCAGTGTAGACGTCTGGGCTCAGGCTGAAGCCAGGCCTTTGGACCCTGTGAGGTGGGAGGATCCTAGAGCTGAGGATCCAGCTCCAGACGGGAAGTCTACACAGCAATGAAACAGCCACACAACCTCATGAGCCAGAGTCAGCTGGCACTGGCTAGCTGTGGGTTCTTCTTTGTTGTGTAAACATATCCTGGGTTCCCTGCATTCTTAGTGAGCCTTTAGTTAGGATAAAGGAGCAATACTGGTGGTATCTGACACCAACAGAGACTTTGCATATCACCAGCAATTCCTTATATTCTTCAAATTACAGTGCATTTAAAATTATTTAAATACAGTTAGTTGCGGCTCATTGTTATGGAGACCAAGACTATGGTCTGATTATACACAACCCACAGAAATAAAATCCTTTAATAACACGGGCAAAACCCCTTAAGAGGTTATAAAGTATTTTTATTTATACTATTCTATATATGAAAGATTGAAGACACTAGAAAACATGCGTCATCTCATGCTTCCTCCATGAATTACTGTTTTTCTCATATTGAATTTTTATATTCTAGTGTTTGTGTCCCACATTTGGACTTTGGCATGTTGTAGGATCTTGCAAGTAATGACTTGCAAACTTGAGGTTTGCTGGAAAGATAAGATTTGCAGTCCTGCTTGACCACTCTGTTTCAGAATACCTCCTGATATAGAATATTTGTTCATACTCAGCCTTTATTATTTTTAGCTCACTCTGGAATTTATTACCTTTTATTTCATGTGTCACCTATTTATGCTAGAAGATTTTATACTAAGCATATTAGAATGTTTCATGTCAGAGAGGAAGCCAAGTCATTATGCCAATTTTTATTTTAGAGAGTTTTTTATGTCTCTTTCTTAAATTTTTTTTTTTCACAAGCGATGACAGAGTTTACAAACACCACCCAAATCTGGAAAAGGTTAATAGGCTGCTGGGGGGTCTGATCAGCTCCACCCCATAACATCTGAAGCAGATCTGAGGCTTTGAGGGAGCAGCTAAAAAAAATAAAGCTCAGCTCAGCTGGTGACTGACTAGATGGGAAAGCAGACCTTCAGCTTTCCCTGGGGGAATGAAGGCTGTCTGGGGCCAGGAATTGAGGACCTCCCTGAGGGAAGGTAGACCTAGCCTAGCCTGTTTGCTTTCCTTGGTTGCCAGTGACCGACTTAGACTTGTACGAGCCCAAGCGGGGCAGAAGCATTTGGGGTTTTTGGGATACTGCTGAGCCCAGGAAAGATGAAAGAGTTTGTTTTTTTGTGTTTATTTCAGGCTTTGGGCACCCCGGATGGGGTGGAACTTCTGTGTGATCTAGCCAGAGGGCTAAATCACCTCAGCCCAGAAGGTGTTAGCGGCTGGGTGAATCAGTGGAAGACCAGGAGGCAAACAGAGGTAGAGTCATTGCTACACTACACCATGCAATACAAGGGAACATGGGAGTGCATGACCACACAACCATTCATTAGTCTGTGAGTAAAATTTTCAAGAATGACCTAGTGACTTAGCAGCCAGTCTCTTATTTTCAAAATTGATGTAGGGCTAGATTTTTAAAGATAGGTATTTTTAAGTGTCTGAGCACCTAACTCCCACTGATTTCAATAGAAGTTAGGCACTTGGGAGCACCTATGTTCCACTGACTCACAATACGATTTAGAGTTTATCTACACAGCCCTGTAATTTGGACCATGAGGATGTGAATTGTAGCATGCCCTAGTGTTCTGCACTGAAACTTCCCTGTGTGGACACTGCAGGCTCAAACTAAATGGTACCCAATTTTCATTAACTTAGGTTAAGTCTACAGTGCAAATGATGTCGGCAAAATGTGTCACTCAGGGGGGTGAATATTCCACCCCCCCAAGTGACATAAGTTTCACCAACACAAACACTCATGTGCACTAAGCTATGTAGGTGGGAGAAGTGCTCCCACCAACATAGCTTCTGCTGCTCATAGAGGTGGTTTTATTAAAGCATCACCCCCAGATGTGCCTCTGCAGTGCTGTATGTATAGACATGGCCTTAGCCCTGTTTAAGTACCTTTTAGTTCATACCCGCTGCATCTACACGGGGGAGTTACAGCACAGTATGCTAGAACCTGCCGCAGTTCACGCTCCCGTAGTCTGAACTGCAGGGCAGTGTAGACATAGCTTTAATCTCCTGTGTCTAAGTAACTTTTGCCAATGAGACTAGGCTCCTAAGTCTAGGGGATTTTGAAAATTGTCTTTCTATGTGAAAGTGATAGGTGAACCTCAAAAAGTACAGAGGTTGCTTGTATAAGCCCCCCAAATGAGTGTCTGGAGCTCATTTGCCCTGTCCATAGCAAGTGTTGATAATATCTGTCAATGATCTCACAGGCACGCTACTTACTGCAAACAGGATGCTGAAGAATCACATGTGCAGGTGGTGGGTCATAGGGAACCCAAATGACACTGGACATACTGAGAGACAAGGTGGGTGAGGCAATCAGAAACCAGGTTGAACCCAACCAAGGGAAACACTCTAGTTCAAGCCTATAGCACTTCCAGTCAAAAGGCCCAGAGAAACCAGTTACAGAGATGATTTATATTATCTTTTGATGAACATAGCAAATTCATTACATTTAATAAGGGACTGCTCCAAAGACAGCTGAGGTGAATGGAAGTCTTTTCATTGACTTCAGCGGATTTGTGATCAGGCCTGATCTGATGGGCATGGTAGTCTGGATTGCTGAGATTATGCATTACCTGAAATAATTCAGCTGGTTGGTTCCTTAAGGTTTTTTTTTTTGTTTTGATTGGTTGGTTGGTTTTTTGTGTTTTGGTTTTTTTTTAATCAAGTTGTTCTGAACCTAATAAAGCCTGAGATTTGGCAAAATGAGAATTTTGGACAAAGGACTGAATAGGTTCTTATGTTCTTCAATCTGTTTCTCCCCTCTTTAGTATAGTCTGCATTAATATTAGCTCTGTAACTTCTTTCTCATATCTGCTCTGTGCAAGCATGTATTTGTTTTTTCTATTATGCCCTAAGTTATTTATTAAAACTGGGTGGAGTCCTACTTGTTTAATAATTAAAAAATAACCCTTTAAATTCAGAATCTGTTATCTATTACTTGATTCTTTTTGGTGGTGATATCAAATCTCATTGACTGAAAAAGGTTTCAATCTATTTCTACTTAGCTCAGGTTGATCTGTTTTAAATCAGAGGCGATTCAGAATATAACTTGCATTTGAAAAGAGTCACAGAAAAATAGTTACCACCACCACCATCAATGATCTTCTCTTTACTAGTCTTACTCTTAGTGATAACAATTCGTTTTACAGCATCAACCCCTGTAGGTTTTGAAAAATAAAATAACATGTCTCTGCAGTAAAAATGTTCAGCTTAAAACAGAGCTCCAATAACAGAGGTGTACTACAGTATTTGCAAAAAAGAAAGGATCAAATTCTACTGTCTATGTAAGAGTTGCATTTTGTAGTTTCTGAAAGAGTAATTCATGAGCCACAACATATGTGCTAAAAAAACCCCCAAACCAGCCAAAAAAACATTCTGTGTTGACAACAAATGTCAAACTAAAGGAATTGTCCCACTGCATTGATTAAGAATTACTTGCAGTCATGTCAGGTGATAAATTACTATTATTTCTTTTAAGGAGACGAAATTATTTTGAGCACTTGTCTTTCTGAAATGACCACAGCTTCTGAAGCTTAAATTGTTTTTAGTAGTGTGGTTTCCAACCTGTGGCCTGAGGGCCACAAGTGGCCTTTCGAAGTGGCCTGCCACTCCTTTCCCACTGGCTGTGGAAGGGAGCTGCTGCCTAAGGACCCAGGTGGAGTGTGTTGCCATGGGGCTACAAGACCGATATAGGCTCCTTGCTGCAGCCGAGGGGATGGGAGATCAGCACTTCCCTCCCTCTGGCTGTGGCAGGGAGCATAGCAAGGTGTTCCATCTAGGTCCCTAGGCACTCAGGTCCCTGCTGAAGCCAGAGGGAGGGGATCATTGATCTTCCATCCCCCTGGCTGCAGAAGAGAGCCACTGCCTATGGACCCAGGTGTAGCGCACAGGGCTACCAGACATGTGCGGTTTCCCTGCTGCTGCCAGAGGGATGGGAGATCAGTGATGAGGCAGCCTCCTCGCTAAACTCCTTCCATCTAGCTGCAGTAGGGGTGGGAAGCTGCTGGCAGAGACTGGTTGCCTTTCAGGGTTGTAAAAATGGTATCTGTGGCCCTCGAGCCAAAAAGGTTGGGAACCACTTGTTTAATACATGTGTTACTTGACCAGACATGCAACTTACAAGTGTTTCTAAAGTCTTGGTCTTGTTAGCATCTATTTCTAGAGCACACCCTTCAGTTTTTAAATTGCTGACCCCAACACACTTTTACAGTTTCTTAAACCTAATTTTTCTTTCAGACTGTGGGACAGACTAATTTTTTCCCAAAGCCAAGTCAAAATGGTACAAGACAAAATACTAAAACCTGGCTGAGAATGACAAAGAAAATAACATGATTCAAGTAAACTGCACATTTATCTATTCATAGCAAATATAAATCATCCTCTTTTTTTTTTGGTGCTATTTTCTGGCTGTTCTTGAAGAATGTAACTATTGAAAAAAACTGGCAAGATCCGAACAACTGAAGTAAAGTTCCTGGCCCCAGCAATTGGTTTGGAAATTGCAACCACAGCAATTAGCATTTCCAATTTCCAGTTCACAGAAGGTCAGGCAATGGGGTTATCCTTGGAGCAGTTATATTACCTTGGACGAAAAGAAAAACTGAAGGAAGGGAGTTAAATGGACTATGCATCGTTGATTCAGCACATGAATCGGTAATAACATCAAGCCGAGTTTTGTTTTGTTTCCTTCAGTCAGTTGTTCTGCAATATACATGCTCATTGCTGAGTTAAGTAGAGCAACAATATTTGTTACTTTGAATCCCCTCAAATGCTATGGGTATGCCCAACAATGCAGCTCAGTGTCATTCAGTGTTACCTGATTTTCGAAATATGGTCCCTTTCCCTGTCTACTTTGGGGCACAGCATTACATTGCAGTTGCTGTTTCTTTAGTTGTCAAACTGAACTGTCCAATGAGCTCAGATCTAATCTTATACAAAACCAACAACAAATGCTTTCCAGATTCAGGGCTCTGCTTCTGATAATAATGTCTCCTTCACCTCTTAGTAAATTGCATTGGGCCAGTTTCTTCCAAGTATACTCATGGAGCTATTACTCAACTTGAGAAAAGATATTCGAATCTAGCCCTGTATTTGCACATTGATAAATACGACAGCTGACTTCCCATGATACACAGCAATACACACTATGTATTGTATTGTAAGAAACTGTTCGTTTTCCTTTGTACCTGGTCTAATCTGTACATAAAACTATTGCCTTCTCTTTCCACTTTTATTTTACCAGTGTGGAGCTCACACTCATACGAAACTCCCAAAGAAGTTATTGGCTGTCCTGCTTGAGTAAAAGAGCAGGAGGAACTTCAGCTACCACTATGCACATAAGCAGATTCCTATGTCCATGCAGAGTTCCACTGAAGTAAGACCCAAATAACAGAAGCTCAAGTTTGCATATTTAGGTCTGCAACCTGATCTGTGGGCGCTATGCCCATGCTGGAGTCCACTGAAGTCAAGTGAGGGTCTGAAAGGCACAGGAGACTGCTTGTGAGGATCAGATAGGAGGATCCAGGCTTAATGAGCCTGTAAAATTAGCAGTAAACTGTCATATAAGAAAAGTACAGAGACAAACTTCTAGGACTATTACATTATGCAATATTTCTAGCCTTATATCTTTCAGGTGCATGTACTCAGATAAGTGAAAAATTATACAAGCTTGTCACTGATCAGCAGTCTGAGTGAAGAGGAAAACATCTTAATTTAACAAAAGAATCAAGAGAATATTCAAAATAGCATGCTATTCTAACAACACACTTCTTTATACATAAGTGATGGGAGAGTGACATTCATGTAATTGATCAGAACATGGTAGAAAGAAAATAATTACTTTCATAAAGAATGTTTGTTTGCTGAATTTCAAGGTATAGTTAGGGTCATGCTGGAAATGGTTTCAGCAGGATCCGTGTTGTCATTCAATGCCCATTGATTTAGGGGACAGTGCCAGAAACAATTAGAAAAGGAACCAGGAATATCTTAAAAATCAAGGTACAGGTATATTTGCATTTGATCTTTGTTATGCGTTTCAGGAATAACAAGATTTCTGTACAGGATAAATAGCTGGCAATAATGCATCTGATTAAACCAAGCAAAAATGAGATGTATTATTAGTAGCTTGCTCCCAAATTACACAAGGAGAAATTAGATACATTTTCGGTAGCTTGCTCTCAAATCTCTTCATTCCGTGAGTCACCAGCGTCACTGTGCCAAACTAAATATGTCTCTGAAAGGCTGGAAACTTTAATGGAAAGAAACATAAAACTTGAAATACGTAGGAAAATTTAAGCTTCTTCTTGGATGACCTGTTGGCTAGTAATTCAGGAATTTAGGGGATGCACAGGCAAAATATTACAACGTACTAATCTACAGGAGTTTTGCGGTATTGCTGAATATGAACATGGCAAATCAAACTAAAATAGATGTCCAAATTAGTTCTCAAAAAGTCTATTGTGGCTGACGAAAACTTACAGAAAAAGTTCAGAAAAAGCTTTTAGTAATAGTAGAAGCTCATCTGATAACTGATAGTGTTGACTGACATAATAGAAAACTTCAGAATGTCATGTGCATATATGTGTCCCAAACAAAAAACTGTGTTATAAACCAGTCAAGGTTGCTGAAGTGCCTATAACAACCATCCAACACAGTCATCAAAAGCACCAGGGAATCCCAAATTAAGATTTCCTCATCTTTTGCAGCCTGCAGCCATGATTCCACGTTCTCCACACCACTTCATCCACATCTCCCACCCACAACAAATATACCTTCTGCCTCCCCCACCCAACATTTAAATTGGACCATGTAGAGTGAACAGAGATGGATGTTTGTCAGTTGTTTGGAATGTAGAATTGGTGTTGCATTAAGAGAGATGGCAAGTGGGTAGAGTGTAGATTTCTATCTCATGATTCAGTATCTGGTGTTGGATGGCTGTTGGAGGGAATTGTTTAAGATGAACTAGTTTACTGTAGTGTTTATCATTTGGGGTAGTTGTTTGCAATTTTTCTGGTAGTGTTATTTTGTTGTTTAACTCATTTGGAGGTAGAACTGTTCAACAGGTGTTTTTGTAGCCCTTTATTTATCTTCGGTAATAAAAATACTTTGGCCAGGGTAAACTGTGATGAGTCACTTCCACCCTCCACTTTTCATAAAAAAGTTTACATTATAGAGATTTAAAAATCCTTTTCTTTTCTTTTCTTTTCTTTTCTTTTCTTTTCTTTTCTTTTCTTTTCTTTTCTTTTCTTTCACCCTTAACCATAGGTAAATATTCACTTATTATACAAAAGCTTGAAGAATAAAAAAGCCAAATATATTTATATTAAAAATCCCATGATTTGAATTAAAGTGTGTGGTCTAATTTTCAGATAAAATATGACATACGTATGCATTCACACAGGCAAACATAAGATTCATTTTGCACAACACAATGGGAGATTTTGACATTCTATTAAATTTTCAATACTAGAAAGTTGGGATTGCAGTTGAATTTTAAAAGTAATATGGGGAAAATATAAATATGAAGGCTCAGAAAAGATGAAGGGTAAGATCATTAACTAGTGTAATAGGCATAGTTCCATTGAATTCAATAAAGCCATGCCAATTTACACTAGCTAAGGATTTGGCCTGAAAGCAGCATCTGCCTGGATAGACTAAAAAAATCATGCGTAAATCTGCTTTGAGGTAGGCTCTTTGAAGGCCTGTTGTCTTTGACTCTAAATAGATGCTGTAGTTCTTGACGAAAATCTAGCTCAGACTCATCTGTCTGCTTTGGATTTTATAGGAGTTTAACTATTACTAAGAAATTCCAAAGCAACTCTACAGGAGTTAACACTGAAAATGGAAATTTAAGAGTCAGAGATGAAAAACAATCATCAGAAGGCAGAATTTTAACTTAAAGAGTGCTGCCATAAGGCTGACAAAATAAACCCATATCTAGAATTGTTTCTACTCAGTAGTGACGTTTTGGGAAGGGATATCATTTAATTTTACTCTCCTTGATAGAAGTAAAGTAATTTGTCACCCTATGCTGAGAACTATTGGTTAACTAGCGACTATGATGAGCTATTTTGGATAAGGAAGGCACGTAGATGTTTTAATTAGATTCGCTTGCTTAAACGTGTGCTTATAATGACACTGTAAAACTCTCCATTGGTATGTGCAGCCCACTGGTCAGGGTGTTACATATCCCCCTCTGTGCCTGATGCACAGAAGATATAGATCTGTTAATGCTTTCCCTTTGAGAACGTTTAATCTCTGATGTCTCCGTTTAGATGGTGACAGTCATATTTTCATTAAACCAGATTGTAAAATAGTTATGAATTTCTAATATTTTTTCCATTTGACCCAAGGGGCCATGGAGTTACTCCAGGGGTGAATTTGGCCCAATATCTTTAGTAGGATCAGCGTGAAAGTATTTGATGCCACTTTTTTATTCATTTTTTATGAGTTATATTGAAATATAACTTAGCTGCACATAATCATTTTAGTTTGTAGTTAAAGTTTTGAACAATTGGGCTCATTTTAAGGGGGCATGTTGACATTAGGTATGGTTAAATAAGAAACTTATCCCAGACATTCAGCAAAGCACTGGAACATATGCTTAAATCCATCCTTATTTTGCAAAGCGTTTAAGCCCATGCTGAACTCTAAGCATGTGCTTAAGTTCCATTTAAATCAGTGGGACTTAAGCACATGCTTTTCTGAATAGACTGCTGAACTGAGACCCTAGAGAGGCTGCAATGTGAATTCTCTGTCCTGAAACACTTACAATAAGGATTGCCTTACATGCTCAAGCATTTAATGCGAAAAATTTTAATTACGACACTGTGCGGTCTTGGTCAAAATTGTATCATTTGTCTTTGTGACGAGCTGCTGCTGATCAAATATTGCAAAGCAATTAATAATATCAGGACAAATGCAGAGGATCACGTGCAAAGGTTTTGGCCCATTGCATAAAAGAATATGCCAGAATTAAAATGAGTCAAGGGTGTTTCTTGGTATTTAAGGTTCAGTGAAAAAGCAAGAAGGGCAGCTATGCCAAGAATTAACATAGAGCTTGCCAAGTGCTTCTTTAAGTGACTTTAGCCAACATGAGACTAAACAATGCATTAAATACACATACAACTAACTGCAGTTAAAGAATCAGATGTCAAGTAACAGCTTTCTGCTAAATTTTAAAGTTGAGTTAGCACATAAAGACAAACATGAAAAGCTTTGTCCTCCCTTTTGTTTAACTGCTAATAAGGCCACACACAATTTGAACTTTTAGGGCACCTACTGCACTCACATTTGGATTTAGTGGTACAATGACATTTCACCAAGATGTATGTGCGTGAAAGTTTACCCGTTGCTTCGGCTTCAGTGCAGTCAATCAGCTGATCACCACCACTGTGGTCACTGTAGTGTCACTGAATGAAAAGCAAACTTATTTTTATTATGGTTGGGAGGCTGTCTAGGAGAATGCTATGGCACAAGCCCCCCATCCCTTTCCAATGTGGCAAAAATTGCAGACTCTTTCTCAGAGCCCTGCTTCTTTTTAAGGTGTTGCTCCGTATTTCTCATGAATGGCAGTAGAGCGTAGGCCATCATGCCAGGGACAGAGCTGGGAACTCCAGAGCTAAAAAGCATCTTGAGCTAAACAGCCAAGCCTCTATAGCTGGAGGCTGAAACAACTCATATCCTCTGTGGACTGGCACAGATGGAGTCACATAACACGCACCGACTGGTAGGTAATATATACACAAAAGAAGTATGTGTCAGATCCTATCTGATTCCACAATTATTTCAATCCAAAACTGCATGGTTTCCATGTTATTGATACACAGGCTCATCTATTTGACCAGGGCATATTTTTGAAGTTTCTATAAAAATACAGTAGAACATACTAATTGAAACTTTTCAGTGGTTCTTTTCAGGCTTGTAATAGATCATTGTGTTCATCCTGAGACATTTAGAGGAGTGAGCGCCTGTATGGTTGTCATAGCCCCCACAGGTATGGGAGAGGTATGGTGTGGAATGCAATTCCATCTGTTGTAATTATGTTGTTGAATTCTGTGGTCAGGCCTAGAAATCCTAAAGCCAACTTAAAAGCAGACTTTATGCAGAGGTAACTGAGCAGCTGTTGGTTAACAGAGTGGAGAATCATTGTCCTGGTACTTTACAGAAGCTCTGTATTGGTCACATAACCACCTATTTCTGGGCCTTTGATTTCCCTCTCTTCAAGGTACTGACTCCTTCATTTACACCTCATTTGTAGACAGCACAGGAGGTGTGAGGTCTGATTATAGGAATTCCTGTCCGTTCACTCTTCCTGACATCATGGGAAACTGAGCGTTTGGAAGAATAACCCAGTGTTCTGATGGCACATGCAATAGAGAGGGAATGTCTCTGAGCATTCCCAGGGACACTGCATTGGTTTGTTGTCTCAGTGGAAGAAAATCAATAATAAAGGTATGTCATAATAGTTCACAAAGTGATTGTCAAAGGCAACGGGAGGGCTGGATTCCAGGAAAATCTGCCCATTCCTGTTATTAGAGAGACAAGGTGGGTTGAGGTAATCTCTTTTATTGGACCAACTTCTGATGGTGAGAGAGACAAGATTCCGAGCTCCTCTTCAAGTCTGTAGCCCAAAAGCTTGTCTCTCTTCCCAACAGAAGTTGGTCCAATAAAAGATATTACCTCACCCACCTCGTCTCTCTAATATCCTGGGACTATCACAACACTGAAAACATTCCTGTTATGAAATTCTTTCTTCTGTGTAAGAAAGCATGTGTTAAATCATCATTGTTTAAAGAACGTTGAAAGAGCTTCACTGTGCTAGGTCCCTAGCTTCAACTTCTGTTTTTATATAAGTGATGTTTCAGAAGATTCACTTTAGGCACAAAGACAATTTTTGTAACTGAAAAATGCTTTTCATTTCATGAAACTGACACTCTGTGTCATGGCCCCAGTAACATAGTACATCTAAATTGGGCCTGAGAAATTAGAATGAATAATTGAACTACCTAAGCAACTGAAAGGCATTTATTTTTTAACGCTTATGTGCACCTTTTGCTAAGTTAGCATCCATGTTTGGGAAAGTGGTAATGCATATTTCTTAAAGGAGCAGGAACTGAATTGAAAACAATGTGACTTGGTTCCTACAGCAAAATGCACATGTTCTCCTCTCCCAATCTAGTATAGTTTATTCATAACATAGAAGTGTGAGCTAAAGTAAACTGTATGCTGTTATTCTCTTAGAATTATATAAAGAAGCAAAGATATAATCTCCTTCTAGAGAAATCTACAAAATTACTCTTGCAAGAAGAATAGAATACTTACAGCAAAATTCTCCCTCTCTGATCTGTGCTATAGCTCTTTGGACAATGTTCTGCTCCTATTCCTTATATGTGACATCTTTAGTGAAATGTGAATGATGGAAGAATAATTGTCCTATAACACTATTTTCCTGAACAATTTACACACAGGTTTATCAATTTGCCAGGCAAAATAAGCACTGGATCTACACTACATGAATCTAAAAGAACCAGGATTTGAGAAAACAAGATCTATGTTGCCTAGAAAGCCAAACATGCAGGAGTATGACAAGGAAGGATGGTCCTGTGTGTTAGGATGAGATCTGTGTTCTATATCTGACTCCATTACAGACTTCCTGAGTTGCCTTGGGCAGTCATTTAAACTCCCAGTGCCTGACTTTACCATCAATAAGATGGGTAGTAATACTTACCTTACAATACAGGTTGTTGGAAGACTAAAACAATTAATGGAATTGAATTGAACGTGTGATAAGAGTGCAAAATGTTATTATTTATTTGTTATCATAAGATTGTGTCATTTATTCTGGAATTTTGTCACTATTTTGAGGTTCTATGATTTTTTTAAATATATGCATGACTTGATATTTAGGATCTTTGCAAAGGAGGATTCATATATAGGCATGATTGATGACACTCAGTTGAATGAGTTTACTAGAGGACTTTGAAAGCTGGAAAATAAAACTTCAGGCTTCATGGTAGAACAACAGAAAGCAGAAACTCAGGGATAATACTGTGATTCTACAATATGCCCAATCTGTGACAAGACAGTAGGTCCATATCCTCAGCTGGTGAAAATGAACACAGCTCTGTGGAAGGCAAAGGAGCTCAACCCATTTACACAACCTGTTGATCTTTCCTTAAGCGTTTTAGTTCTACCAAAGTAATATTAGTTTCTTCCCAGCACTCCCTAAGCAGTAAAATACATATGTATGTATATTTAAATTGAAAGTCCGGTTAGGTTCACAAATATTGTTTCTACTTCTGCAAATGATGTTGTCTTTTTGTTTACACCAAAAATATGGTCCTTTTGGCTCCATTTAAGTCTTTGAATTTTGACTATTTCTGCTGTATTTTGCCCTATTCACCAGAGCCACCCCAGCTTTTCATAAAAATTGGCATGAAATAAAATATTTTTCACTTACAATAATACATTGAAACTCTAGTCCCTTTTGTCTAAGGATCTCAAAGTACTTTACAAATATTAATTAATTTAACCTTACTGTACCTCTGTAAATTAGGTATTGTTATTCCCACATATTAAATGGGGAAGCTGAAGCACAGAGAGATTAAATGATTGGCTCAGAGAGTGAATGCAAAAGGAAAAGAACCTGTATAGCCTGACTCCCAGGCAGGTGTGTTAACCACTAGACCATACTTCCTCTTAGAGACTGACTAATCTACAGATTACCATTGTTCAAAATTTTTCTATTGAATCTTGAAGCCAGGTGACTGACCTTTAGTTTTAGGTTGTGTGAAAAAAGCAAAACCTGGGCCAATTTCCTGAAATTTTGGAACCCTTCAGAAAACCTAGGCTGAATTTTTGAGAATTCTAAGGTGATCCTGGGCTGGTTTTTGGATTGAAACTACAGAATCTTACGGTTTCAAGCCAAGGCAGATAAACCTTGATGGTGCCAATTGATTTGTGTTCATTCTAACCTGAAACTCCAAGTGAATCATAAATATCTGAACCTGTTATTAGGGAAACAAGGGGGAAGGTCCCCATTGACTGCAAACCAGAACTGCAGAATTCCACTCCAGTGTAGCAATAATTATCGTTTTAACTTCCTGCATACATATGTTAATATCTTAAATGAAAGGTATGGTGGTGCAGGGAGTAAAGTAATTTGAAACAGAATCTTTAACTCAAGATCATTGGGGCTGAAAGTGAAATGAATGATCGCTGCTGACTAATATCGTACTTTTATGTTTACTCCTAAGAAACCTAAAGAGCAATACATACAGTGGATCATGTTGTGTCGCATTAGCCATCACAGTTGCAGTAAAGAGGTGCTGGGATCCTTGGCACAAGCAACAGAAATTCTGCATGTGGAGAAAAGACCAGCAGGGGGTATGCACAGGATTGTCACACTATTATAAGGGGCAGCAGGTGCTCCTCGCAATATTGGTGCTCGGCTGGCAACCAGTATAGCGTGGGAACATACACAGTCACAATCCTGCAATGGCATTAGGGCAGTTCCCCCACTCTGACTTAGGGGATGCATCTTGTGGCATTCTGGTTGTCTTTTAGTGCAGGAAGAGGAGGAGGATGTGAAAGGCTCCCCTACACTTCCTCTCCCCATGTCAGAAATCATAGATTTTTCTCCTCTTATAAAATAAGACTTTTCTCCTCTTATAAAATATGAGATAGGATCTTTTCAGTGGCTAGGACTTCTCTTAGTCTCAGCCAAAAGGTGGCACTTCCCTAATAGAATACTTTCTCAGTGGCTCAATACTGACTCACAGAAAGGGTACCACTTTCTGAATAAGCAACTTCTGTGGAAGCTTGTTGTTTTTCTTGGAGCTCTCCCATTCAACTACCAACCTAGCCCAACCTTGATTAGTACACTAATTCTAACAAGGTAGCAGCAGAAGATGATATGGCTGAAGTGAAGAATTCATTCTAGTAGCTAACAGAGAGGTGCTCACATCACAAAACCACCATCACAGTAAGTACTATTTAGCACTCTTCTTCTTAGTAGAGAACACCAAGGATAAAAGCAGCATGTAGAATGAACTATCCTTTCACCTCTAAAGATGGTCCTCCCAGATCAGGGCCAGGGCACATTAGCAGAACGGTTTGGGGAAGCTTGAATTGCTGCTGCCCATGCTGTATTTGTTCTGTGAATAAACAGAAGACTTCAGTCTCCCAGGCTATTGATAGAAAGCCTATTCTGAGCATGAATGGCATTCACTTACAATTCCATGATGTTTAATACCTAAGCATTTAGTTAAATGTTTGTTCTCCTCAGTGGTAATGAAAATAGCTTAGGTACATGTACTATAACTAAATGCTTGGCTATGCTATTAAATGGAAATTTAAATTTACATACAATTACACACAATCTCTCCCCTCCCGAGCATATTAAATAAACATTATGAAAGCGGCAAAGTCAATCACTCAAAAGTTCCAGAATTAAATTGCTTATGCCCTCCATATGTGTATTATGAGACAGTTTTTAATTACATAGTCACATATTGTTGTTTCCACAGGACTCCTACCTCTTTCAGTGAATAGGATAGACAGTGCCTCTGAGCTTTTCCCTGCAAGCTACCCTTTCCTTGCACCTACTGAGGTCTGCTTTGGGACCTCATCCAAAGACTACTGAAGTCAATGAAAGTTCTTCAGTTGGCTTGGGATGATGGCTGTGATCGTCTGTGGTGCAGTACTTCTCTGTGACCAGCCCCAAGAGGTTTGCTGAGTGGAGAAGGAAGGGAAGTGTTGAGGGTTAACACGCGTATAAGAGACACCTTACTTATTTTAGTTTGGAGAGAGCAGTGTTGAGCTGGTTGGAAGAAAATATATATTTAAATTGTTTTTCAATATAAATTTTTCATGGGAAATGTCTGCTTTCTGTGGAAAATTTTTTTTTTTGAAAACCATAACCAGGAAAACCAGAAAGTTTGGCTTTATTTTCCCATATGGGAAAATAATATTTTGACCAGCTCTAGAGACACTTGGAGCAAAAGGAGAACTGGAACCTATCAACACAGAGTTTTAAGTACTGAGGGTCAACATTTTCAGGAGCTCTTGAAGATCTCATAAATCCTCCAGAAGCCCAAGTTACAGTATGTTCTTAATCTACTTTTGGGGGAAAAAATCCCAGCAAAAATCTTCATTAATTTAAAGTAAAAGTTGTTAGAGTAGGTAACAAACATCAGAATAATACATATCAAGAATGTAACAGTTAAAAAGTGGAAATAATAAGGAAAGTTATTTATAGGTTTAACTGCTCATATAATTCAAACTACTCAAAAAGTATAGTTATCAATGGTTCACTGTCAGACTGGGAGGATATATCTAGTAGGGTCTTGCATGGTGTCTTCCAGAGTCCAGAATTAGTCAGTATTTTCAATAATGACTTGAATAAGGGAATGGAGAGTGTATGTATAAAAACTGAAGATGATATCAAGATGGGAGGGGTTGCAAGCACTTTGGAGGATAGGAGTAGAATTCAAAAGTATCTTGATTAACTGGAAAATTGGACTGAAAATCAACAAGATAAAATTTCATAATGACAAATGCAAAGTTCATTTAGCAAGGAAAAATCAAATTCATAAATACAATATGGGGAATAAGTGGCTAGGTAGTAGAATTGCAGAAGAGGATCTGGGGGTTACAGTTAATCATAAATTGAGTATGAGCCAACATTGCGATGCAATTGCAAAAAGGGCTAATATCATTCTGGGATGTGTTATTACAAATGTTATGTGTAAGACACGAGAGGTAGTTGTTCCACTGTACTCAGCACTGGTGAGGCCTCAGCTGGAGTACTGTGTCCAGTTTTGGGTATTACACTTTAATAAAGATGTGGGCAAATTGGAAAAAGTCCAGAGGAGGGCAACCAAAACAGTAAAAGATTTAGAAAACTTGTCTGGAAAGTTTAAAAAAGGTAAGGCATGTTTAGGTTTGAGAAAAGATGACTAAGTGGAAACCTGATAACAGTCTTCAAATATGTTAAGGGCTGTTATAAAGAGGACAGTCATGTCCATGTCTGCTGAAGGTAGGACATGTTATAAAGAGGACATGTCTCCATGTCAGCTGAAGGTAGGACAAATAGTAATGGGCTTTATCTGCAGCAAGGGAGATTTAGGTTAGACATTTTTAGGAAAAACTTTCTAACTATAAGAATAGAACTGGAAAGGTTACAAAGGGAGGCTGTGGAATGCCCATCACTGAAGGTTTTTAAGAAGAGGTCAGACAAATACCTCTCAGGGATGGTCTAGGTATAGTTGATCCTGCTTCAGTGCAGTGGGCTGACCTCTTGAGGTTCCTTTCAGCCCTACATTTCTATGATTCTGTGAAACTTCAGCAAAAATGTAAACATGTAAAACTACCATTTAACATTATAATTACATTCCCAACTCTGACCCCAGGATATAGCTTTTAAAAAATGTAGGACTTCAGTTTTAAAATTATAGAATGATCATTATAAATATTTAAATAACAGTCTCCAAAAGCTAAACAGATCTATAGTAACTATAATGCTTTGAACCAAAATGCAGAAACAACACACTCCAAGGTCTATTGAACAAATAATTTCTAGTTACAAAATATCAATAGTTTATAATTATCAAACTATGCAGACATTGTGCAAATAAGAATGTTGCATATTTAATGCATTTAATATATCTTGGTACAGTACACTTTCTACTGTGTTAATATACAATATTTAAAATAACACTATATTTGCACTATTGATTGTACTGTACTATTGTACTGCACTATTGATCAACTGTGTTGATACGGTTGTTTTTATTTATGGGAATATTAAACTCAAACCTGCTACACCACATAAATGTATTTTATCTGTGAACTTGTATCAGATCATTAAAATGCATTTTAAAATATGTTTTCAATAGATAAAGGAGCCTGTATGTCAGTCATTACTATTGGTGCTAGATATACATTCACGTGATGTATAGTGCATTCATTAGCCTCTTATGGAAATCTTGAAAGTGGGAGAGAGGTTTTAAGAGTCTTTCTATGTTACAGTAGGAATGGGTTAGCAATTCAGAAAAAACAACTTTCTCAAAGTTCAATCCAAATGTTGAGCCAGAGCTTTAAAGTCCAGGTTGTAACAACCTTCCATCTTTCTCACCCCTAGTTATTTCCTTATGGCCATAGGCATAGAATATATTTGGGAGTTGTTCTTATGACCTGTGGAGCTCTAGAATATATGAATTTTGAGGACAGTGGGTGTATGTAGAGACCTAATGTACGTAGAGACCTAATGTACTTGGTGTGATATCACAAAAGCTAGAGAAAGTCTGTTGGAGAAAAGGGGATGGAAATTTGGTGTTGGAAATGGCAATACAAGCATGAAGGAGAAAGAGATGTCAGAAAACTGATTATACTGGGGAGAATGGTGAAGAAAGGGAGGACGTGACTTCATCATTGAAGTGAGATTGAGAATGGCTGGGAAGGATCTGAACGGAGAAAGCTTCCAAAGATTTGGATAAGCTTTATGTAAATATCCAGAATTGAGGCACTCTATCTGAATCATTGGTGGTTTTCCCAAAATGAAGGTTAGAGGCAGCTTGACCCTCACACCCACTAGAGTGATCTCACCAGATGCTGAACTGGTTTTCTTTAGTAAATCAAAAAAATTTTCATTAGAGGCCACATGTCTTTCAGTGGACTCAAAAGCTCCTATCTGAATAGTTACAAGACTAGCATGCAGTAGACTTGAGCAAATGTGTAAATTTTGATATTTTGAAGTGTGTCAGTGGTAGAGCCATAATAATATGCTTAAAAGGATGACAAGATGGATCACTTGATGATTACCTGTTCTGTTCATTCCCTCTGAAGCACCTGGCATTGGCAATGTTGGAAGACAGGATTCTGGGCTAGCTGGACCATTGGTCTGACCCAGTATGGCCCGTCTTATGTTCTTATGACATTGATGCACTGGAGTCTTAGAGTATGCCACCTTTCAAGTGGGGAATTACATCGACATTCCCTCTGTTTCATAGTTCTGCTCTTTTTGAATTGCAGACCACTTGTAATTGTTTAGTAAGGTATAATGGGTTTGAATCACCACTGCATTACTTTGGTTTTATACCTAAGAAGCTAAGTCAGTGAAATATTGCAGTGGTCTATCAAGCCCAGTGTTTGGGATTTTCCTCCGAACAGGAATTCTTGTGTAAGCAGGGCCTGAATGTCCTGCCGAGTTGGCTCGGGGAGGGGAACTGGCATTAGGGCCAGACTGTATTTGCATGAGCACACCCACCGTGTTAGGTGCTCTGCATGACAGGACTGCTTTGCCCAAATGATCCCTTTGGCTGGTGTTGGGTTACAAATCACTTTAGAGTTAAATACAGGGATAATGAAATGTTGGTCCTTTTATTGTAGGAGCAAAGGGCAGCAAAACTGTGCATAGCCTGTTCTGAGGGAAGGGTCACTGTCATCTGAACTGAACTGGCTAAGCAAGGGGCTCCCTGTGAAGGTTGACCACAGAGGTGAAGAGGGGGGGCAGGTATTCCTGCCTGGAAGTGTGGGTTCTGCCTAAGAGCCCCAGGCATGGTTTAATCTCCACCACCCGCTGTTCAAAGATAGAGCTAATTAAGATTCCCTTAGGAGTATCGAACCTGGCCCTTGTTGCTGCTGACTCTGGATAGCGGAAGGGTTACACATGCGTTAACTTATATTCTTCCATTCATTTGAACTGTTGGCTGTATTTGTGATTATTGTTTGTTATCCTTATGCAAATTAATTTTGTCTTCTCCTGAAGTGAATTGATGTAGTGTGTGGATATTTGAATGTTGTAAATCTTTGCCTGTTGCCTTTCGTATTTTCCCTCTTAAATCAGATGTCAGAGCTTAGTGTGCTTTTAACATGATATGGTATGTACTTAATGTGTTTGTATTGTCTGACATAATATACTACACAGTAGTACATCCAATAGTGTAGAATTTGTACATCCATGTGCCAGGACACCTAATATGCTGTCACGTGGACCTGTCAGGTCTAGTATGTCCTGTCCTTCCATTGATTTCAGTTTGAGACCAGCAGAAGGTAGCAGAACAGCAGGTGGAATAGGAGTAGCTGGGAAGTGGTTAAAAGAAGTAACATATTTGAAAAAGAAAACCCATTAAAACCTCAGAGAGGCTGAACTCAGCTTGAGCTCTGTATTTTATTGAAACTTGTGTTCACTTCAGATTTGGAAAACTCAGAGATTTAGGATAGTAGCCATACTTCACAGTCTGGTTTGATTATTCCAGTGCATGCCTGTAGTGGTTACAAAACCCAAAGGATTACATGGAAAAGTTTAGAAGCTGAATGATAGAAGGGGTTGACTTACTGAAATAAAAGCCTCTGTCTCCACATACGAACTGAAGAGCATCAACCAGCTCAGCGCCACAGAGTGTCTCTGGGCCAGCAGTGGCAGAACTGGTTAAGGTAAGCAAGCACAGGCCAAGGTAGAAGAGATGAATGTAGGACACAGTGTGCATCTTCACCTGCCAAAGAAACAAAAGTACTGCGTCAGAGTTTCCCAGTAGAGTCCTAAAGAAAATGAAATACTACACCCCTGTGAGTTGGGAATACATATTCCGTGTAATGTGTTAAACAAGAATAACCACATATTCAGAAAGGTCTCATGGTAATACTGCAAGTCCCTATGTTCTCCACTGCATGCATTTTATAACCTGATTTTTTTTCCTCCTGGTGAATATTAATTATTCATGTTTACACAGAGTTAAAGAACTTTCTAAGAATGGACTTTGATTTGTTGCAGCTGCATAGGGAAGAGATACAAGGGAAGCAAGGGAACTCAGGCAGGCCAAAATAACTAGGGCGGGGAAGATAAAGCAGGAGACAGGAAACCTTCTAGAAATTAAGAGGAAAATCAGTCATGGTTTATTGGCCAAATTCAGTTCTTTGCCAGCAGGTATATCTTCATTGAAGTCAGAGTTACACCCATTTAGCCCAGCTCTGAACTTGACCATATACACAAGAAATTATAGTTTACTTTCTCTCTCTTGTATTTGTAGTACAGACTCACTCTTTCCTAGAAAAAAATATTAAAGATCCAAATTCTCAGCTGACATGACACGTCTCCATTAGTCTCCATTTTTGTATGGATTTACACCAGCTCAGAATCTAATCCAAGATGTATAGTGCTACTCAACCCCTAGGCTGCAGAAATGACATAGCAATTGTAGAAAAGAACATTGTTAAAATAATAGGAAAGCCCATTTATACCTAATAGGGACAGTGAGTGAAACAAACAATGAGCCAAAATCTGCAGATTTACAGGCCATGGTTAGCATTTTGCAAAGTTCAAAAGAAGAAAATATATAAATAAGTTAGAACAGTTTCCATTTGTTCTTGATGGCATTTCCACTGTGAAAATAACCAACAAATCCAAATCCCCTGATATATCATACAAAGAGTGAGAATAATTATATTCCCATTTACAAGAGTCTTCAGCCAATTTTGCCGTGGAAAAAACAGCAAACATTATTGCATTAACATGACTTCTACGGTAGATACAAGAAGATCAGATTATAAATGACTGATAACATAAGGAATTATTTCCTGTACAGATTCCATATTTTAACAACACCAGTTTCTTCTTCCCATTCCATACTCCTGAATTTCTAATAAGAAAGTGATGCACCTGCAATTTAACATAACTCTTACTTCGGAGGAGATAAATCAGAGAGCTGTTAAACACATAGCCTTAGCAGACTGAAAGGCTTTGTATATATAAGAACATTATGTATTTAACAGTTTGTTCTTGAATAACATTTGGGACAGCAATAAACATAAATCCTAGGCATTTAACAATTTTATGTTTTTCAAGAGTTTTCAGCTGGGTTACATGGTAAGATAAATAACAGCATGTAGCTAGGATAAGACAGATTCTCCGGTGTTTTTCCTTTAGTGCAGGCCAAGAAAGCTATACAGTCCAACCACAGAGGATTTCTGCACTTTGTCCCAAAATATAAAACAATCAAGAACTTGCAGACAAGTTAAAACTTTGAAAAAGAAATAGATTCACATGTTCACAGGGCTCAATAGTTTTATGTTTTTAAAAAAGTAAGTGTTGTTCCCTCCAAACTTATTCATTTTAATTAAATATACCATTAATTGATTCAAGATGTCTGTGATAAGATTAAAATTCTCATTTACATCTGACTGAAATATTCATAAGAAAATACTTACAGAAATGTAGCACAATTGGCCACAGGTTTTTTACAACAGGTCAGGGGTGTTTACTGTTTGTCTAATCTGAGTAGAAAACTGAGGTATTTCAAAAAATGCACTGGTATGTGGGTGGGTTTACTGAAGCATTTAATTACATTTGGACACCAAATACAGGTACAGGATGAGCTTGGGTAAACACTTCTGTCAGTTGCATGAATGACTGATCATATTTTCACAGCTGGAATTTCCATGGATCTTTCTTCAGTAAAATAACCAGTTATTATAGCAGTCCTGTTCCAACAGTCCAGAATAGTGGCACATAAATTCATGACACAGGTTGAACTCTCTAGACCTCTTTTATACTTTCCATGTTTTCTAACTCAACCCACTGCAAAAAAATTAAACCAGGTGGCACAAATTGCTTGCAAATAATCTTTACATTCCTGGAGACAGTTGAACATTTATTTACATTTGCAATCATAATATATACCAAGTGTCAATGCTAGTAATGACATAAGTAGCATGTATTTCAAAGTAAAATAGAATATAGGGTTATCTGTATCTTCTAAAGTACAGGTTGCATATGAAACTGTTGGACTAAATTACCAAACCAGAGTATCTAAAGAAACATGTAATTACTATGTAATAACATAGTATTCATTAGTAATTATCATGTAAGTAAAGCATAAATTTGAGCCGGATCCTCAGCTGGTACAAATTAGTGTCGTTCCGTTGTCTTCAATGGAGCTATGCCAGTTTATACCCACTGAAGATCTAGCTCATTACTTGTAGGTCTCTTAACTTATAGCATTGCTCAGCTCTTTTTTTATTTGTTCACCTTTCAGGTATGTGGGAATGAGGTGCCTATCTGGACACCAAAAAAAAAAAAAAAAGGTTCAATTGCAATTCACATATTTTACTTAGAAAAAGTGTTATGAATTATGATAAGGAAAGTGGATGAATTCTGCTTCTAACAGGCATTTTTTCTTAATGAATTGCTAAGGTAATTATAGCAGTGGAGGTTGTGTCAACTTCTTAAAACTGTGCTTGAAAACTGGAAAAAATATCCTAACATAGTTCTTGAAAGATATAATTTTGCTGGGAATGGAAACTTGACTTGGGGCCATCTGACAGAAACAGAGGTCAGTGCATCTATTGCAGTCAAATTTACCTAAAGAGAATTTACACTCCTGAGTAGAAATGATAGTATTATAAGATGAAACTTTGCCTGAAAAAGCATTCCCTACAAAATGAAAAGTTGGACAAGGGATGGGGAATATTTCCACTTTCCTTATGTACAATTGTTTAAACTATATAAATATGCAAGGTCAGCAAGAGTTGTAACTGGTTTCTAATGTAAAAGGCAAACTTCACTTCACTTTTACTTTTAATATATAAAAGCACAAAAGTAGTAAATGTAATATAGTGGCAACCTACTGCTGCAATGATACCATCACCTGTAAGTTTTAGCACTTTGAAGTATGAGTGTTTTATAGATTGCATGCATAGAATAATTCTATAGAACTTTAACATTTATCATATGTCTAATGCATATATCAGTGTAAACCCCTGCACCTGCAGAAAATATCTAAAAGTTCTTATTCTATGTTCAACAACATTAATTAACTATATATAACTGTAACTGTAAGCTTTAATAACAACACAACAGAAATATTGTAAAGTTTTCCTAACAGAAATAGAATTTTAAATAAGTACCTACAATAGTTTTACCTTTACAATTATTATCAGTATGTAATTGTAACTATCACATACAGCCATTTTCCAGATCATATAAAACTGCATGTTCAGCAGTTTATAAATAATTCCCAGTTCAGAAATAATGTTACTGAAAAGTGCATAACACTCTATCAGTCAGAAGCAAACAATATACAATAAAATAAAACTCCAAAATGATTTCAAATAGTAATAAAGATTTACCTTCAAGAAATCACAAAAGCAGCACTTTAATATTTGTGTTGAAAGACTGTTGATTTTTTCCATTGCTTCTTAAAAGTGCAAAGTCTGGAAATGAATTTGTTAGCAGTAATAATGAGAAAAAAGAAATCCAGAGAGATGTGAGATGTTGAGAGCAATGTCACATTTCAATATTGAGGACTTTATTCCATTGCGCAGGCTCTATCTGCTCTGATTTTAGCAGTGACAGTGAGATTTAGCAAACAGAAGAGGGATTTAGAGAAAATCCTCACATTTATCTACATTACACAGACACTGTAGACAGGAAACAGCTGGGGGAGCATTTGCCTTCTCTCTCTCTCCCTCTTCTGGCAAAGTTACCGAGTAAGGACTTTTTTGGGCATGGTGACAAATAACATCATACCTTTGCATTTTAAAACTAGAGCACAGAAGCATATTTTTCCCCCTTAAAAGAATGTGCATTAGTGGCAGAAGGGTTAGCACATGAAAAAAGCTTATGCTGCCATGGAAAACAAGAAAGTGTACTATGGTTAACTTGCAGCTGGGTAGCTATCTATCTATCAATCATTTTATACACCTTTCCATTGTTAGGGTTGGAAATTTGGGTATGTCGATACAGTGAATAATAATTTAAACCTCCAGCTTGTAGTGATGTTAACCCTGTAATAGCAGTTAGTAATTTGATATCATTAGGATGCTTGGCGAGCACTTACTTACTTGTGCTAAATAGGACAAAATAGCTTTGTGATCCTTTAACAACCTTGTGGAAGAAGTGATATAATTTCCTAGAGCCTTGTTATAATAGGAATATGGCAGTGCTATTGGCCTGGTATGGGTCACCATCTCATGATTTTTTTTTTTGGTATGGTAGAAATAAAGTGAAATTTTCCCTTTCACTATTATTCTTCAAAATTATTCTCAGTAACAAGCTAAATGCCACTAGGCAGGAGATAATTTTACTTCGTTAGTTTTATAATACATAACTTTTGTCTTTTTTATTTTTCCTGTTATGTGTATATTATAAATAACACCAGCTGGCCAGCAACATGCTCTCACGGGTTATGATGTCATTCAAATCCCTCAACCGTTAGTGGCTTGCAACACAGTCCAAGCCAGCTGTTTTGCTGTTTATAATGTATATTGCATTTCAGTTTTTAGCCATCGAGCATAAAGATGTGATGTTGTTTTATAGATACAATTTGTCCTTGTTACCCAGGGGGTTTGAGAGGTGGCATATAAAAGAAGATTATTAAACAACATTGCATGGCCTGGGATCAAACACATGCCACAGATAGTGCATGATTTCTATAAAAACTGTTTAAGTACAATGCATTTTGTCCGTATCTCTCCTCTCCTCCATATATTGATGTGCCAGTTGTATGTTATTGAAAATCACATTTTACTTCATATCATCTAATGTGTAATGGTCCAAATCCATTCTCACTTTTCAGGTTCACCTTAAAGTACATCATACCAGTCAGGCAGAAAAGATACATGACAATGATTAAACAAACAACATTTCGTTAATCCCACACTCTCTCAATGATTAATACTCCTTTTATAATGTTCTCTTTGTAACATCATAGGTGGCATAGAACTGATCAAACTGAATAACCTTTGATAGGTACTTCTCCCTCCTAATTGTGGGTTATTATAGCTGAATCATTTGTACTTTTGAGCTAAGTTAAGCTTTGATCGCTCAGGTAACACCCAACATTTAAGGGATCCTCATATTCCTCTGAGGTGTATTTATTTGATTGTTTTACTCTCCAGGGTGGCTTCTATGTATTTTAATGTTGCCAATACATTTTAGAGAGTCCACTGAAGAATCCACATGATCATGTACAGAGTCAGACATGTCCTGCAGTAACACAGTTTAATCGGATTGTTTTGGAAAAGAGGTGATCAAAGCTTTGATTTCCTGTAGTAATAATAACCCTTATAACAATGAAGATGAGTCTGCTTGTTCCTTCCCCCACTCTCTCCCCTAACCAGCAGGAACTCCAAACACAAATCTTCCCTTATTCCTCAAGTCTTCCTTTCTTCCTTCCACCTCACTAGCCCTTCCTTGGTCATACTCCTAGCAAGAAGCAAATATGGATATTGGAAGATGGCTCCTATGGTGGTCTCTGGTCACTTCACAGAACTACTAATTCTGCCTCCATACATGGATCTTGTCTGAACTTTCCATCCCCCACCCAGCTTAACTTTCGGAGACACTTCATTTCCTCCTGTCAATTCTTGGCCTAAGACCAAAGTCATGAACAGGTGACCAGGGGCAGGCTCAGAGAGCACTCAGCTCAAGTTAAGTAGAAGTTCCTGGCAGTGGCCCATCTACACTTCTGCTAGTAAGAGTCCTAACCTGTGCTCTCTTCCTGTCATCCGCAAACCATCCCTCTTCCCCTTTACAGCACCCCTTATCAGACTCCCACTTAATTCCTCTAGAAAAGTAACCATTCCATAGGCGACGTCTACCTTGGGTTTTGCTAGTTCCTAAGATGTAAGGTACAGATCCTAGCTTCTTTTTCTGGTAGCCACATTCCAGTAATCTCTTTCTAGTCCTATGGTGAAGACAATAATTTTTTCAGTGTGTGTCCTAGCTATTAGACATAAAACAAATAGAACTGATTTTTTTGGTGAGTTATAATCATCTTCATCAGTTACCCATTTTGAAGCATTCTAACTTTAAATGGCAGTTTCTAATGAAAGGCAATTTCCTGAAAATATTGTTTGTAGATTTCAGTTTGTGGAAAGATTTTTATTATTATGCAAGATTGTCTATTAACTGTCATTGCTATGGAGCAGTGTGCTAACTGCTAGAGAAGTTTCCATTCTTTCTTTGCTGATTCTCAGAGCCTTTACTATATAAACCACAGGGAATAAAGTGCCATATGATTACTACTTAATAACTGAGTGCTTACACAGTTACTTGTGCGCCATAAAATAAAGCACACCTATAAACTACAGATTACATGGTGGTCATAAAAATGAACACCAAGAAAGATTCAGGTCACAAATAAGGATTTAATTTGAATGTATATGGTAAATCTAAAATTACAGAATGATTGCATGGGTGGCGCGTTGTCTGGTAAAAGATTACATCTTAACTAGATCGTGAAATTATGTAATCCCCATACAGATAAATGCAAACATATGAGATAATCAGACTTTTGGAGATTTATATATTAACAGCTTCACCTTTTGAACTTTTAAGACCTGTATGATGTTAACAACACGCAGTAACGTTTGTTTGTCAAATTTTCCAACAAGCGCTATTGTATCTTCTCTCATCATTCCTACTTATATTTAGGAGGAGCTCCTGGTAAAAATCTGCAAGGCTATTATATTACCCTTCTTTAAATCTCTCCTTAAAACCCACTGATGGTGTGATGGTTGCAAAATACTTGAAAATGGTTAAGCAATTGAGGTGCTGTGACTTGTGCTTAATGCACTATTCATAATTGTATCACTGTTCCATCAGCTGTTTGTTGTCTCTGATTTTATAATTAGATTGTAAACTCTTTGGGGCAGAGACAAAAAAGGGTGTGGGGGAGGATGAGAAATACACCATTACCTTTCTTGAGCAGGGAAGGTGGTGGGATGTGGGGTGGCAGCAGACCATAACAGAAAGAATGGTAAGTAAATTGTACATTTCTCTTCTCCCACTACATGACAGAGACAAGGCAGTCATCTTATTATGGTGCTTGAAGGACGATGATACAGAAAGAAATATGCAGCGATGCAGTGACATCAACATGGTAGTGCCTTAGGAATGTGAGGAGATATCACATTGTCTTGAATATCTTTGGTAAGATTCCTTCAGTCCTCATTCCCCAAGAAATAGAGTCCCTTCTGGAATGATGATTAAACAAATATGACTGACCAGCTTGCTACTGAATTAAATTATTTGGCCTATCTGGCTATTGCAGTTTTTGTGGCAGCTTTTCCTTTGTGTCCTTATTGGCTAAATTAGATGTTAATGCTGAGATTTCCAAAGGGGCCTTGAAATTCAATGGGAGTAGGTGCCTAATTTCCTTAGGCACCTTTGAAAATCCAAGCCTAAGCTCTTTGAGGTGAGGGCCATCTCTTTTTATATGTTCTGTAAATCACCTAACACTCTTTTAGACGCAGTAAATATATTAAAAATACAGGTACTATCTCCTGAAACATGACTTGGTTTTTCTAAACTCTTGTGAATGAGAGGTAAATGTCACATGAACTCTGGACAAATGTAGTTTTTGTATCCTAGGAGGAAACTGCATTGGAGAGTTGATTGGGAAGATCAATAGTTTCATTGATATGAAATTCTGTGTTCCAGTTAGGGATAAAGATAGATGGACAATAAAAGACCATGTTCATCAGGCTGTAAGTAGTAGTGAGTAATAACGAAAGGTCTCATTTCATCTATTTGCCTAGCAGAGGTGGTAGCAACTAAAAGGGTTGCTTTAAAAAGTGTTTCCTGCAGGGCCTCAAACCATGGCTCCAACAGCACTTGAAGAAGAAGGGATAAATTCCACTGAGGGATAACAGGATGCAACCAGAAATACCAGTATGTTGGCGGGACTGAAGAGAGCCAAAAGGAAAGGATGGTGATTAGAAAATGGTTGTGCTAAAGGGTGAAACAGGGAAAATGTCAATGGGCTGGCTGGATGGGGACATGTAAATCTGGTAACTGGATCAAGAGGGGAATGGATGTGGGGAGAACTTCACCCAGAATTTCTGCTTGTGGAAGTCAATTACTGAGGCAGCAGATCTCAGTGGATCAGGACCCACTATGTACTTGTGGAAGTACATAGGATTTCCATGACCCTATGTGCATAAAATTGCAACATTGCAGACTTTATAAAGTGATTGCAAAATTACCAATTCAGTTTATGACTTAGGGGGTTTTCCCCAAGAAGGTATAACTGATTTTTGTAGAAATGTATGAGTTCTATTCAGCCGGCTGGTTGGTTGTTTATTTTGCTGACTAACATAGAAACATAAAATAGATAGGGTTGTTTGCTTTGAATTATAGTATAGCCTGGTTACACATTTCCACACAAAACAGACAGTGTAAGGATATGGCAGAAATACCTGTTTTTATCTTATCATAGGCTGAAGGGATCTTGTGCGAGGTTTGATAAGGAATTTATTTACCAATGTCTGAAGTTCTATAAATTTCCTAGAAACAAATGTTAACAGGGGAGAGGAGGGAGGGAGATGGCTCCAAATGGAAAAAGGCAAGCCAAACAGTCCATTTTCTTGTACTCACCAGCACGCCACATCCCATGCAAAGCCTATGTCATGATAAAAGATTGCTACAAGTAAGTAACACCTATTGATATTGTAAGCACTCCAACATATGAGTCTACCCAAAGCTCACAGAAGTCAACAGGGAGGCTTTGCATTGACTTCAGTGGATATTGGATCCTTAGTGGTCTAACAATAATCTCTTCCAATTTCCTCCTCATCCCAAATAGTTTTGACTGACCAGATTATATTTGCTTTCCACCCTGAGGTACAAACTAGATGGGGTTGGTGCATCCTTCTTGTATTAGGGACAGTGTCTACCAGTATCTAACCATTTTCCCTGAATGTGTCTACCTAAATCCTTTGGTGAGTTCCCTCAGATCTGTGAGCTAGACCTTGCTAGTCAAGCCAGTTTATTATTTGCCATCCATCTTTTGAACTCCCAGCAGCTCTCCTTTTGAGGATTATTTCTTTATGTCCATAACGTTAGGTTTCCTGAATGGTGTTGGCTGCTTGGTCCATTGAGAACTAGTTTTGTTAAACTACAGTTTCAAATTTCAGTGCATTCAGATAAATATGTGGATGCTACAAAAATAATAAAATAAATAAAAGCATATCTTCAACAATTTGTAATCTTTCTCAGATACGTTACTGTGAAAGTGGCTCCCAGCCCCGCCTTACCACTGCCTCTGAATTGCTGGGTGACCTTGGGCAAATCACTTCTTCTCTCTATGCTTCATTTTCCCCATCTGTAAAGTAGGAGTAATGCCCCCTGCTCTCCTCTGTAAAGCATTCTGAGATCTATGCCTGACAAGCAATATACATAGTGATGTATTATGCCATATTTATTGGAAAATATGGGAGCATCCTGGTGGCCAAAATAACATCTCTACATTCTTATATGTAGTAATAAATTACCATGTAACCTAGGTTACATCTACACTACAAGCTAGTGGTGTGATTCCTCTGTTTGTGTACTCATTTATGCTCTAGCCCTCATTGAGCGAGTGAGACTATAAATAGCAGTATAGCTGCAGTAGCACAAATAGCAGCAGTGGAGGCGTGGCTGAGCTGTTCTGAATACACATCCACCTGAAACCTGTGGGTGTGTACTCAGCACAGCTTGGCCATGTCATGCTACCACAGTTACTCTGCTATTTATACTTGTGCTAGCTCACTGAGGACTAGCGCAAATATGTGCGTGCGACTAGGGAAGCACGCTGCTAGCCTTCAGTGTAGGCCTAGTCTACAGCGCTGGCAAAATTCAGCACCAGTCGACAGGAGTTATGCAAGGCATACAGAGTCACTTGCATAACTCCTGTTGACTTTGTAACTTCCCTTTAGCGCACTGCCTCCACTGTGCTGCGCCGACGGGAAATGTGCACCTATTGACACGGCACTTTGCTTTTTGGGGAAGTGTTTTTATTGAATTGACTTCCGGATTGATTGAGTGGGTCGTTGCTTCTGCTCAACTGATCCGGATAAATCGATCTGATGGTGGCGAATTTGCCGCCATCAGTGTAGATATACCCTTAGTCCTAGTGGTAACTGTTTGCATCATTTTTCCAAGGTCTTGCGCATAGCTGCATGAATCTCAAAGAGCTGTTTGCTTTGACTATTCTTATCCCTCTTTTTATACACTAGTCACAAAAATTCTTTGAACAAGTTTGTCATATAGTTGTTTGGGAGGACGGCGAATGCCAGTGCTAATATTAGTGCATAATAAATATTCATGGCTGTTTAAGAAGCTCTAGTCATTCAATTAGACAGAAACCCCGCTCTCTCCCCACAGTACCATAGGCCTGCTTCTCCTCCCTCATAATCCAATGTAAATCAGGAGTTGCTCAGCTGCAGTCAGTGGAATTACATGAGTATAATAGTAGAATCAGGCTCCACTAGACTTCAGGGACCAGCTGCTTGCTATTCATTATTAGTGATGTATAGGTGAAGTGAATAGTTACAAATAACCTATAGACTTAAATTTCTTTCCGTAAATGATTTGTCCATCAAAAAATCAGTTTAGAGAATAAGATGCCGATCCTACAAAAAGATCTACTAACATGGAATCCCTTGCTCCTGCAAAATCCCATTTAAGATTGTTAGGTCCACATACAGATTTGCTCCAGTTGATTGTCAGCACCTACTTTTGAACAAATTAAGATCTGTTGGCGAACAGGACTGTGGGCAACATTTGGCAAAAAAAAGCTATGGACCTATTTTTGAGGTGCTGACCATTTGAAGTTATGGGTGCTCCACACTTCTGAGAGTCAGGCCCTATTTGACTGTTGTTTGTAATTCTTAGTGATTCTATTGCTTTTTCTCCTTCAGTGTGATTAGAGATTAATTTTTGCCATTTTTTTCAAAATAAAAAGAAATAATGGATCTGAAAGGTTTTATGACATGTAGAAGGTTAAGTAAGAAAAAGGACAATTTAGCCATAAATAGAGCTTTATAAAAAGTATGTTATTAAAGGGTTTATCTATTAAAATGGGAGGTGAAACAAGGTTCATTTAGGGTTAAATTGGTCCTTTGCTTAGGGATTATAAACCTACACATAGAAGTTTTGATTGAAGGAGGGAGGAGATAAATTATATCTTAACATACTCCTTTCTGGTGTGGCTGTCTTTATAGTTATCATGTCATTATTTTGTTGGACAGTTTGTTGTTGTTTTTTAGCTTGGCTTTTTAAATGCATATGAAATATTCTGGATCGGATAATACTACTGCTTTTTTAGAGAACTGCTGCCTTTATGCTCTTTGACAGTTTATGATATTTTCTTTTGTGAATAAGGGCATCATGATTGTAAAAAACAACTGAACAAATGCAACTTTTTGGGGGGTGGAGGGGAGTATCTGAACAGCAATTCTGATTAGACTGTAAAGGCATTTTAGATTGTAAATGCATTTGGTTTTATGAATGGGGCAAAAGTCTCTCCTTGTGAATGGATTAAAAAGGGTTCTCTTTATTTACATAATAAAACAATTCTATGGTATTTAACATAAGGAAAAGCACATGCACAAGGTATGTGGCTTAAGCATGTATTTGTGCAACAATCCAGTATTTTTCTACCCATTTTGTAGTAGCATTTTTCTACTTCTACGTCTTTTGCAGAATGATTTAACCTTCTGCAAAACACAGTAAACCAGATACTCAGTTGATATAAAATGGCATGGTTCCAGGAAAGTCAAGACCATTGGAGGATATGCCAGTTTATGCTAGCTGAGGATCTAGAGCAATATCTAATTTCTAATATTGTTAATAATGTTTCCTGGTTCTCTCTGGGTACAATGATCTCATTGCCAAGACACAGAACATATTCTAGCTTCATTAAAAAGTGCTATAGGCACTTACATGTATAGTTTTAAATTATATCTACATCTCATTACTGTAGATTTTTGCCTCCTGAAAAATTTTGTAAATTGTCTTTTTATCTGTTATTTGCTGCTATTATTACTTTATTATTTGATATTTTTATTGTATGTTACAAAAATGTGCTAGGTGCTTTACTGTCTACATTTTGTTGTCATTTATATATTCAGGTCCAACCACTCCACAATACAGGTATGTGCAAACCCTTTTGTTCAATCTTTTGCCAGTTGATTTGGGACATTTCTTCACACCAAGCTGCTCTGTCTGTTGAGCAAATGTTTCCCTCATTTATGGCACCTACGACATAATTTTATATGTACATGTACAAAGTTAAAGAATGTTATTTAGGTTGCAAAGTTAAGCACTCAAAAATTAGGAAATGTCAGCTTTATAATGGCCAGGGCAACCTTAATTCAGTCTCCTTATGCATCCAACCTGTGCACTGAATGAGGCAGAGGTCCTATGGTAAAAATAGTTGTTATCATGTAATTAGGTATTATAATAAGGGGGCTGAATCGAGGTTACATGGACAACTACACATTGGACATTTCCTAATCCATTTTGCAATTCTGCAGACATGCCTATGAATAGTTTAATAGGTTTCAGTGAGACTACTCAGCCATGTTAAGCCCCTGTGTTCATGTTTGTAGGATCAGGGCCTTAGCTTGTCAGCAACCATACCATCTTGTGCTGTGATCTTGTCATGTCTCCCAGTCTAATCAAGGTTTAGTGTGGTCGGTATTTGGATGGGAACCTGACTCCAAGAAAACCTCTGGCCACTGCAAGAATTGGTTCATGAGGTGGCACTCTTCCTGGAAGGGACAAGGGCATAGGCAGTCTGGCCTAGCAGTCTCAGCTAGGCTGAGGTCTACCCACCTGGGTTGGGAGTTGCCAGCAGGAGTTGGAGGAATTGCAAAGCCAGGTCCCATAAACAAGAGTGAATGCCAAAGTCAGAGACCAGAGATAGTACCGGGTGAGAAGCCAGAGGCTGGAATCAGGGTCAGAGTCAGGCTGGAGTCAGAGATAAGGCAAAGTCTGGCATTGCAGCAGGCCAATGTCTGTGTGATTTTCCAAATAGAGTCCCTTGGGGCAACCTCTGAGGTTAAGTAGGGGCACTTGGCCAATCAGAGGGCTGCAGGGTACTGTCACTCTGGGTCTCTCAGGTGGTACTTCCTGTGGCGTATACTCCACACTGCTCCAGGGATGTACTGCCTCAGGAATGCCTGGTGTTGCTGTGGGAGCATTAGCTGCCCTGTGCTCTGCAGACTTGGGTTCTTGCCCCTGGGTCCCTCCAATTCCCAAGCATGGCATGAGTGGACACTGTGCTGCTGGAAAAGCTGACATATATTTATTTCTTATAGGAATGAGGGACATCCTGACAGATCCAGTATGGTTCTGTATAAACTCTCTACATTCCTCTGCAATGTCAGTTGGTTACAGTATTCTGAACTTTCTGCTGTGTGTCAGTGCGCAAATCCTTTGCATTGTAAAACAGTTGCTATGTTCCACCCCGCATGAAGTGAGACCTTTTTTGCAATGCACTTTAAGATTCTCCAAGGTACTATTATATACTAATTTATTTTGCTTCATGGCCAAAACAATCTATATTTAAAACACAATCACCTACCACTTTGTACACAACATTATAATTAAAGTAACATTTGAGAGAGAGACTGGAGAGGTTCAATAAGAAAGGGTCAGTTATTTCTAAACCAGATTCTGCCACAATGACTCATGCTGAATTGTACTTTACTACATTAATAATCCCAATCACTGAGACTATATGTGTTTTTAAGTATTATTCAATGTACATGTAAAGGTGGCAAAATCTGGTCTCAAGTTAACTAGAGGAAACTTGCAAGAAATCCTATTGAAATGCATTATATCTTTACAATACATTTTTTCATTTTAGGTGAACATCTCTGCTTTGGGTAAATTCATGTGTTATAAAAAACAGCTGAAGTTCATGATGTAACCATGTTAACACTTTTTTATAGCTCTGTGAGAACACAACAAAATTGTGTTTAATGGTAATCATTTAAAGAAAACTCCATATATTCCAGATGTTGATCATGTAATCGTTTTCACAGGCAAAAAGAGGTGTTTAGGCCATGTCCATGTTTACTTTCAGGGATTGGGACCTCTGCATGTGTAACGCTGTTATATTTCTTTATAGATTATGCTAATAAGCCATAGTTTGAATTTCATGTGTGAAAATAACAGTGAAAGAAAGAGAGACACCTAAAAAAGCATTTTCTTCTTTTGGTAGGGGGCCTTTAGTCCCCAGTAGACCACAATCCAACACCACAAAACCACTACAATTCGAATGACTGGCAGACTCTGCTGTCATTGTCAAGCTAACCCTTTATGGTAAATTTGTAAGAACTATGAACATTCAGCTAACATCAAAAGTAGAGAAAAGAAAGTAAGCCACGGACAGATTCAAGCACACCATTAAATGACTGACTTTGGGTAAACCATAAAATTAAATAACCTATATTAACAGAAAACCTAGCATTTACTTATTTTTCGCTTCCATTGAAAAAATTCTTCCAAGGGAAACTTGACATTCAATGACTAATCAACAATCTGGGTATGTCTTACTAGACTTACAGTAGACAGGCAAATCTAAACTTGTTCAAAATGTTAAATAAACATGGATGCTTAAGGTTATGCTTTAAGAAGCAAAGAAACTAGGAAGTTGAGAGGTGGTGGAGCATTTGCTATAGATCTATTCCACAGTAGTAGCTGTCACATGTCACCAGCAGTGGGAATGGGTTAGAATAAATGTATTTCTAGACCTACCTTTTCCCCTCTTACTTTTCTGCATGAATTAGAAGGATTTAGTATGACCCGGATGCTCTCCTGCACTCAGATCTGCCTAAAGAATTGGAGGAAAGGGCAGCCAGGGAACTAGTTATGGCTCCTTGATTCTCAAGATGTACTGGCTCTGCCCACACCCTTGCATGGCTATTCTAAATCCACTCATCCCAGTGACCCCATCCCAGCCCCTGATCTTTCGCGTACACTCTCATCCCTTCCCTTCTTCTTCTTCTTAACCTCTTGCTCTTCCCTGTCTCTTTCCCCTCGCAGTTCAAGGTTGCTCTAGTCTCTCCCATGTTAAAGGAAATCTACCCTTGATCCTACTTGCTTCTCCAGCTACCATCTTGTCTCCCATCACTTCTCTATCACATCTAATGGAAGCTGCTTGTATTCACTTTCAGGGCCCTTCACAATCAATCTTCACCCTACCTAACATCTCTTATTGACTATCAAGTTTTTTATGCTTGTTTCTGATTGACATTATAGCCCAGTCCCCATTGCCCACTTGTTAAATTTTCAACAAGCACCTTCGTGCTTTCTACCATGCTGCCACAGTTTCTTGTGAGGCCCTTCCTGTAAATATGCACAAAATTACCTCATTACGTAAGTAAAATCCATTGACTCATATCTGGATATTGGTGACATGGTAGCAAATTTTTGGAAGACTTCTTGATTCATCACTACCTTTGAACACTCAGCACCTGACTTCCAAGTGATTTGCCACATACTGTCTATCCATCTATTCATTGGTCAGTCCCTACTAAGATAACCCACCACCATTGCTTTTCTGATAAATTTCTCAAGGTTATTACGTTCTCTATACCTGATGTGACCAAAGTACATAAGTTTGTGCCTGTTGATTTCTAACAGTATGGTCTGCTTCTTTCCAATATTATTTCTAACATAAGCATTTGTCTTCTTTTCTGTCTAGAAGATATGCAAGAGTCTTTGCCAGCACCACATCTTGAAGACTTCAGATTTCTTCTTGTTAGCAGCATTAATTTCCCATGATTCACATCCAAAAGTCACTAAGGAAAAAAATTAAGCTTTTCACCAGTTGAACCTTCATACATTTCCAGATGCCACAGTTTTTCCAAACTTTTGTAAGTGAGGCCATGACTGAGAGAGACAATCTTAGTCTTTTTCTGATTTCTTTGGAACTGCCTTCTTGGCTGGATATATATGATTTGAGATAATTGAATTCATCTACTACTACAACCGGACCATTAATTGTGATGTCTGCTTGCAAGTTATTTTTGTTAATCATGTCAACATGCATGCATTTCATTTTTGCCATATTCAGGGATCATCCATATTCCTCACTATTTTTACAGACTTACATTCATTGCACTACTTCGGTGGTTGTAGTAAAGAGAGTCGTGTCATCAGTATGTCTTAGGTCAGTTAAGAGGTGTCCACCAATGGAATTCCCAGCTCCTTCCACTTTGTCAAAGTCATCCAGGGTGTCTCCACAGAATAATAAATTCTGTGTGCATGTTGAAAAGGCTTGGGGACAGAACACACTCTTGTCTCACACCCTACCCTTTGGAAAACCACTTGCTGTTGCCTGCTGCTGTTTGCACTGTGGTCTGTTGTTGACAGTGAAGATTTGCGATGAGTTCAATGAAGTGCTTTGGAATCCCTATGTCTGCCAGTATCCTCCAATAATAGTGATGTTGGATGGAACTGAATGCTTTTAAGTAGTCAATGAAACACATGATCAATGTGGGATTGTGCTCTCTGCATTTTTCAGTGATATGAAGGGTGTTTGCTATTTGTTCACATGTGCCGCATCCCTCTCTGAAACCAGATTGTTATGGTGGAAATTCTGCTTCTAATATTTTCTGTATCCCATCCTATTTTATGTGCAACAGAACTTTTTTGTGTGCGATATTAGGGAGATGATACGATTGTTACTACACTTCGTTATGTCTCCTTTCTTTGGTAAGGGCAGAAAGATTGCCTTTGTCCAATTGTGTGGCTGATTTCAAGTCATCCATAAGTCATTATCCACCTTCAAATCCTCATTATTCATCTTCATTCACTATTCCCTCCTCATAATTCTCCTTTTCTGGGTGTCACATTTTCTGGAGTGGCTCATGACTGTGAGTGCCTACCTCAGGCCAGACTGTCAAAAAACAGGGCAGACAGCCCAAAATGGTGGTGTGGTCTATAATTAGATTTCACCAAGTCTGTAACAAATGTGAACTCCTGGACTACTATAACTGTCTTACCACTGAAGCGCAGACTCTCGAGTCTATCTTGTCACCCAGACACAAGTGGTGCAAGCCCATTGGGGGCCCTAAGCAGGAATATTTTTGCTCTCCTCCACCCCCCAACTCATATTAAGAAAGTGGAGCACCAGCAAACATCAAAACACTTAGAGTTAGTATGTAAACTACTTGCTGACTCTCTCAATGGTTTATGTGAAGGAGGAGGGCAACGGACTATCTGGCTGCCTGTAAAAACTTTTTTGGGGGGAACATTGGGGTTCCAAGAAGATGCCTGAAAATGAGTGATAAAAGTGCTGTTAGGGTGGCAGGTATGGTTAAATGGAGAAGAAAAGGAGACTTCTAGGGCCTGTTCAGGCAGGGGGTGGAAAGTTGTCTGGTGGAAGGATATAGTAGGTACAGAGGCCTGTTAGCCAGGAGGGAGAAAAGAGACATGCAGATTTCATTAGGAAGTTTGTGAGTGTTGCTTTGTTCATTCTAGTTTTATCCAGAGGATTTGGGATTCAATCAACCCTGGGGACAAGAGAAGGGATGTGGGACGAAGTGTTGCCTATAACTTAGACAAGTCAAACCTGACAGTTTTTGTTGGACCAAACTGGATAAACCAAAAGTGGCAGATTTTGCAATCCAATGCATTAGCAAAGATGGTCTCACATGGATCCAAACATCCCTGAACTTTGGGCCCTCTCCTGATAATAAGTAAACCAAAGCCCTGAACTAAGCATCCATTGTATCTGAAACAGAGGTTCAAAATCCATATCTGCATTTCCCAGCTTGGTCCTGTGCCTACAAGAGTTCCAGATAAAGCATTAGATAACACAGCAAATTGTGGCCTTGATATACAAGCTTGTATTAATGGCAAAGTCTATATCATTCATTAATTAAACCTCCATGAACCTTTTTTTCTGTTGCTCTTATTTCCTTGTATCTCTGCAACCAAAAGAAGTTGTAGTGGCTGGATGTTTTTAAAACAAACAGAAAAACCCTTGATCGTATTGGACTAGATGTTCCTGATAATATGTTGCCAACAGAAAAGTTCTCATCCCTGAAGAAAGTTTTTCAAGTGGTCATGACACTCTCAGTCATATAAGCCTCTCTTTGGAACAGACATTCAGTGCCCTCAGATGACTCTCCAGCCTTGGCTCAGGAACAGCCTGACACAAAAGGGGCTAATTAACACATTGATTTCCATGTGGAGGAATCTGGTTCCTAAACAGATTTTTACTAGCAATATAGCTGACAAACTGATTCTGCTAAGACTGCTTCCTTCCTTCCGTTTGAATGAAAATGGAAACGGAGGGAAAAAACAACAACGTTTTGTTTCAGTGACGACGCTGACATGATGAATTCCTTTGAGCTGAACTGTCACATCAAGGTTCTGCTTGAATGAAGCAAGATGCAGATTTTCAGGATAAGACAACAGATGGTCCTTTATTTGAAACAGACGAATGTTAACTGTGCCATGTGCACAACAGGACACGGTGTCTTAGTCATCCTTTCTCTAGCACATGTGCCAATTGGGTAGAAAAATGGTCCTAGGAAGAAGGTCCTGGACTAAAGTGGGAACAGAAGTTTTATCTTCACACTTCTGCCATAGCCTGCATGTCTTTTAATCCTGCTTCACTTCATCTTCTATAAAAGTGGTTACAGTAACAGTTCTCTGCTCTAGTTTACAGTGGTGTCCAGCCTGCATCAGCAGGCAAATGTTAAAGAACCTATGTGCAGGTCTCCAAGTGATGAGTCTGGTAGAATCCAGAGACTAGATAAAACATGGACCGGAGAGCAGGATCATATGTCCTCACTGAGCTGAGAAACCATTGCATCATTTGACTAGCACAGTCTGTATTTCAGCTGGATTGATTTGGAGCCAGTTACAATCCTTCCAGGTCCTAGTGGAGATTAAATATACCCCTCTCTCCACTAAAGTAACAAATACCTAGGACTGATAATTAATTACTCCAGACTAATCCACTGAATGTGCACAAAGGACTGGTAGGATATTATACTGGCTGCTATCAAGGAGTTTTGGAGATAAGAACAGATTAAAATATGTTTTAGTGCATCACATAGAGACCATTGTAACATTATGCTCTTTGGATTAACATTAAAGAAATGGTTCCTTTGTCAGATTATCAAAAGAAAATTAGCTTTCTTGGACATCAGTTATATTGAACATGAGCCTATAATCAAACTGACAAGAAAAGATAGAGAATTTATTTGAGCCGAAGAATGTGTTTATAGCCTTAATGTTGTGCTGCTGGGATTTAACTTTGTCATCTACTGATTTTTCTAAAATACAGTTATTGCATTTAAACAAAAAGAAAACAAAACTAAATAAATAATGGTCCCCCATCCCCATTTTTTTCAGTATAAAACATTCCAGTGAACTTCATGATGATAATCACATCTTACATTTACCATATATAATATGCTATTTTTCATTCCACAAGGTTTTAGACACTATGTATTGTGACTATATATTCAGGAATCACTTCACATGCCACTGAAATGTAACAGCTGTTTAGCAGCATGCAGCAATACCACATAGTAGTTTAGGACTGAAGAGCCTGATTCTCCTTTATGTTAATGCCTCTTTATCCCACCCTGGCATTGTAAAGGGCTCTTTATGTGAGTTTAATTGTAATTGACAGAGCAATATAAAGAGCCTTTAGTGTACATGAGAATCAGGCCCCAAATTAAGAAATCCCTATCCATTTGAAACTGCAGTGCAGTTGCAATATTACCTAGATCAGAATATAGTCAAAACTGTAACATCAAGAAAATTCCCCTACTCTTGCTGAAAGTATCTTTAATGAACACACATGATAAGGACCATATTTTGATGTCTAATTCAAAAGATAGGCCTTCCAATAGCACAATGAACCCTTAACATGATGCTGGAACATAGGTTTACTAGTAACTCAGAAGGAAAATTGCCACCTACTAACCCACCACACCACATCCAACTGCATCTTCGGTGCACACTGGAGTTCTAACATCCAAACAGTGAATAGGCCTGACCCTCTTTACATCTGTTGTGGTCTCAGGTCAAGATGGTATGACTGTGGAACTGAAAACCCTCCTCTTCCTGCTTCTGCCGCTTTGCTGAACTTCAGAGTGCATAGTGTCTCATCCCCACAATGATGTAAAGAACCAGTGAAAGGGAAGTAGTGAGTCCAAGAAGATTCTTTTCAGTCCTGCTGCTGTTGTAGAAAAAGAGAGTGAGTTTCTGGTGTGATCCCTTAAAAAATCCCTCAAGATCAGTGTGGGGAAAGTGGGTCTAACAGCCCTCCTGTAAAGATGAGAGGAATGAGAGAAGGCTACATGTCATCCAAACCAGCAGATGACTTAAGGTAAGAAAGAGACTTGGACCTTCAGAACTGGTTGTTGGTCAGATCTGTTGACACACAATCTGAACCAGGTCAAGACTGTGACCCCTGAAGCTTGACTAAACTTCTGATTAGTTTGGGGTTTATGGATAGTCTAAAGTACCTAGTTAAAATGTGTTCAATCCAACTAAACTTCTTTGAACTTCTTGAACATAGGACTGGATGACCCCCCGGGTCATCACGTCCAGTCCCCAACCTAGTTCATCCATAAATCTCAATGTGGATGCTAGTACAAACTATGCAAAAAAGATTGTCTTCTAACACAAAGGCTTAAAACATCTGAATTTTGATTTATAATTTGAACAGTACAAGGAGGGCATCCACTGTAGGTTTGGGCATTTGTTCAATATAGGTTCTCATGGGAGGTACCATAAAATACTACAGAAGTTTTTGCCAAGAAATCTTGCAGGCTGCTGGAAGAAAATGTTGAACCACAAGAAAAAGAAACCCTTTCATCTGGTGTGTGAAGACCATGTCCTCCTATATTTGGGGGTGTCAAGTTTAGTGTGATATCTAACCACAGTCCTTTATAGTGGTTGATGTCTAAACTTGACCCGAGTGCATGTTTAGCCCCAGATGTCATTTGAGATTACAGGAATTTGAACTTTCAGATAAACCACAAACCTGGATGAATTAATGTTGTTCCAGATGCATTATTTCTTAATCCTAAAGAAAATAACACTTCAGAGGGAAGCATTATAGAATTTTTCCCTGTAAGAGCTCTTATAGCTATCTTTAGTCTGTCGGAAAAGGTTAACCTACAAGTGTGTAAAATTTTAGCCAAACTAGAGCTGAGTATCATAGTGCCTTTAGCATCCTCTCAGACCAGTAAAGGTCTGTTAAAAATTATCTGAATTTAGTAAATATAAAGATTATTCTGTTGATAAGAGATCTTAGGTTAAAGCCAGGAATGGGAAAAGAATGTTACACTTCTAAATTTTTGCTAGTTCATGTTATATTAGCACAATCCAACTAATGGTTGGAGCACATTAGTGAGTAGTATTCTCATGGCAAAAGGCAGCTGTACAGCAGCGACCGATGGACTTGCACTGTTGTCAGGAAACAGCATAGTGATTATCTGTGAGCACAGCAGGACCTCAAGAGTAAGACTTGTGCGGGTGTGAAAGAAAAGAAGATGCGAGGAGGACCGAGGGAATGTGTAGGAGAGTTGGGAGTGGGTGAAGAGCCCGGGGTTCCATGATCCCAATTAGTGCATAGTGAACATGTACTGAAAAAGTTACACACAAACACTCTTCCTGAGATAATTATACATAAATTTCATTAACATTGACTCCCTGCAGCTGCCCCTCTGTGCTCTGACAGAATGAAGAATCAATGCCGTTGTGCTCAATTTCTTGCTCTTATACAATTAGTCTTTTGGAGTGACTGAAAAATGTAATTAAAACATACAGGGGAATATAACAGGAATAAAAAAAATCAGTATGCTTTTGGCTTGTCTACAGCTCCAGCACCATTAGTGCTACCCCAACCATCTCCTGGTTATTTAGCTGAAGATGCCCTATACACTTTAGACAGAACTGTGACTAAAGCAGTTTATAATTAAAGTTAATTTCTATGAAGATACACTTATTCACAAAACAGTTTAGTCCTCATGAATGACAAAGCATTTTGTTAAGTCACTAGGATCACCAAATTAGTAGAGAGAGACAGGGAGAGGATTGATAGCTTCCTGAAGGAATGAGCTAAAGGAGAAAGTTCTCTCTTTTTTTTGTTGATTTACAACAGGTCTGCTGTGGTAAGGCTGAGCGAGAGAAGTAGACTGTCCAGAGAAAGTGTGTTTATAACTTCACTGTCAAAATGGAGAATGATAAGTGAAATTGTCATCCATCTTTTCAATTCATGACACATTGTGAATACTTGACACTTTCTGACTAGGTCTGAATGGAGATTGGGAGTGGCTAGCCCACTACAAAAAATACCGTTCCCTCTTTCGGCATTCATGCATTCTCATCAACCGTTGTGAATAGGATTCATCCACCCTGATTGAATTACTTCGTTAACACCTGCCCTCCGCACTGTGATGTAACTCACCCATCATTGCATATGTATATATACTTACCTAACTGAAGTTTCCACTTCATGCATCTGACAAAGTGGGTTTCTGCCCACGAAAGCTTATGCCCAAATACATTTGTTAGTCTTTAAGGTGCCACAGAACTCTTGTTGCTTTATTGTGAATACAGTTTTATTACATACATTGTGTTGAAACATACATAAACAATACCATTTTTGGCTGTCCTTTCAGGTAATACATAGGTATATATGGAACAACCTACCAAGAGTCGTGGTGAATTCTCCATTGCTGGAAATTTTAATATCAAGATTGGGTGTTATTCTAAAAAATATGCTCTAGGTCAAACTGGAATTAATTTAGGGACGTCCTATAACCTGTGTTCTGCAGAAGGTCAGAGTACAAAGGTTCCTTCTGGCTTTATAACCTATGAACCTAAAATGCACTAGTATATGTTCTATTGCGTTGATAAGGAAGTACCTTTGTGAAGAGAGTGACAGAAAAAAATTTATGTATACTTCTATAGCACTTTTCATGAAAGATCTCAATGTGTTTTGCAGACATGGATTAATACAGCTTCACAACTCCTCTATAATTATTGTTAGAGCAAAATTTCATTTTGAATTTTTCATACATTGCTAATTATAATCCCCCTTTTACAGAGGGACAAGCACATGCCATTTTATTTATATAGATATTTCAAGTTGCCCAAGAAGGCTGTATAAAGAGTTATTGATAGAAGGACTAGAACTCAGGAGTCCTGACACCCAGCCTCTTGGTCTATATTTGTATCACATTCTGTCGCTAAACAGCATCATCAAATCCCTGCTATACCTGTAGGCAAGACATTGCTTTCTGCCCAAGAAAGAATGAAAAAACAGAGAATCAAAGGAAAGAAAAGCAAAGCTACTGTAGAGCTAGCATTCTAAGTGTCAGCTTTGTTCAGTTGATTTACCTCTGGCTGATGTGGAGGCTGCCACTGTGGCTGACAAGTTCTGTTCAGGGGTGTAAAGAAACTTCAGTGGTAGCACTGCATTACATCATATCATTTGGAAATGCTACTGTGGAGTGATGTGTTACTCTGTATGCCATTACCACTGTGTGTTGAATTTGTATACAGGCTGAGAGCAGAGACTGTGACCTGGAGTTAGTCTTTCTGTGCTCTAGTGAAGCCTTCAGTATGTGACCACTGAGTTATATCACATCTGCAGAGTCCTAGAGTTCTCTCTCCACAACACCAGCATTAAGTGAAGAAAATATTGTGTGTCACTGTTGGTTTCCCCTGTGTCACCAGAGTGATTGATGGTTCTTGAATTCCAATAAAGGAAGGAGCCAGAGAATGAGCAGACGTGTAAGTATTGGAGACAATGACATGACATGAATATGCAGGATATGGAGGTCAGTGATGCTAGAAAATTACTGTTAATAATTTAGCAAAATATCCTGGCTCATCTCACATTATATATATCTTTGAGATAGCTCTAGTTGGATGAAGATTTGACCAACCCATTCTGGGTAGCCAACTGGTAAGGGTTTGTGCCAAAGAAGTATTATATTGTTTTGGTTAGGGATAACTGACACCTTGTTATAGATATCTTAGGGATGTGTGCGAGAATTGTCTTATTGATGCCACATGTCATACCCCAGTCATGGTGAACACTACTATAATGAGGACTGTAGAACTGTGGGTAGTGATTCTTTCCAACCACAACTCATTAGGATCTGGATGAAAAACTGAAAATTTGCTACATGCTGCTCAATAATCTATATCAGACTTCTTAACATTTGACTTATATGAGCCAATTTAGTGCTAATTGTATCTTGTTTATCTTGACCATTTAAATGGCTAGCCATTGTCTGGCTTGGTTATTTTAAAATAGATGACACGTCTTTATAGGTCTGAACTTCCTCCTATGTTGACTTCTTTCAAAAATGACATATTTTGGCTCAGGTGCTATATCTTTTTCACTTTTCCACTTTAGAAAAGTAGTAGGAATAGCTGATTCCTGGCATTGATAGGAAAAATGAATGAAATAATACGTGCATCTAGATTTTAATGCACTACCTGTGTGATGTAAATCAGGCACTGCATTCATCACACTTTGCTTTGCTGTCCATGTATGTGTGTTAGCTACAGGAGCTTTCTGGTAGTGTTTCCTGAATAATGAGGATTACAGTATAGTGGGGAAACTGTATTTTAGAACTACAAATTTTCACACAAATCCAGTTCTCTAATTCAAACCAAGGTCAATCATATGTCTTTGCAAAATGTCATGACAATTTGACCTGTGACAAGGTAGAAAGGTGTTCCATAAGCCCCAGTGCACGCAGGGTTAACCCTGCCTGTCCCCTGGGTGATCAGGGCGGTGGTTATAAAGGCAGTGGGCAATAGTTGTGGTGACAGTTAGCTAGGGGGAAAGGAGTCTTGTTTCCTCTCCTAGCTGGCGAGAGGCTTGAAAGGTCTCTTGCAGCTGGCACTCAGTGTTATGAGCAGATTGTTTTGGTCTTGGATCCTTTATTTATGACTCAATAAAAGAAGACCCTGAGGTAAGCGACTGAAACTCAGCTGCTGGTGAGAACATTATTCATTTTCCCTGGCTGGTCATTCTGCCCACAGACTTGTATGTCAAGCATGTGGATTAAACAAATAAAAGACATGATGAACATCAGTTTTCTTGCATTTATCTATAAATCTTTCCACAAATAAAGCATCTATTCAAATATCTGTTTTCAATTTGATGTGATTAGGCATGTGCAAAACATAGAAAAACTAGATTTCTAATACTCGGTATGGACATGGCAGGATTACAGTGGGGCACCAGGGCTCCTATAATTCAGGTAGTGCCACAACTTCTGTTTAAAGATTGACCTTTTGGACGGTATGTCTACATTGACGGCAGAACTGTTGGTGCCACTGGATCGATTCTGCGGGATTGATTGAGCAGCAGTGGAGACTTCCTCAATTGATCCAGAAGTCAGCGGTATTAATCCACCCCCGCAAAAAGAGTAATGCTGTATCAACCGGAGGGCATTTCCAGTTGGCGCAGCATAGTGGGGATGCCGCAATAAGTAGAAGTTAGGAAGTCAACGGGAGATACGCAAGCTACTTTAGGTAGCTTGCACATCTCCTGTCGACTGCTGCCGAAATTTGCTGTCAGTGTAGACAAAACCTAAGTCTTCAAATATTAATGTGCTTAGTCACATCCTTTTGAATTGTGGTGTGCCTCAAGAAGGTGCAGGGCAGAGTTAGTGAATTTGGGGTCATTTAACCTACAAATTGCAGAGATATAAGCGTTCCAAATTAGCCATTCTTCAAAAAGTCTGTAGGTTTTTGTTTGTATATATGTTTGTTTTTTGCGGAGCTAGTGATCAAATTATGGATGGGATACAGGACAAAATGGGCCAAAACTGTCGAGTTTTACCCATGGCATTTCATAGCATCCATGCTTACCCCTTTAAGGGTGTCTGAGCTCCCCTCCTTATCCCTTTCATATGAGCTGGGATACAGGGAACCTGGCCATTCTATGGGACTCTGAGCCTCTCTTGCTGCCCTCATATGTGTGCCAGGATCTGGGCAGGCTAGTGCCCATCTTTGGAGGTGGGATCCACATCCCTTCCTCTGTGTGAATTGGGTTCTGGGGTCGGGTCTTGGTCTTTTGGATTGGAAGCTGAGAATGGGCACACTTCATGAATATCACAAGCTGAAAAGCACTCAGGACGGGGATGGAAACACCCATTGAGTTGAATGGAGCAGTTCATATGTCTCAGAGATATTGTTTCAGGCAATAGTAATCTCCATGATGTGTTCTCATTCAGTTGAGACCATCACACTGAGATGAATGGGCCACTTCACACCTTTCAGAGCTGCCTGCGCTTAGGGGGATGTGTAAAGGTGGCTTTTCCCTCCTTCATCCCTCTATCCTTCCTATTTAAAGGATGACACTTCTAACTTCTCTAAAATGCGCATGTCTGTATGAATTTTCTTGAAATTTGCTGTGCTTTGTGGGAATTCAGAGTAGGATTAGTGATCCAAATTTGGTGTAATTCGAATGAGGGGTTCCAGAGTCATAAACCCTGAAAAAAATAGCTGCTTTCCAAAAAGTTTGTAAATGTTTTTGTTTTTTGCACAGAGCTAGAGATCAAACTATTGCTGTGATGCAGGTCAACATGGTCGTAATCAGCCAATGTGGGACAGTTCCTCAGACTTGCAAGCTAAAAAGAATGGCCCAGGTGTGGGAATCCTCTGCATTTAGCTTCTCTGCAACAGCCTTGTTTTCTCTGAGTGCTCCTTCAGTACACTGATCACCCAGTAACCCCACTGATTGTTTGGCAGGCTTCCTGCTCTGATGTAATTAAAAACGGTTTGTTGTTCATTTCTATGTCTTTTGCTAGTTGCTGTTCAAATTTTATTTTGGTCTGCTTAATTTTATTTTTACACTTGACTTGCCAGAGTTTATGCACCTTTCTTTCTTCCTCAGCTGAATTTGATTTCCAATTTTTAAAGGATGCCTTTTTGCCTCTAACTGCCTCTTTTATTCTGTTGATTAGCCACGGAGGCATTTTTTGGTTCTCATACTGTTTTTTTATTTGGGATATACATGTAGTTTGAGCCTCTATTATGATGTTTTAAAATAGTTTTCATGCAGCTTGCAGGCATTTCACTCTTGTGACTGTTCCTTAAAATATCTATTTATCTAACTTCCCCACTTTTGTGTAAAATAAAGTTAAATACTACTGTAGTGGGTTTCTTTGATATTTTCCCCCTCTACAAGGATTTTAAATTAAATTACATTATGGTAACTATTACTGAGTGGTTCAGCTATATACATCTCTTGCACCAGATCCTATGCTTCAGCTAGGACTAATTCAAGAATTGCTCCTCCCCTTGTGGCTTCCAGGAGTAGCTGCTCCAAAAGCAGTCATTAATGGTAATGAGAAATTTTATCTCTCTATCCCATCCTGAGATGGCATATACTTAGTTAATACTGAGATAGTTCAAATCCCCCATTATTACTGGGTTTTCTGTTTTTGTAGACTCTCTAATCTCCCTGAGCATTTCACAATCATTGTCACTATCCTGGTCAAGTTGTCAGCAGTGTATTTCTACTGCTATACTTTTATCTTTCACACATTCAATTTTTATCTTAGAAAGTCTATCTTACAGTTAGATTCATTTAAGATTTCTACTGTATTTGACTCTGCTTTCTTTCACACATAGTGTCACTCCTCCACCAGCAAGACCTACTCTGTCATTTCTATATATTTTGTAACCTGGTATTAATCTGTCCCATTGTTTTATCATTGTTCCAACAAGTTTCTGTGGTGCCTATTATATCAATATCTTCATTTAATGCCAAACACTCAAGTTCACCCATCTTAGTATTAAGACTTCTAGCATTTATATAGAAACACTTATAAAATTTGTCAGTATTTAGTTGTCTGCCTTCATGTGAAGTAATTGAATGGGACGCTCTTTTGTTTGACTGTTTCTCTTCAGTTCCTGCTTGCACTTTATTAATTTCTATCTCCTCTTCTTTACTGCAATATAGAGTATCTCCTTTAATAAATCCTTCCCTAAGGGATATCTCACAATTTTCCCCTCCCATGTCGACCCTTGGAAAACTGGGAAGAAAGCACTATTGTACTTACTTGCCTCAAGTCACTCTCATGATCTTCAGAACTAGACAGTAGTTTTAGAAATATGTTGCCTTTTTCTTCCTGAAGTTTCACATTTTAATTTTTAGCAGTAAATGTGTCATCCATCCACAAGTCTGATTAACTGGCACATATGCCATTATACAACATAATACTAAATAATGAGGCAGAATGGAGACTGATTATTAATGCAGAATGATTTGCAAAAGTCAATGACTAGAATGACAAAAATAGATGGAATAATTGTGAATCTCAGAAAGGATGTTAAAATGGACATCTTACATAAATCCAAAGTGAAGTGTGTACAAAACGGAATGAGTCATCCCGTGAATAAAGAGAAGATGAATTCAAGTGTTGTGTGCCAGTAGTAATAGATGGTACATCTCTGGTTCTGTCAATCTGCTACATAATAGTGATGTGCCTGATCCTGAATTCCAAATTTGGGAAGTGAGTAGGAATTTTGCTTGTATAAAGGAATGCAGCATAGAGCAGCATCATATTTATGAAGTTAAATAAAAAGCATTAGTTGTGTTGGTCTGCCTTCTGATCCCACTCTGGATTAAATACATGGTAGAATGTTCATTAACAATGGGAGCAGAAATGAACACCTAGATAAGAATAAAGTATTTTGTTAGAGGCAAAGTTAAACCTTAGATAAATTGCAAAATAAGTCTAATATTAATTTTAGTCCCCAAATATAAAAAGCTTACACTTATGTCTTTTCAGGAATGGATTTTACCACACCCTATTGTTGAACCAGTAAAGGACCAAGCAGGAGTGAAAAATTCATTTGAGAGGCTGTTTTAGATTTATCGCATTTGTTTTATATTGCATGTCGCAATATACATGAGATTTTGATAATGTCATTTGGGTAATGTTTGCTCCTTTTAATCCTGATAAGTAAAGATACAGAGCCAAAAAATCAACCTTGTTGTAAGTGGGCACAATTATATGACATTGGGTCTTAAATTGGCCTTATGTGTTCATCTTTGGATCAGAAAATGTCGGTTCAAATTCAAATGGAGTCTTTTTAGGTGGGAAATTCAGATGAAGGATAAGAGGGGACCACAAACGGTTTTGAAAATTTCCATTGGTTTTCAGCAGTTTGGGGCTGGTTTGCAGAACTCAGCTTTCAGGTGCCTTCAGAAATGAACATGTAGAATCATAGAATATTAGAGTGGGAAGGGACCTCAGGAGGTCGTCTAGTCCAACCCCCTGCTCAAAGCAGGACCAATCTCAGCTAAATCATCCCAGCCAGGGTTTTGTCAAGGTGCAGCTTAAACACCTCTAAAGATGGAGATTCCACCACCTCCCTAGGTAACCCATTCCACTGCATCACAACCCTCTTAGTGAAAAACTTTTTCCTAATGTCCAACCTAGGCCTTCCCCACTGCAACTTGAGACCATGGCTCCTTGTTATGTCATCTACTATCATTGAGAACAGCCTAGCTCCATCCTCCCTGGAACCTTCTTTCAGGTAGTTAAAGGCTGATATCAAATCCTCCCTCACTCTTCTCTTCTGCAGACTAAACAAGCCTAGTTCCCTCAGCTTTTCCTCATAAGTCTTGTGCTCCAGTCCCCTAAGCATTTTTGTTGCCCTCTGCTGGGCTCTCTCCAGCTTGTCCACAACCTTTTTGTAGTGGGGGGCCTAAAACTGGACACAATACTCCAAATGCTGCCTCATCAATGCCTAATCACTTCCCATGGTCTGCTGGCAGTGCTCCTGCTAATGCAGCCCAATATGCTATTAGCCTTCTTGGCAACCAGGGCACATTGCTGACTCATATCCAGCTTCTTATCCACTGTAACCCCCAGGTCCTTTTCTGCAGAACTGTTGCCTAGCTCATCGGTCCCCAGTCTGTAGCTGTGCATGGGATTCTTCCATCCTAAGTGGAGGACTCTGCACTTGTCCTTGTTGAACCTCATCAGATTTCTTTTGGCCCAATCCTCCAATTTATCTAGGTTCTTCTGTATCCTATCCCTCCCTTCCAGGGTATCTACCACTCCCCCTAGCTTAGTGTCATATGCAAACTTGCTGAGGGTGCAATCTACCCCATCCTCCAGATCATTAATGAAGATGTTGAACAAAACTGGCCCCAGGACCGACCCCTGGGCACTCTGTTTGTGACCGGCTGCCAGCTAGACATGGAGCCATTGATCACTATCCCTTGAGACCTATGATCTAGCCAGTTGTCTATCCATTTTATAGTCCATTTATCCAACCCATACTTCTTTAACTTGCTGATAAAAATATTGTGGAAGACTGTATCAAAAGCTTTGCTAAAGTCAAGGTATATGATGTCCACTGCTTTCCCCACATCCACAGAGCCAGTCACCTCTTCATAGAAAGCAATCAGGTTGGTCAGGCATGATTTTCCCTTGGTGAATCCATGTTGACTGTTCCTGATCACCTCCCTCTCTTCCAAGTGCCTTAAAAATGGATTCCTTGAGGACCTGCTCCATGATTTTTCCAGGGATTGAGGTGAGGCTGTGACCAGTCTGTAGTTCTCTGGATCCTCTTTCTTCCCTTTCTTGAAGATGGACACTATATTTGTCTTTTTACAACCATCAGGGACCTCCCCCAATTGCCATGAGATCTGAAAGATAATAGTCTTTATCTTTTCTGTTTCTATGCATAGATTTTCATGCTGAAAACTGTCCAAATGTCTTCTATTTTACTGCTTCTGGGAACCTGAGTTCTCTGCATTTTCAGTCTCTGTTCAAAACAAAAAATAGTTACAATTTTGGTACTAGACTTGGCTAGAAAAGGGAAGAAAAGAGACTAGAAAGGCAGAGGAGAAGTAGAGTTGGAGGAAAGAGTCTGAAAGAACAGATAAAATAGAAAAAGGAAGAAAGCTTGGATAAGAAAGATGGGCCTGGGAAAAAAAAGGGCAAATAAATTTTTGGAGTAGAGAGAAGTCTTGGACTCTTAGAGCAGAGCAAAACAATGAAAGAAGCTTTGGGGACCAGAGAGAGAGGAATCATACCTTGGAAGGAGGGAGAGGGAGAGAGAGAGACCAGGAAATAAGCTTGAAAAAAGGACCCGGGGGAGACCTGGAAAAATGAGATTTTGGGAGCAGTGACAGAGCTCTGACAGGACAGAGTTAAGCAAAGAGTATTGCTGAAGGATCCAACTCTGTGAAATGTCAGCCAAGGTGGCTGTCTGTAAATCTCAGAGTTTGTTTATTTTTTCTTCCCATAATATGTAAAAGAATTTATTTAGTTAAAGAAACATATTTTTATTGAATTCTGCAGAGCCTATTCTGCTTTCTGTGTACATGCTAATGGGAAATAGTTCAGTAAATTGATGGGAGAACAGATGTCTCTGAGTAGTTTTCCACCAACTTACAATTTTTCAGAACTGGAAAAATCCAGAAAGAACATTGATAATTTATGCAGTGCAAGTATCCAGAAATTGATATGTTAAGTATTGAAATGTATGTCTCAGGTGAAGGACTAGACTGTGTAACTCTTAATCACTTTGTTGAGATTTTAGGCCTAGATCCAGAAAGTTACTTAGGTGCCTAAGCCCCATTTTTAGGCACTACAATGCTGCAATGCACAAAACTTGCGTTCAGCTGCCGCCTACCTTATAGGTACCTTAACTGACTCGGCACTTAAGATTTTGCAGTAAAACGTCTCCAGGCACCTATGTTTCTGGCTCTGGTCATGTGCACTGCTGCTTAACTCTACATGTACGCACACCTGTGTCCAATTTAAACCCCAGAATAATCCACAAATTGGTGAAAATAGGAGCTCCTCCACGTAATTTGTGTGTGGGGTATGATGCAGTGGATGTGCTCAGAGGCTGCCTAGATCTACCCAGTACATGAGGGGGTGAGGAGAAGGATGATGACAACCCCACCTCCCATCTTTAGCTCAGTGGTTAGGGTACTCACCCAGGATGTGTGAGGCCCCTGTTCAACTCCCTCCATCTGCCTAATGAGGAGAAAGGATTTGATTAGGGATATACCACCTCTCGGAAGAGTGCTCTAACTACTAGGCTATGGAATAGTCTGATATGGGTTTCCCTCAATCTCTCCTATTACAGTTCTTCCACTTTAATTAATTGAACAATTAAATATTAATTGAGTCACAGAGACTGAGACTGACTCTATAGTCCAGTGGTTAGGGCACTCCCCTGAAAGACAGCAGGCCCCAGTTCAAATCTCTTCTCCTCATCAGGCAGAGTGGGGACTTGAGAAGGAAGTCTCCCCATTTCAGGTGATTACCTTAACTACTGAGTTAAACGTTATAAAGGTCTTCTCCCTCCCACCCCCAGCTGCTTTGTGTAGATCTAAGTGGCCTCTGGGCAGGCCTACTGGACTGGGCTCTGCATGTGAGTTAAGCAGAGGAACACCTGTTGTTCTGGTTCATGGATTACTAGCAGAGATAGATGCCTTTCTGCCACCTGGACTTAAGTGCTGATCTCTGCAAGAGAGGCAGGGCTTAGGACACATCCCTCACATCAGCATATCCCATTGCTTATTTTAGATGATTCTCTGCCTAGCTTGCTGGCTTTATGAATCATATTTTAAGATCCTTATCCTTACCAGGAACCTAGTCACCTAAACCAGGCTTTGTGGATCGCAGTTTTATTCATGTGATTTTTTTTCTAGGCGCCTAAAAGTTAGGCTTTGTGATGCTGAGCATAACAATGCCGAAGTCCCTTTGTGGATTCATGCTTCACTCACCAGAGTAGTCCAACTGAGTACTGGTGGTGTTACTTGTGTGAGTAAGTGCTCACCAGTGTGCGTAAGGATTGCCCAGTGTAGTTCCCAAATGAGCACCTCTGATGGTGAATTAAATAGGCTGCATGATTAATAAATATAGGTTGTAAGAAATAGATTAATTAACCACTGGTGGAGGGTAGTGGTGGTAATGTAGGAAATGGGTCAGGTGCTCCCATTAAAAAAAATAGAGTTTGGGAGATTTTAGCCAACTGTATACTTATAGTGAGATACAACTGTTAGGACTAGATTGTTCCACCCTTTCACATGCTGATTAGTGCCTTACTTCTCTAGTAGTCCCATTGAAATTGGCGGGACTGCTTGAGAAATAACGTATTACTCATCATAAGGTTGAGAGAATCTGACCTTTACTGAATAAGACATTAAAGCTACTCCTTCATCCTATGTTTATTTCCCCATGACATGCAAATGAAGTCCCAGCACAGTATCATTGTGCTGCCAAAGATTTTATTCCAAACAGATCCTGTTCTTCTGCTTTCACCACCATACGTAACTGGGAGCTAACCCAAACTAAAGGTGGCTAATCTTTGCAGTTTTCCATATGCTCAGTGTTCTTCAGAGTTTTTTCCAGTGGTCTCATACCTGATTAACTATATCCAAGCCTGTAGATATGTGGTGGCAAAAGTCATTACATTTCTCCTTTATACACCTCCAAGGCATCTCCCAACAATGTGATTCTTACTGGGTTTTGAATAAACCTAATGCCATAGTGGCTCAGGATTGGGACCTGACGAAACAAAAATTAAAATTCCTTTTTGCTCTGAAAATAAACTATAGTTTTGGATCCTTTCTTAGCTTAATTTGTATGTTTTCTTGTTATATTCCTTTAAAACTGTTTCCTTCTCTGTGTATCACAATGACACATCATAGTTAAACTAATATAAATGGAGGGTAGGGAGTAAAAATATTTTCATACTTTTTTTGTGAGCTGGTGTGATTTGTGGAGAGGGGACAGCCCTTCTCCTTGCTTGTCTTTGAATGTGATTTATCTCTCTGCCTGAGTAGAGGAAAGAACAGTTATATGCAATAAGTACAAAGATTGTCAGGGTAGTAGGGTTGTGCCAGTTGTCACGAACTGAATAATTTCCCAGCATACTGTAAGAGAAAGTTAGTTGGCTGGCACAAGGAGCAGGATCCTTCTTTGTGGAAAAGAGAAAAGCTTTGCCCTCTTTGAATTCTGTTTAAACACTGACTTATACCTTGTGTGTATGAGGGAAAATGGTTGATACACAAAAAAAGGGCCTGTATCACAAGGTTTGCCTTGCAATTGACCTCAGTGAGACTTCATCCACAGAATCCCACAGGGATCTAAGTGAATACCAGACCCCCCCTTTAGGTCAGAGAGTTCTGCCAACTTGAATCAAGTTTACATTAAAACAAGGAAAGGAGCAATGAATTCTCAAACCTTTCAGATGTGGAAACATTTTTTTGAATTAAGATTTATTACTTGGTTTCATAATCTGTTACTTGACAGGGCTGGTCATACGAAGTGTGGAGTCTATTGGATTAGTTTATATAACAGATGGTTCTGTTTTCAAATTTACTCCAAATGTTCAGATGCTCGACTAAATTAATATTTACCATGTGATAATACCCCATGGTCTTAGCTTTAATCTTTGGTCTTTTAAAAAAAAAAAGACAGCGCAGGGTTCATTGACACTTGATTTTAACGTGACAGATTGGGGAATGACAGCACAAGCAATGCCAGATAACAAGGGTGAGATGAATACCAGATCTGTTAGAAGTACAGTATATACAGTATTGTGTTTTGCATTTCTACAAGCCCTTCCATCTAAGAAGCTGAAACCCGATTAAATATGTTAGTCCAGAACCGATTTTCAATGCACTCTCCTGAAATCTGACTTGAACTAATATACATTTTAAGGGTGTAAGGAGAGACGGATTGGGCCAATAAATTAATTAAGCCTTACAACAGCCCTGTGAGATTGGGAATATAGTTGTCCTTTCCCAGATAGGATAATTATAATTAATGGGTCATCTGTGTGCAATTTTGAAGGGGGAGGGCGGAGCCAAATCAGCCCCAAAAGACCTGCAAACAGTACTTTATGTTCTCAGCCTTAGACAGTTGACTCACATACACACACACATACACTTTATGTGTATTAAACTTTTTCTCTATCTTTAGCTCTAATTACGTCAAAATTAAAGTACATTAAAAGAAAATTAAGGTGGCAGAGTCAAGCACTCAGAAATTTTATAATGCCAAAATTAAGGTTGTGTGTGCAATCTTAATTTGGCCCGTTTATGCGTGTGCATTATGATAATTTTAATTACATGATCACATACTTTTTTTTCCACAGGACCCCAGCTTCCTTATGTCCACCGTAGGGATGATGCTTATTCAATGGGTAGCTATTCAATCCTATTTATCCTCAACATTCAGTATATGGTCTGATGCAGCATTTACTACAACCTACAAAGCTTGCCCTGAAATACAGAATTATTAATTTCCTCCTGAGTGGTTCTCTGGCTCTCATTTTAGTGTCTTTGTTTTTTACAAACAATAATGAAACTTTCTTGCATCACACCTATGAGGTGTGGTGGCATTTTATAGATGGAGAGGCGAGGCCAAAATTGTCATTTCCTCTAAGTGCCCAGTTTGAGTGCCAAAGATCTGATTTTTTTGAGTAGTTAGCATTACTTAGATTTCATATATGCACAGCTCCTACTGAGTTTCCATTGACTTCAGTTGCTGTTGTGACTGCTCAGCATTTCGGCACATCAGATGCCAGGTGTCTCAAGCTGTGCACCCAGAAAATAAGAAATACACACTGAGGCCCGGTCTACACTTACCTTGGCGATTCAGCAGCAGTCAACAGGAGATACGCAAGTGTCGTAAATCACTCGTGTATCTCCCATTGACTTTGCAGCGTCTCCTCCGCGCGGTGTCCATACTGCGCTGCGTCGAAGGGAACAGCACTCCCTTTGACGCAGCGCTACTTTGCTTACAGGCATGGTTTTCCTGCATCGCTTCCTGGATCGACTGAGCGTGTCTATACAGACCGCTCAGTCGATCCAGAGCAATTGATGTGACAGGGCGAATTTGCTGCCCTCAGTGTAGACCCCGCCTTACTGACTAGCTGTGAAAAGACTGGTTTAAAGGCTTGCCTAGCATCACATAGGAACTCTACAGAAGAGGCAGGGATAGAATCCAATTGTCCATGGAAGCATTCAACTGCTGTAGACACAAGACTGTCTTTTCTTTTCCTGCAATCCCTTGCTTCATTCACAACACACCTAGGCCCGGTCTACACTTGCCTTTCGGATTTGGCAGCAGTTGATGGGAGATATGCAAGTGACGTATCTCCCATCGACTCCTACGCCACTTATTGGGATGGTTTTCCTGCATTGATTGCTGGATCGACTGAGCGGGTCTACACAAACCGCTCAGTTGATCCAGAGCAATTGATCTGATGACGGCAAATTTGTAGTAGACAAAGTGTAGACCCAACCTGAATCAGAGCTGTAGGACTGGGCTCTCAGATGTGGCTCAGTCCTGATATACGAGGGCCCTCAATTCCCTAATTGTCTTGGCCATATACACTACTCTGGCTCTGTCACCTCAGGGTTTGATTACTATTCTTTATTATTTTTCCTACCCCTGCTCATTTTATTCCCTTCCATTCATTCCAGGTTCCCCTCCCCCCCCAGTGGTGAGTTTTCATTTAGTATAGGCCTGATCCAGCTCCCATTAGCGTCAAAGGAGTTTTTCTATTGACTTCTGTGGGAATAAAATCAGGCATTTCTTATTTTTTCTCTCTTCACCTTCCCACAGCTGTCATCCATCTATTCTTGTGTGTTGTATTTCTAGTTTTTTTAATCCTCTGTCCAGTATTATAAACTTCATATTTTTTTAATATTCCCCTGGCCTCTTCATGCGCTGTAATCTGACCCTTTTGCTATTCAATCTCCCTAACATTTCACACACCCATTCCCCCATCCCTGTTTCATTTTGTTTCACGTCCAAATCCAGGCTTCCTAGTTTTAACTTCTCTGACTGAAATAGGAAACAGAAAAATAAATGAAAATACAGAGCACTCCACACAGTAGCTGAGTGAGACATTGGATTAGATTAATCAAAGGGAATTTGTTTTTCGAATTTTAATGACTAGTTAGGAATTCTGTTCATAATTCATCTACTTTAGAGTTGTAATGAAAAGTCCCAGTGATGGGAATTGAATTTCCAGACAGAGATTTCAAAAATAAACTAGCATTGCATAAATATCAAATTGTCCTACTACTTTCATGTGTGGAGGTTCTCTACTATTATACAAATGTGATAATTATCCCTGATTATTCATTCATTATAATTAAGAACTGATAATGAGTAGGCAGAAAATTTATTCACTAAAAAAGGAAAATGCCTACAGCTTTAAAATTCCACCTGTTATGTAGATGGGTATGTTTTTGAGGTTTTTGTTTGTTTGTTTTGTTTTTCCAGTGTGCAGTCAGGGCCCATTTCAGTAAAGCATTAAGCATGTTCTTAAACACATCTCCATTCAGCACTTTAAGCTTAAGTCCCATTGACCGCTGAATCGGAGCCTCCATCAATAACACTTAATTCCTGAAACAGACACTTTCTTCCTGGGTGACAGGCTGAATCTACCAACCGTTGGTACCAATCAACTGCATCAAAACTCATTTTGTTATTTTATCAAGTGGTTTTTTAAAAAAAATAAATAGCCTCAAATGATCTAATTTTCTAGAAACTCTACTAGAAACTGAAATAATATATTTAGCTACAAAACAGGTACAGTACGGGCAACAGCAGTGCAAGATCTCCTTCCTCTGCCCTGCCAATGTCTCTCAACCCCTTACTGGAAGGACAACCTTTAGAACAGGGGTAGTGAATAGGTGGACTGCTGGCCAAATCTGGACCACCAGATGTTTTTTAAAAGTCCCCCAAAACTTTTTATCATCATTATTGTTGCTTTTATTATTTTCTCTGAAGTCTGACCTTGATTATACCTTGACCAAGAATTTTGGACTTTGACGAAAAATAGTTGACTATCCCTGCTCTAAAAGGAAGAGGACAGGTAAGTCTACATGACCTAGCCTCAGTTAGTCACCAGAATTCTTGCTGAGAGTGTCAACAAGGGTATCAGCTGTGATAGTGTTTCTTGTGATACCCACTGGGAACTGGACAGAGACTGCTAACCTCATTTCACAGAGGGAACCAAATTGCTGTCAGGCTAGTAAGACAAGATAGGTGAGGTAATAGCTAGAAGTCTGTGTAAACTCAGAAACTTGTCTTTCTCACCAACAGAAGTTGGTCCAATAAAAGATATTATCTCACCCACATTGTTTCTCTACTATCCTGGGACCAACACAGCTACAACAACCAGGCATAAATTAGGTCAGTAATAGGTTTCATCCCCACTGAGCTAGAAGGGGTTTGAACTATGAATGGAACATCATTATTGTGAGCTGTAGTTACAGTACAACCAAACAGGGGAGGGAACTCACAGTTTCTATGGTGGTGGTGGTGATTATTATTTATTATTGTTTAACATTTTGTAACAGGGTAAGGGGGGGGAAGGGTAGATGTACTCCGCCCCCATGGGTCCTGCGCTCTTCCGGCCCGGCCAGTGGTGCAGCTGGGGGAAGGTGAGCCGGAGGGGTGGGGAGGAGATGGGGCCTGCTCTGCCCCTGAGTCCTGCTACCTTCCCTTGGGTCAGTCCGTGGTCCGCTCCCTGCTTCCCCAGCTGGGTCCTCTGCCTCCGGTGTTGTGGCAGCAACCGTGGGAACTCCAAGCTTCTGCAGATTGCAGGCTGCAAACTGCAGACTGCCAACTCCAAACTGCCAACTCCAATCTGCAGGGTTTCGAACTGAAATTCCAATCTGTAAACTGTAAAACTCCAACCTCTACTCTCCAAACTCCACACCTCCTAACTCCTCACTCCAGACTCCTCACTCCACAACTGCCTGCCTGAACTGAAGGCTTTTAAGTGTTTGAGGCGGGGCTCCTTGATTGGCCCCAGGTGTCCTAATTGCCTAAACAGCCCCAGGTGGCCTAATTAGTTAAGCAGCCCCAGGTGGCCTAATTGCCTAATCAGCCCCAGCTGAATCACCCAGGGAATAGGGCTTTGCTGAGCCTGGGGCTAATATACATGCTTTTGTATAAATAAAATAGTAGCACCCTTGCATAGCCGTCTGGCCTGACCCTGTCACACATCTTCCCCACCTGCTCAATCCCACCGGGTTGGGCAATTTGGGACGCCATGCAGTGAACCCGGGACAGCCCATCCGCATTCCCGTGGCAGCAGCCCGCCCTGTGCTGGATGGTGAACTGGAACGCTTGTAGGGATAGGAACCACCGGGTCACCCATGCATTTTTTCCTTGTTTCGCTGCATCCATTGGAGCGGGGCATGATCAGTCACCAGGGTAAAGTGACGTCCCAGCAAGTAATAGCGAAGGGCTTCCATCGCCCACTTGACTGCAAGGCACTCCCTTTCCACGACCGCGTACTTTTGCTCCCTCGGAAGGAGCTTCTGGCTGAGGTACATTATGGGGTGTTCCTCGTCTCCCACCATCTGTGACAGGACCGCACCCAGCCCTACGTCTGAGGCGTCAGTCTGCAGAATAAATTCCTTAGTGAAATCGGGGGCAAGGAGTATGGGGTTGCTGCAGAGGGCCGTACGTAGGTCTGCGAAGGCTTCCTCTGCTGCTGGGGTCCATTGCACCATCTCCGGGCCCTGGGCCTTTATCAGGTCTGTCAGAGGGCTGGCTCTGGAGGCAAAATGGGGGATGAACTGCCAGTAGTACCCCACTACCCCCAAAAACGCCTGAACCTGCTTTTTCCGGTTGGGTCGGGGCCACTTCTGGATGGCTTCCAACTTGTTGAGTTGGGGTTTCACCATGCCCCTCCCCACGACGTACCCGAGGTATCTGGCCGCTGCTAGACCAATGGCACACTTGGCAGGGTTCGCAGTGAGGCCAGCCTGCCTCAGAGTATCCAACATCTTCTCCACCTTCCTTAGATGCGTTTCCCAGTCAGGCGTGTAAATGACTATATCATCTAAGTATGCAGCGGCGTAATCGGCATGGGGGCGCAACAGCTTGTCCTTTAGCCGCTGGAAGGTGGCTGGGGCCCCGTGTAGACCAAAGGGGAGGACCGGGTACTGGAATAATCCATCTCGGGTCGAGAACGCCGTCTTCTCCTTCGCCTCTGTAGCTAGAGGGATTTGCCAATATCCCTTGGTCAGATCGAGGGTCGTCAGGAATCGGGCCTTGCCCACCCGGTCCACCAGCTCATCTAGACGGGGCATGGGGTACGCGTCAACCTGGGACACCTCGTTCAGCCGGCGAAAGTCATTGCAGAACCTTGTCGTTCCATCCGGCTTTGGTACTAGCACTATAGGGCTACACCACTGGCTGTGGGATTCCTCTATGACCCCCATCTCCAACATCTTTTTCACCTCATCCTTAATCTCCTTCCTCTTGGCCTCGGGTACTCGATAGGGTCTCATCATGACCCTAGCTCCAGGGTTGGTGATGATGTCATGCGATACCTCCGTTGTTCGGCCGGAGATCGTCATAAAGACATCCTGGTATCGGCGTACCATCTCCAATGCCTCGGCCTTTTGGTTCGGGGTTAGGTCGGGGGATATCTGCACTTGTTCAAGCGGTGCTACTTCCTTGGTTAAGGCCACACATGCCTGTCAGTTCCTCCAGGGTTTTAACAAGTTGACATGGTAGATCTGCTCTTGCTTCCGGCGTCCGGGTTGTCGCACTTTATAGTTGGTCTCCCCCACAGGCCCAACCACTTCATAGGGTCCCTGCCACTGGGCCAGCAACTTGCTCTCAGCAGTAGGCACCAGTATCATCACCTGGTCCCCTGGCTGGAACCGCCGAACTGTGGCTAGGCAATTATAGTGGGCTTGCTGGACCCCCTGGGCCTTTTCTAAATGTTCCCGTACAATGGGGGTGACTCGAGCTATCCGGTCCCTCATCTGGAGCACATGATCAATGATATTCCTCCCCGGGGTGGGCTCCTCCTCCCAGATCTCCTTAGCTATGTCCAGAATGCCCCGGGGGTGGCGTCCATACAGCAGTTCAAAGGGAGAGAACCCCGTGGAGGCCTGGGGCACCTCCCGGATGGCGAACATGAGATATGGCAACAAGGTGTCCCAATCTTTCCCGTCCCGGCTTACCACCTTCTTTATCATAGCCTTGAGAGTCCTGTTGAACCTTTCCACAAGGCCATCCGTCTGCGGGTGATAGGCGGAGGTCCGCAAGGCTCGTACCCGTAGTAGGGTGCACAAGTCCTTCATTATTCTTGACATGAACGGGGTTCCCTGATCCGTCAATATTTCCTTGGGTAGCCCCACTCGAGCGAAGATTTTCACTAGCTCGGTAGCGATTACTTTAGAAGTGGTGCTTCGCAAGGGGACAGCCTTGGGATACCTAGTGGCGTAGTCGAGAACCACAAGTATATGCTGATGACCCCTGGCTGTTTTCTCCAGAGGACCCACTAGGTCCATGGCAATCCGTTCGAAAGGGATCTCAATGATGGGTAAGGGCACTAAAGGGGCCCGCAAGCGAGGCTGGGGGCAATGCAGCTGGCACTCCGGACAGGTGGCACAGTAGCGCCGAACATCCTTATATATGCTGGACCAAAAGAACCTCCGTAGGATTCGAGCCAGGGTCTTCTCTACGCCCAGGTGCCCTCCAAAGAGGTGACTGTGAGCTAGGCTCAACACGGCATTTTGGTGCTTTCAGGGTACGAGTAGCTGCAATACCTTCTCCCCGCTCATCTCCATGACCCGATATAGCAGGTCCCCCTTTATCATGAAATACGGCCCCGGGCCCTGAGCTCTTCCCTCCACAGGGACTCCATTGATCTCCACTACTTCCGTCCTGGCCGTGACATATCTCGGGTCATCGGCCTGGTCTCGGGCGAAGCTCTCTCATCGCACTCCTAATTGTTCCATCTCTGGGTGGACGCCCCTCTCATTGGCTTCTGGTTCAGTGTGGCTCGACTCAGGGTCTGCTATGGGCCCCTCTCTCTGGGCCGCTTCCCTAGCTGCTGCCTGGGTCTGTCTTCCTACCAAAGCTGGCTTCAACCCCTGGGCCAGGATTCTGGTCCGCAGGGCCTTAGCTGCCCTCCTTTCTGTTTTGGTCTTTCGGCTTTTCCCTGGGGCCGGAAATAGATCTGGGGCCATCTCAGAGAATACCGGGGGGTGGGCGTCGGGGGGAAGGGCTACCCCAGCGGTCTCCTGTTCCTCCCCCTCCCCTGAGGCCTCCGGGGGCAGAAGAGTTCCAAACCCCGGGAAGTCCCTTCCAATGAGGATGGGGTAGGGGAGCCTGGGTACCACTCCTGCAGTCACCCGGGTGACACCTTCCTGCACCTCTATGTCTACAGGGATGGTGGGGTAGTAGCTCACGTCCCCATGGACACATGTTACCCCTGTGCGCCTAGCTTGCGCCAATTGACTGCACTTTACAAACTTCCCCGAGATTAGTGTAATGGCACTCCCCGAGTCCACCAGTGCCAGGGTCTTCACACCGTTCAGCTTCACCAGCCTTGTGTATCTATGGGGGGTTAGGGCCATCCCCACGAGGTGGATTAGGCCGCAGGAGCCAGCCCAGTTCCCCCCGTTACATTGCCTTGGCTCCTCTGCATTGGGACATTGGGCAGCTATGTGTTCCCATTCCCCACAGGCGTAGCACCGGTAGGGGGCCCTGGGCACCCCTTTGGCCTTAGGGCTAGGGGGCTTAGCTCTAACCTCCCTGCCTGTGCCACCCTGTCCTCCGGTGACTTCCAGTAGGCCCTCTGGCTCTTTAGTCTTCCACCTGGCCCTCTCTGGGTGCTCGGGCGTCTGGGTCCCTGGAACTGGGGTGGGTCGTCTGATCCGGGTTAGGTCCTCTTTGGTCAGCAGAGAGAGGCCCCGGGCTGTCATTCGCCTTTCTACTAGCGCCACTAGGTCGTCATAGGAAGCGGGGTCATTCTGCCCCACCCAAGCCCGGAGGTCAGCTGGTAGTCCCCTCATATACCGGTCGATCACGAGGACCTCCAGGATCTCCTCTGGTTGGTGGGTCTCTGGTTGCAGCCACTTCTGGGCGAGGTGGACAAGGTCAAACAGCTGCAACCGTGGAGCCTTGCCTTCCTGGTACCTCCAGTCATGATACCTCTGGACGCGTACGGCCATTGTCACTCCCGACCGAGCCAGGATCTCCGACTTCAACTGGGCATAGTCTGCTGCAGCCGCTGCTGGTAGGTCATAATAGGCCTTCTGGGCTTCTCCACATAAAAAGGGGGCAAGAATTCCAGCCCACTGAGCCTGGGGCCAAGCCTCCTGGGTAGCGATCCGCTCAAAGGCAAGGAGAAACGCCTCCACATCATCCTCCTCCGTCATTTTCTGTAAATAGCTAGTGGCCCGTAGGGTTCGCGTCCCATATTCCTTATTTATAATGGTTGAAGGAACAGCTTTTACCAACAGATTTGGACCCATGACTTTTTTGTGAATTGTCTGAAGGAAATTCTCCTTTTGAATACCCACTATTCAGAATTTGTTAATGGAATGCAGTGATGGGTAACCTAAATCACATGGTATCGTTTCTGTTCTCTGATTGTATGACTTAACCATCATAGACAGTAGGAGTCCCAGAAGGTATTTCCAGCAAGGAGAAGGAGGTGTTAGTGTCGTTATATACGGCGTTGGTGAGACCCCACCTGGAATATTGTGTGCAGTTCTGGTGTCCCATGTTTAAGAAGGATGAATTCAAACTGGAACAGGTTCAGAGACGGGCTACTAGGATGATTCGAGGAATGGAAAATCTGCCTTATGAAAGGAGACTCAAAGAGCTTGGCTTGTTTAGCCTGGCCAAAAGAAGGCTCCGGGGGGATATGCTTGCTCTATATAAATATATCAGGGGGATTAACATTAGGGAGGGAGAGGAATTATTTATGTTTAGTACTAATATAGGCACGAGGACGAATGGGTACAAACTGGATATTAGGAAATTTAGACTAGAAATTAGACGAAGGTTTCTAACCATTAGGGGAGTGAAGTTCTGGAACAGCCTTCCGAGGGAAGTAGTGGGGGCAAATGACTTATCTGGCTTTAAGACGAAGCTTGATAAGTATATGGAGGGGATGTTATGATGGGATAGTTTAATTTGAGCAATTGATTTGGATTATCGGCAGATAAGTCTGCTCAATGGTCTGTGGGAATGTTGGATGGGATGGGAACTGAGTTACTGCAGAGAATTCTTTTTTGGGTGCTGGCTGGTGAGTCTTGCCCACATGCTCGGGGTTTAGCTCATCGCCATATTTGGGGTCGGGAAGGAATTTTCCTCCGGGGCGGATTGGCAGAGGCCCCGGAGGTTTTTCGCCTTCTTCTGCAGCGTGGGGCATGGGTCGCTTGCTGATGGATTCCCTGCAGCTTGAGGTCTTCAAATCTCACTTTTGAGGATTTCAATAACTCAGTCATGGGTTCGGGGTTGTTATAAATGTGTATGGGTAGGGTTTTGTGGCCTGCCTTGTGCAGGAGGTCAGACTAGATGATCATATTGGTCCCTTCTGACCTATGAGTCTAAGAAATCTAAGAAATCTGACCTCGGGGTTTGGGAGGATAGGGCCCTCAGCTGGGCTACCACCTCACGAAGAAGGGCACGGTCCTGGTTGGCTTGGCTGACCAACAACTGATTTGTCTCTTGTTGGAGCCTCATTGCCTCCTGCTGGGTGGTCATCTGGACCCTGGTGGCCTCCTGCTGGGCCGCTGTGGCCTGTACAAGAGCCTTTACCACGTCCTCCATTTTGGTGGAGAAAAGGGAAGGCCCCCATCCTTTCTTGTCTTGCCTTGCCCTTCCCCCCTTTTAACTGCTGCGCACGCCGATCCCACTTCTGACACCAGTGTAACAGGGTGGGGGGGAAGGTAGATGTACTCTGCCCCCGTGGGTCCTGCGCTCTTCCAGCCCGGCCGGTGGTGCAGCTGGGGGAAGGTGAGCCGGAGGGGTGGGGAGTAGATGGGGCCTGCTCTGCCCCTGAGTCCTGCTACCTTCGGTGTTGTGGCAGCAACCGTGGGAACTCCAAGCTTCTGCAGATTGCAGGCTGCAAACTGCAGACTGCCAACTCCAAACTGCCAACTCCAATCTGCAGGTTTTCAAACTGCAAACTCCAATCAGTAAACTGTAAACTCCAACCTCTACTCTCCAAACTCCACACCTCCTTACTCCAGACTCCTCACTCCACAATTGCCTGCCTGAACTGAAGGCTTTTAAGTGTTTGGGGCGGGGCTTCTTGTTTGGCCCCAGGTGTCCTAATTTCCTAAACAGCCCCAGGTGGCCTAATTGCCTAATCAGCCCCAGCTGAATCACCCAGGGAACAGGGCTTTGCTGAGCCTGGGGCTAATATACATGCCTTCCAGCACCCTTGCATAGCCGTCTGGCCTGACCCTGTCACACTCCCTAAATGGAATACTTTGCATTTGCCCTTACTGAATTTCATTCTATTTACTTCAGACCATTTCTCCAGTTTGTCAAGATCATTTTGAATTTTAATCCTATCTTCCAAAGCACTTGCAACTCTTCTCAGCTTGATATTGTCCACAAACTTTATAAGTGTACTCTCTAGGCCATTATCTAAATCATTGATGAAGATATTGAACAGAAGAGGACCCAGAACTGATCTCTGCACGATCCTACTCAATATGCCCTTCGAACTTGACTGTATCCTACTGATTACTCTCTGGGAACAGTTTTCTAACCAGTTATGCACTCATCTTATAGTGGCTCCATCTAGCTTGTATTTCCCTTGTTTGTTTATGAGAAGGTCATGTGAGACAGTTTCAAAAGCCTTACTAAAATCTAGATATACCATATCTACTGCTTCCCCTCATCCACAAGATTTGTTACCCTGTCAAAGAAATCTATTAATTGGATTGCTATGATTTGTTCTTGACAAATCCATGTTGTTACTTATACTTTATTATCTTCTAGGTGTTTGCAAATTGATTGCTTAATTATTTGCTCCATTATCTTTCTGGGTACTGAAGGTAAGATGACTGGTCTGTAATTCCCCGGGTTGTCCTTATTCCCCTTTTTATAGGTTGGCATTATATTTGCCTTTCCTCTAAAATCTCTCCAGTCTTCTATTACTTTTCAAGATAATCACTAATAGTTCAGATATCGTCTCAGTTAGATCCTTGAGGAGTCTAGGATGTATTTCAAAAGATCCTGGTGACTTGAATACATCTAAATTGTCTAAATATTTTTTAACTTGTCCTTTCCCTATTTTAGCCTCTTATCCTACCTCCTTTTCACTGGCATTCACTATGTTAGATATCCAAACTCCACTAAACTTTTGGGTGGAAACTGAAACAAAAAAGTCATTTCAGACTTCTGCCATTTCCACATTTTCTGTTATTGTTTTCCCCCCAAATTGAGTAACAGGTCTACACCATCCTTGGTCTTCCTCTGCTTCTAATGTGTTTGTGGAACGTTTTCTTGTTACCCTTAATGTCTCTAGCTAGTTTAATCTCATTTTGTGCCTTGGCCTTTCTAATTTTGTCCCTACATAGTTGAAGTATTTATTTATATTCATTCTTTGTAATTTGACCTAGTTTCCATTTTTGTAGGACTTTTTTTTTTGAGTTTCAGAGCATTGAAGATCTTCTGGTGAAGCCGAGATAGATATTTTGTCTCTTTCCTACACAGTGGAATAGTTTGCTCTTGTGCCCTTAATAATGTCTCTTTGTAAAACTGCCAACTCTCTTGAAGTGTTTCTCGTTAGACTTGCTTCCCATTGGATCTTACCAAACAACTCCCGAGTTTACTAATGTCTGCCTTGAAATCCATTATCTTTATTGTGCTGTTTTCACTCCTACCATTCCTTAGAATCATAAACTCTACCATATCATGATCACTTTCACCCTAGCTGCCTTCCATTTTCAAATTCTCAAACCAGTCCCTCCTTATTTGTCAAAATCAAATCTAGAACAGCCTCTCCCCTAGCAGCTTTCTACACCTTCTGAAATAAAATTATGTGATCTTGTTCCAAGACAGCCTGGGAGCTTTATTTCCCAGAGGGAAGGTGCAAGAACACTTTGTACTGTGCATGCTGCCTCCAGTTGCAAGGCCTAGGGTGTGCTGTGCTCCCCAGAGGCAGTCACTGAGTCTCTCCTCCTTTCTCTCCCCAGTATGCATGCCGGAAACTTATTTTTGCATTTATTTTTCACATTCAGAAAAAGGTTTACTGAAAAATGTGAATTTATCAGTCAAGGTCATGTCATCGACACCAGTCTGTGCTCCTAGGGAAGCTTGGGGTGACTGCTGGTAGCTAGCCTGTCTTCTCTGCCTCCAGGGACAGCAACATTGTGTTGAGAAGTCCACAGATGTCTCAAGTGCTCCTTCACACAAGATCTCTTTTACCAACAGCGGCAGTCCATTTATGAGACACAGACCATGTATACTCCCCTCCTCTATAACATTCTCCTCTGGTATGTCTGAGACATATCACTGCTTTGCCCATCAAAGACATGCCCTCCATTCACACACTCAATTCAAAACACTTCCCTCAACCTTTGGGCACGAAAGACAAGCTTGGCCTGGTAGAGCTCTTTAAAACTGCTACAACAAAAGACTCTTTAGATAGGAATGTGTTGTAAGACTCAGAGCTTGGGATCAAAGTAGCCCTAATGTGCCTTCGTTAAACATTAGCAAAATTTGTGAACACGAGACCCATAACTTCTGTAGATGGTTATTCTCCTTTTAATTTTATTGCATTAACATTTTATTACATTAATGTTTCATAAGTATATATCTTGACTGAGAAAGTTCTCGTTGCCTGTCTGGCTCATCTCTCAGATATTATGAGACCATTACACTTTAATTCATTGTTTAATTTACTACTATCAGTTAGGAACCCTTCAGATATTCACATCTGAGCTACTGATGAAGTAAACTGAAGTGTTAGAGAGCATCATTCTGCACAAGGCCTATGAATCAGTGAAATGGTGTTTTGAAGGGTTATTCAAGGGTGGGATTTCCATCATTCATTATTCGTATGCAGGACTTTTACACAAGGGTAAATTCACCCCGTATGAATAGTTCAAAAACCTGATTATACTAAACATAATACAGTATAGTTAAATTAATGATCGACAACCCAAGAGTGTACAATGTTCCTTGTAGCAATACCAAATTGCTATGACTTGTGCACGATTGTTTGCATTAGACTCATACTTACTTCTTTATACTGTTATTTGTACTTACTCTTCATGTAGTGGGGAAGGCTTACGTACTGTCTAATTCTGAATCATGTGGTAAAAGCCACTTTGAACAAACCAACTGTATTGAATTAGCCAGATTCTCCTTGGTGGATTTAAATGGAAGTCTAACAATTCTAGCATTTAATTGTTATTAATCACAAAGTATTATAGACCTTCTCAGAGTCTGATCTTTTCATCCTTAGCTTATTTGATCTTTAGCCAAGTAACCAGCATGAGTCAGTATTCTCCCAGGACACACTATTAAAGTTTGCAAACGTGATTGTTAAATGCTTTAATAATTTAGATGGGATCATTTAATAACATCTCTTGTCAGTGACCTAACTTTGATAATAACTTTCTTGTGACTTGCATCAAATAGATTTTTTTAAAAATTCATTTCCAAAGGTTTCTAGATGTCTTTCAATCGTTTGCCAGTGACTGAAATAGCTTTTAGCTGTGGTATGTCTTGAGGTTTATGCAATCATTTCTAAGAAAATGCGATAATCGGTTAACCAAGTATTCCTCAGTAGTTGGGCTAACTCTTTAACCTAACAACTCCAGCAGTATTTTCTATAAATAAAAATAATTATATATAATTTTCATCATAATATTATGCTGTTACTAACTAGTTTAAGATGGCAGCTTGTTACTGTCACACATTATATAAGTCTAATATAGAAGAAAATATTTAAACCTGATCTCTTGTGGAACAATTTATTTTATAGAATTTTGATGGGTAATAAGTATGGCTTTTCCGTCTTAATATTTTCATATCAAGACATTTACTTGTTCACATGAGAAGCCCTGGAGGCACTGTGACTCTGAGACACAGCTCTGAGTCACAATTGCCTCCCTGCTTCTCCCTTCCTCTGGGGAAATAGTAAATTACAATACCCTTTTTTGTGAAGCAGCTTATTCCTTGCACTGTGTGTCCATCTCTCTAGCTGGAATGTGCCTTCCACTCCCCTCTGTCTCCCCCTCCCCCAACTTGCTTACTTATGGGAGCATCAGGAGAGTAAATATTGCTCTCCCTGACTTCCCCAGATGGAGTTACAGTCTGAGCATGGGGCTGTACTCTCTCTTGCACCCCTGTGATCTGGTAAGTGGTGTGAAAATCTGTGTGATCTGGTAAGTGGTGTGAAAATCTAGCCCAAAGGGGCAAAGCATCAATCTCCACCTACGTAAGGAAGCTAAGAAAAATGTCCTGGAAACTGCATTGCAAACTGCAATTGCAATGGAGATGAAATGAACTCAGTACAGACAGTGCATATTGGGCCATCTTCACAAACCTGTGCAACCACTCCCATAGCCAGTTCCTCCTTTGGTTGGTTTGACGCAAAGAACATGGATAGCAGCATAGCTGGTAGGTCCTCGGGATTTGTGCTAAGTCAAAGGTCCTGACCATGGCCCTTAGTTTGTGAAGCAACACCCCATTTTCCCTTCTATGGACCCTTGCGCTCCATTGAAGCTCACTCCCAGTTTGCAGTGTGCATGGCAATCAGTAGTCTACATGTATGTTTTTTCAGCAGGTTCTCTTTATTGTGCATTATCAGCAAAAATCCACCTTTTTGACTCTTGAACACTTGCGTTACCAGGTTCAGAATTGGGCCTATAGTAAACATACGCAATAAAAAGAATAGGTCTTTGAATTGGCATAAATCATGGTATATCTTGTACAAGAAACAAGGCAGCTTGGTTAATTTGAAAGAACACTTTTCCTATGCCATTCAGATGACTGCACGCCTACTGTACTGCTAAACACATCAATTAATAGTGCAACATGATTTTCAGGTTTATGTTATTATTTATAAAGCCTTGACAATATACATGGTGTGTTATAGAACAAAGCCAAAGACAGTCCCTGCCCTGAAGAACTTGTAATCTAACAGACAGGCATAGGAAAGAAATGACAAATGTAGAGAGGCAATTGTGGGAACTGATACAATGATTTCATTACTCTAATAAGCTCCCTTTGTCTGGGCAGAGCAGTTCTGAACTTTTAGAGAGGAATGGAAGAGTTCAGAATAGTCATCTGTTGAATGAGGATAGGGACATTGCTGCAAACATAAGGGACAGCATGGCAAATAAAATGGGAGAAGGAAACAAAGGGAGTATTTGAGCTAGGTTTGTCTTCGGCTTATTTTCACAGTGGAGCGGGTTTGCAGATGTGATAAGAGACTATGTGTGACATGTAGACTGGCAGAGTTGTTCAGGGTATGTAAGGTGAGGGAAATTAAATTGAAACAGGATGTGGTGAACAAGGGAGCATCAATGAGGGATCTTAATGAGGGAGAGAGTGCAGACCTTGGCATACACTATTGAGTCGGTACCCTACAAAATCGGGAAAGTAACCAACTAGGCATGCACAACTAATTTTGAAAGACAATTTATGTGACAAGGATCATTCTAGTTGGATGACTCCACATAAATGAAGCAATTAATGATAATATTCAGCACTTATATAGGACCTGGTGGGCTTCATTTTCTCTCCTCTTGCACCTTGTAGAGGTCTTTAAATCTGGGCAAAGCAGGCTAAATTTCTTCAGGTTGGCCAAGAAGCACACAGCACAAATCTGGAGGATGGCAGAATGGCCAAGGTGGCTTTGAGCTATCTTTTTGGTTCCCTAATCTGGGAGCCACTAGGCTTTAACCTGATCCTTGGCACACTCTCTTTGTACGGGTAGAGCAGTTACAGGTAGAACCAAAGGCTGAAGTAGCACTCTGATCACTTTAAACACAAATAAATTCCCTCCTTCTCCATGGAGGGGACTTGACTGTGCCTAATTTGCACATTAGGATGGGCCGGGGCAGCTAATTAGCCCATTAGGGCAGAGAATAGAAGAAGGCACACTAAAGAAATGCTGAGGGGCAAGGCAGTCTAGTGGAGCCAGAACCAAAAGAGCTTTCTGAGTGGAGAGCTCTCTCTCCTCTCCAGAGCGCTGAGGAGAAACTAATGCTGCAAATGATGTTGTATATGGATCAGTAAAGATGGTGGAAAGACCAGGTAAATAAACTACACAGTGGTGTTTAGCAACTGGAGGTCTCCAAACAGTCTGCAGACAGAGAAGAGGACAGGAGCTAGACCTCACCCTGTCACATGCCTCTTCGCAGTTCTTTATAAAATTTAATACTCCCCAGAGACCTGGTGAAAGAGGTAAATATTTCTCTCTCCAATATGGATGGAGAGACAAAAACATAAGTCATTGGTACCACAGAGTCATAGAAATTAGAAAGTGTTTATTAGATCATGCATCCCCCTGCCAACGCAAGCATTTTTCTACAGAACAATTGCTTCTTGCCCAAAGCACAGAGAGAATCAGTGGCAGAGCCAGGATTAGAACTCAGGAGCTTCTGACTTCCCGTCCTGTACTCAGCCTGCAATAGCATTCTGCAGAAAAATTAAATGGTTCAAACACGAATAGAAAACAGCAGGGGTGATTTGATTGATCCAGATTAGTGGCTAAAATGCTTAGCGAGGTTTGGTTTAGCCACAGGACCCTCACAAGACGCTGGACGTTCAATTGCCTCTTACTGACAGTGAATTGATCTTGCAACAAAACACATTCCGGAGGAATGCACGAGCAAAAGACCATTGACAAGTTGTGCTAACGAAAGAGCAAATCTTTATCCATAATGGGCTCAGTATCACGATAAATAAGTCAGTTTTTCGACACTGTAAGCTCTTTGAGGCAGGGACTGTGTTTTCATTCTATACATACAGAGTGTAGTGCAAAGGAGACCCTATTCCTGACTGGGTTCCTTAAGGAGTATTGTAATACAAATGATTTATTATTAATAATATTAGAAATAAAATTACATTAAAGATAATGCTTTGGTGTAAGCTTTGCAACAGGATGCTAGTGTGCTGAAACCATGGCCTTCCATACTGATCAGTGTTGTTTCATTGTGTCTTTGTACTCTCCCAGCAGTCTCTGTGTATTCATCTACTCTCTGTCTTATGCTTAGATTGCAAACTCTTTGGGGCAGAGAACATCTGTTTGTTCTATGTCTGTACAGTACCTAGCACTGTGGGGTCTTGATCCATTACTGGCTCCTAGATGCTACGGCAATAAAAATAATTACAATAATCAGGTATTCAAAATAAACTGTATTATGATAATAATGCATGCCTACGTCACAGGGCTATTTGTGAGGATTATTTCATGTTGCACATCATTTTGAAGATGAAAATGGCTATATAAATGCTAAAATAGTGTTGTATTATATAAGTATTAATATAGTCCCATGTAGTTTCCAGGACAGTGATTTTCAGCTAGGGGTACAAGTACCCCTGGGAGCATGCAGAGGTCTTCCAGGGGATGAAGTCATCTAGATATTTGCCTAGTTTCACAACCGTCTATGGTAAAAATGAGAAAGTAAGCAATTTTTCAGTAATTGTTTGCTGTGGCACTTTTGTATTTTTATGTTTGATTTTGTAAGCAAGTAGTTTTTAAGTGAGATGAAACTTGGGGGTACACAAGACAAATCAGACTCCTGAAAGGGGTACAGTAGCCTGGAAAGGTTGACAGCCACTGATCTAGTATATGTGTGCTTAAAAAGTTAACATTTAACGCACTGAATTATTGTCACTTCACCATATTTCCTATATTTAATGTTTATTTGTGTCATACTGATATTATAGGTGGGGTTGGTAACATTCCCAGCTATTAAAGTTGCCAAACACTTCCTTTTATAAGACCCTGCTTTCAGTTTCTTATAATTTTGCCAAAATCTAATCATTTAGGCTAAAATTTTCCATGTTGGGTATCTGCCTCAGGTTGAATTTTGTTTGAAAGTTTCAATCAAAACAGTTTAGCCTTTCCAAGAACAAGGCTAGAGAAAAATATATTGTTTTGCAATATTAAAAAAATCCTGGGAACGTTTTGGTAGAGGGGCTCCAAGGCCCCCATACTTTGGAGCAGGGACTGGAAATGTGCCAGAGGAGTTGCTTTTCTGTCAGGGTTGTGCCTTTTACTGTTCCTGAGAAAATCTGGCTATGCTATATGCCTTTGAAAAATCTCAAGGTTGCCTGTGTAACCTTAATTCATCCCTTTTGTGTTTGTGCATTATGATAATCTTTAATTATATGACCACATACTATTTTTTCCACAGGTTCCTGCCTTAGTGCACAGGACAGACATGCTCTGGCACCAAATAAAAGTTGTGCAATGAGGCTGTCTGTGGGACCTCTGCTTCATTTGTTGCAGAAGGTGTAAGATGTGTAGTGAATGAGGCAGGGGACTATAGGAAGAGAAAGATCAGTCTCATGCCTCAGGCAGTTGAATATTTTTCTGGAGAAGTGGATTCTGTCTCTGCTTCTGTCACATAATTCCCTGAATCTCATCTTTTTGTAAGTGGTCACAAATAGCCTGCTTCTCATTTTCTGGGTGCCTGACTTGAGAACTAGGGATGTGAAGGGGAGCACAAACCGCCCACTGGGCCCAATTCTGGGCTCAGGTAGCCCCACCCCTGAAAGCCTGCGGAGCATGCTCCATCTGCAGAGGAAGATTAAAAGGGAGCTATTCAGCTGAGAAGGAGGAAGTCTGGGGAAGAAGAGAGACTTACACTGAGGGCTCCTGACTAAGGGTGTCCAAGAAGCCTCACTGTGAGGAAGAAGTCTGCCTGCTGAACCTGGTTGGGGTTGAAGGTTCAGTTGTCTTTACTTTTCTTTTATCAGCTTATATTGGACTTGGGGACTTTGGGGAAGGATCCAGGGACGCAGTTCTGTGACACTCCAGAGTGACTGATTTTGTGTCTCATAGGGTCCTGGGTTGGAGCCCGGTGTAGTGGGACAACCTGGGCACTCTTACCAATTGCCCTTGTTGTAGGGTGGGCATGCACCTCACTTCTACCCCACCACCCCCTCTAGTAAGGAGAGGGAAAGACACTGAAAACCCTATAGGGAGGATAAGCCACATGCACGGGTTAGGAACTGGTCTGAAGGGCCTTCTTGCTGGGATTTGATAGACTAGACCAGGGATGTGCTAACCACTAGGCCACCTGGCCCTCCAAGGACTCCACTACAAGAGATAAAACACCCTCATGTCACAGGGGCATTTTGAAGATTAATTCATATTTGTGAAGCATTCAGATACAATAGTGTTGAATTCCAAAGAAAAACCCATGAGGAAATTAATAATTTTGTATTTAGAACAGGGTTTGTATAATATGCAGTAAATAAGGCCCGTGGCCACACTTCGAATAATCAGGCTAAAACAAAATATTGAACAACTTCTCATTAACTGAGCATCATCCATTCTGTATGCTGAATTTGACAGAAGAAATAGTATGTGATCATATGGAAGTGATAAGACCCCAGTTCAGCAGTCCATCCCTATGCTGTAAATCACATGCTAAAACTATTGATTTTGGTGGGAACAAGAGTTAGGCTGAGATTTTCAAAAGTGCTATTTATTGCCCTAAATCATTGTTTGAGCCCCGATTTTCCACTGTTTAAGTTAATGGGAGCTTTGCCACTGACGTACAGCATGAGTAGGGTGACCCGATAGCAAGTGTGAAAAACTGGGCCCAGAGGTGGGGGGTAATAGGCGCCTATGTAAGAAAGAGAGTATCAGGACTCTCCCTATAAAATCAGGACATCTAGTCACCCTAAGCATGAGGCCATTATTGCCAAACTAATAGTTTTACTCATTTTGGATAGTACTTTACACCACAAGAAGCTCCATTGAAAAAGAGAGTAAGGAACTAGTACAACTCACTGTGACTACGGTTATGACACCTACATTTTAAAGTAGTAGCTTTTTTGCATCAAGCTCTAAGTGGTCTAGCTCAACCAGAAGTTATTAGAATAATTACTATTACCATAGCCTCTAGGAGACGAAGTCATAGACCATATCTTTTGGGAGATATTACCTCTTGATTAAAAGACTTCAAGTGATGAAGAATCCACCACGTTTCTTGGCAATTACCCTCACCTTCTCTTCAGCCTGAATTTGTCTCGCTTCAACTTGTAGCAATTGGATTTTGTCGTGCCTTTGTCTGCTAGATTATTAAATAATCTTCTGTCGAAACTTTTCTTCCCATGTAAGTGATGAAGTCACCTCCTTACCTTCTCTTGGATAAACGAAATAAATTTAGCATCTTTAATCTCTCACTGTAAACCAGGTTCCCAGACCTTGAATCATTCTTGCAGTCCTTCTCTGAACCTTTTCCAATATTTTACCCTCCTTTTAAAAGTGTTGACACCAGAATTGAACACAGTATTCAAGTAATGGTCTCACTACTGAGAATGAAGCCTGAAATATCTTATTAAATACATTGCTCAATTACTGTTGTGGTAGGGGACCATATAAGTACCTAGCTAGACAGATACACATAAAATCTGCAATAACATTTCATTTAAACCTTTTCTTTGTTTCTGGTTCACGTGGTTATGTGCACTTTTCATGTTCATTTTGCTGTAAGTTTTGCATATTCCAAGAAACATAAAGTGAAACTCATCCCAAACCACAGTCCCTCTCCCCACTGTGTTCGGTTGAAGTGATGCAAAAATGTGCATTTTTGTTTAATTGAAGACAAAAATCAATTGCACCAACTTTGCTCAAAATTGGGTCATGGCTTTCTCAAAATATTTGCAATCGTTTTAAGGAACATCAACTGTATTTATAGCTTGTAAGGAAGCCTGAAATTAGTTGAATTTCAGAACTCACTTGTAAACATTTCTCTTCACTCTAGTTAAAATGGCCGAGCTTTTAATATTTGAAAATGATTATCATTGGCCAGCTCCCACTTGCCTTCCCAGGTGATGGCCCCATTGAAGTCAATGGGTGATTATCAACATCTTTTTCTTATAACGTGGTTAAGGATTCTCAAATTTTTTTTGCTGGGACCCGCATTGAAGATATTTCAGCCTGTGATGCCCCCCATCCCCCCCCATGCCATGACACTTTTGCCAGCATGTGCAGGAGCTGACAGCTCTTGACCCCCCATAATAACATGAAGATTAACCAATGTACCTGTCAGTGTAGTGGGAATGGGTTTGCATCCTTGGATTAGTGGTATTCTGAAAAGGCAAGACAATGTGATGGCGATTGTCACACACTTCACTGTTTTCTGACCTAGATTCGAAATTTTCTGCCAGTGATTCACTTAGCATTGGATTTCTGCCAGATTTGTCCAGCCATAACACAGACCCATATAACAGGACAGTTGCAATGTAATATTCATGTATCAGTGCTGTGAAAAGCAAGTCTGGACCAATTTATGTTTTGGACTGAAAACTGTAAAAACTGGCTGTTTCAATTTAGGTTTTTTTAAACTTGATGTAAACCTCTGTGCAAAATGAAAATGAGAAAAAGAAGGCTGTAGCAGCCCTGCAAACTAGACCCAGGTCTACAATCCATATAAGACTGGACTTCATATGAAGGGTGAGATTCTGTGCAGTGCCTCTAACTGAAGGCGAGAGGGCTATGGTAGCTTTAAATTGCCTTCTGATCCTCATCTTAATCACTGATGATATTGACATAATTATAATAAAGTGCATTTTTGATCTATCAAGTAAGGTATTTTTTTTTAAGGGGATTGTATGTTTACAAGTCCTCTGTTTCCCTAAGAAGCAGGAGAATTAAGCTCTACAAATGTACTTTCAAATAATATTAATCACTACAATTTCAAAGCAAGGCAGAGGGATTTAAACATGTGAATCCCATTAACATCAAATAGTGTCACATTGCTAAATCTCTCTGTTTTCCTTGAAAATAAAATTCTGAATTCAACCCAAGAGGCAGACAGCTATTGCTCCATCTTTAAGCCAGATCTTCATAGCTATTGTATGGAGTCACAGAACTGGGAGTGACCTTTCTTTTCTGTCTTATGGAAAGCTACGCAACACTTCTGTTAAGAAACCTGGGGAGTCATTCAAAAATCACCTGGTTTTGGGTTTCATTGGAATCTCAAAATGCAGACCGGTTTTTCTGAAAGGTTTAGTACTCTTACGTGAATCATGGACTCAGATTCAAGGGAGCATGAGCCAATGAATGATTTTGCATCAGAACCAAGGGAAATTATGGTGTCAACTGAGCTATGGGGTTCATTCAATTGACTGGGTCAGATTCTGCTCTGTTACATTAATGTAATTCCAGAACAATTCAGTGAAAGTCATTGGTGTAAATGATAGCAAAATTTAAACCTAGGGAATACAAATCCTCATGAATCAAAACCATAGATAAGAGGCCCAAGCCAACTCAAGGGGAGTTTTTTCAGTGACTTCATTGGGAGTAGGACTGAGAACAAGGCAAGGCCTACACATAAATATTTTGCCAGAATAGGTGTGCTGGGTAGGACTGTGAAAAATATCACACCTTAACCGACACAGCTGTCCTACTGCAGACTCAGAGATACAAGCACAAATATCCTTTTGCTGTTTGTAGCTTATTTCATTCAGGGGGCTGGTATAAGCTGTACCGACAAGAGAACTCTTTTACAACTCTAAGCTGTTTCTCCACTGGGCGGTTCTACTACAGCTATATCAGCAAATCATTGCTAGTGTAGACAAGGCCCAAGTTTTGCACAAACCCTTCTAAACCAAAACCACCATGTTTCACACAGCCCTGCTCGTATCTGCTACAATACCTCAACACAATGGGGTGAGTTAAGGACGGAGTCTCAGCCCTAACTCTGAATTTCCTAGCTTTTGTGGGCTTAAGTCATATTCTTGATGTTATTTGAAAGTATTTTTTGTGGTTTAATATACACCATAACTTGTTCTTTTGTGACAACTGGATTTACACTGGCTTCAGCCCTAATACCACTGGAAACTGGAAGCAGGCTCACAATGTGAGCCTGTAGTCTAAATATTTTAAACAGATAGCAACCATTCTGCACTGATTTGGTTTGCATTGCTGCTGTTCTCCCATAAACATTCTATGTGGCATGTTAGTTAGAATGATACCTCTTACGTCAATACCACACTCAACTTGTTGGCCATTTAGCCTGCTAAATGTTAAAGGAACACACAAAGGAACAAAAATATCTTTGTACCCTTCCCCGCCGCCTTTTTTATGTTGTACAAAACAGCCTGAAGAATTATTTTAACCAAGAAAAGAAAAAGCTAGGTGGGAGATGGTTTTGTTTTTTACTTTCGACATTCAGCTCTTGTCTATCCAGTTTTCATGGAAGACTGGATCACCAGAGAACTCCGAGGTGCAAGATGGCACAGCTGCAGACCCAAGGAGCTTGCTTTAACTGAGACAGGAAAGCGACTATTATTCAGGCTGTTTAAATCGTTTTCTCTTTGTTTTTGTGAATACCTTTTAAACTCAAACATCTAATGAGCAGTTGGAAGAAAATACCTCCTTTTTTTAAAATCAATTCATCACTCCCTCTTCAGTTAAGGAAGGCTGGAGGGAGAGAGCTCTAAGAAACCTTCTAAGCCTTCTTTATAAAGAAGTAAAAGGGGCATACACTTTTTCTTTGCAGGTCATCTGTGAAGAGGCAATTTTAACATTGACCTATTTCCCTTAAATTTTTTAGTTGTGAATGATAATACTGGGCATTCAGCAGACAAAGGGTTAACCTTTTATCTCTTCTATTTTATCACATACTTGTTTCTTTTACATATGCTAAGGTTTGGCCTTTTTATGTACTCTTTGTGCTGCCCAGACAGTGCAAAGGGGATGGAAAGCTTGTGTAGGTTGTATAGTGGAAATCCTCAAGGGGTGTAGAACTGGAATAGTTGGCTGTGTGTCACCCGCCCCTCCTTCTTGTCACCCCCTCATCCCTTATATAGGGATGTGGTAAGACAGTTTTCTGACCACAGCAATCCTGGCTGGCAAAATAGTCTCTGGCAAAACACTGATATTGGTGAAAGCTAGAACACCCTTGAGAGTGCTCTACCTTGTGCCAATGAAGGACCCTTGTGCCTTGGCTTCTCTTTGCCACTGTTTGCTAGTAAAATGAAGTGCTGTCCAACTGAGGGGGAGGCACTTGAATCTGGAGGAACGTGCTCAGGTTCCCAACGGAAAGAAGGCTGCACCAAGCTGATTGCATGTAAGGTAGAAAGCGTGGTAGCAGTGGTTCCTGCTGCTGCCGCAGATGCTCCTCTCAGGAGATCAGCTCTTCGCTACAGAGGGATCCTTTCAAGAATGTAAGTTCCTTTTTGGTTTTATTCTTTTTGGGTTGTGGGCTCTAACTAAACAGCCAAGAGCTGAAGACCTGGACTTGAGGGAGTTTGTTATGCCGACTATCTGAAAATAAACCTTCAGGGGGGAAAAAACCAACAACTTCTTTTGAGATATCTCTGCCTCTTTGTGAGACAGACTCTGTAAAAGGCTCTGCCACAAGAACTGAACCAGGTTCCAGCTTCCCCTAGTAGCTGGGTGCAGAAAAGTGGCAGAAATTGCCCAATTCTGTAACTTCTTCACATGTGGAAATATCATTTGAATCAGTGGGTGATCTTCATGAAAAGGGGCTTTCAGGGCTTGCTCCTGCATGTCTACAGTATTACTTTAAAGCCTAATTTTTCAAAGCTGCCGAGTGAGTACAGACCACAGTGACTTTCATTGAAATTGTGGGTGCTCAGCACCTCTAAGAATCAGGTCCTTAACCTTCAAGACACTTTGACTTAAAACTAATCGCTCAAAAGGGACTTAAAAATGTAGCATCTGATATTTGGGTTTGTGTACAGCTTTTCCTCAAAGTGACAATTCCTGGTTAGAATTTACATTGTAGGAAAAACAAAACAAAAATCCCAAGCCCAAGAGTCCTGACCTATTCCTAGTTTAATAATACTGTGCTTTAAAAACTTATAAATGCTCTTAACCACAAACAATTTGGAGCAACCAACTGCAATCTATTAAGTTTCAAGTCATAGGGATTTCATTTTTCCCCCTCAGCCCTTTCTTGTTATGTTATACAAGTATTTATATGAAACTCACAGATTGTGCTGTATTAAAACATATAACTTTGTTTGGAGAGGCATGCTAATGTCCATGCTTCCCAACTTAGACGTATGAAATGGAGAACAGTCTTCACTACTGTTTGATGCATATTTTCTGTAGTTTGGCTTTCTCTGGGAATTACATCATTTAGCTTTACAGGGCCAAATTTTGCTTCACTTACTCATGTAGCACCACCAAGGATAATGGAACATTTATTTATCCCTTTACCTCCTTTACGGTGACTAAGGCAAATATGATTTGACCTGAAAAGCAAATATTCCCAGCATATTTTTACAAGAAAAGTCCTATCATGTGACATGTTTTGGGAGATCCTTATTTCCCTATGAATTGTCTTCCTTACAACTGTTAATAATCTTAATAGTGCACTGCTCCTATAACTATAATACCAAGCAGCTCTAGGTCTTTCTTTAATCAAATTGTGACATTTAAGAGGTTTCAGTTAGGACTGAAATATGTTCATATCAGGGTAAGCTTGCTAGAGTGACAGGAGTTGATTATTTTTTTCAATATAATAAAAATGCCAACACAATTCCATTAGTGTATCATTCTCACAGGATTTTCCCCCCTACTATCTTTAAAACCAGATTTTTAAAAATATCACACGCAATAGGCTATATTGTTAGAATAATGGCTTTATTATCTGTTTGGTGTGGTTTAGCCAGGAACTAATGAAAGCTAATGGCTAAAGTCTGTCCATAGATTTTATAGGGCTTCTCATTATGTGCTATTGTACTTTTATAGATTTATGAAATATTTTATGGAGAGGGTTTATTTCATATTTTATGAGTATTTGTAGGACAACAGGTCTTGGTATTTGGGAATAGATGCCTGACAGATGAGAGAAAAAGTTTTACAGCACTGTTAAAAAGCTGATTAAATGCAAATAATGTTTGCTTTGGGACTTTCATGATTTTTAAAGTTATTAAAATATTCATTTTGTGATTTTTCTCCTCCCATTGATTATACAGCATAATGTGGGCCAAATTCTTCTCCCACTTACACCAATAACCCCCCCTCCGAAGACAGGTTGGTTGTACCAGCTTGAGAGTAGAATTTGATCCTGTTCATATAAGTAAACCCTAGAAACCAATCCTTAATTTTCTCTCTCAACTGGTTCTTGGAAAGATGGGGTATTTTGGAGAACTAATATTATGTTCTGTTCACTTCCACCTAAGTGAGGAAAGTACTTATAAAAGCAAAGTTTATAGAGTACCGCTTGAGGTTACTTGTATTGTGCCAAGTGTATGATCTAACAGAGAGATGTGCTGGAATGCTGTCTTTTTGAACATAGAGGGAAAATACTTTTTTTGTAAGCTTTGGACGATCAATCAAAAACTATCAGTATCATACAAATGGAAAAAGATGTATTTTTCACACATCAGTGAATTTAAGCTTTGTTAACCTAATGTGACCCTAGGCAAATATCTTCTTGTTGTTCATTAATCTTTTAAAAACTCAGGTGCTTTATAACTTTTGAAAATAAAAATTGCAGGGCCAGATCCTCCAGTCTTTGTACAAAATTTGCACTGTCTTCATCATATTCCAAAATTGGGCCAGGATAGTTTGAAGATTTACAATGGTAGCAAATGGTAGCTAGATATTACACTGAAGAATGTTACAAGTCATCTAATGATGATGTTTCAAAACTTCAACAAGTTGTTTGTGGTAAGCCTTGTTTTCCAACCAGAGACTAGGATGTTCTGGGTTTATACATGTCTGGGAGTGGACATGTCAGAAATAAAGACCTAACTTGCACAGATCTGGTTCTGTATGTTCCCTGCAATCTCTGAAGCATTGTAAACTCTGCAGATTAAAGTTGCTGAGTATCTTGCAGGGAAACTCCCACTTGCCTAAAATTATTAAAATTCTATTTTTCTTCCATGGCATTTCTTTTGGAACTTACCGTTTTACTGAAGATTATCTTGAATGTGATCACCAGTACCGGTCATTACACATAGTGTTTGACATATTGAAGAAAGCATTCTGAGATATCCTTAGTTAACCTGGAAATAGGAAGAGAACTTCATACAGGGGAAAAATATAACAAAGGTTCATTAGAATTTATTTCTGTGCTGAATATTCCTCACAATTTTTATGAAATGTTATAACTGAACTGTGCTTAAATCAATTTCAGACTTTACTTTGCAGTTGACCTTTCACAAATGAATGACCCAGTTTGGATGGCGGGGAACAAGTGATCTGCCAATTGCAATGATTAAATAAAGACACCCAAAGAAACCACATAGGCTGTTGCCTAGCATAGAACCAGAGCATTTTTCCAGCAAGCGAAATTAACATATTTCCCAGGTTTTAAAAATGCTTGTGCATTGGACAGAAATGGAAACTGGGAAAGGGTAACTGTGGGTATTAGTTATTAATGGTACTATATATTATTATAATAATATCCTATCATCATTTCAAAGATTTTTCTGAAAATAATATTTGAGCTTTGAATCCACATTTCAGAAAAATACTTAAAAACGTGCTTAACTTTAAGTACCTGACTGAATACCCTCATTGAAGTCAGTGGAAGTCAATGGGACTGCTCCTGTGCTTAAATTTAAGCCTAACTAGAGTGCCTTGATGAATCAAGGCCACACAGAGGTTATGCTATAATTCCTCCTAAAGCTATAGCTACATGTGCAGATTGCTGTGTACCATGGAAGTGCTTCATCTGGGACCTGTTTATAACCTTGTTTTGTAAATGTATCTACTCCTTTTTAATACTGGACTGAAAATTAGCATAGATTCATTAACACAACAGCATCTTAATGAAGCCTCCTAATGATTTCAAATGAATAAACTTAAAATTTGCTATTAGAACTGTTAAAACATTTTTGTTATGAAATCCATATAAAATTTAGGTTAAACTGAGTTTCAGGACTATTTCACTGAACATTGGCCAAATTCCAAGGAAATCTGGACCAATTTAGGAGGAAGAAAAGATCCAGTGGATGGAGCCAGGCAAAAAGTGGGTTGGCTTCATTTGCCTTGCTTTGTTTTGCATTTAAATTTGAATTTGGGATTTGAAATAAAAGGCGTGCAATGCCAGTTCTTCCCCACACCCCAAATTAATACAACTAAAAAAAATCCCACATATCTCCTGAGTAATGAAACTACCTGTATGCACAGATCTGCTTCAGTCCTCCCTCTACATAACGGAAGTGTTGTTATTATTCTCTTTCTTTGTCTTACCCTTAGCAAAATAAGGCAAGCCTGTTTGCTGCTGCTTCCTAATTTCTTTGTAGAATGCACGAGTTACTTTAGTGTTGACTCTGTCTGCACAATCTATCTGCTCTACCTATTTCTGCCATATTCATCACCATGCTTTCTGGGTGCCAACAAAATTATAGCAAGCAACAATCAGTCATAAGGATTGTACTCTTAACACACACATAGCCCCCCCTACCCTGGCCATAAGCAATTAGGCATTATCAGGAAGTTTCTGTTTAAGGGCTTTAATGTTGGGATTATTTCTTAACATTATTTCTTATTTTTCCTGGTCAGTTTTGTGGATTATTGTGAGAAGGCTCCATGAAAAGCTTTGTTTTCTGATCCATTGTTACCTGTTCTCTGGAAGACAGAAGTTCCACAGCTTTTGTGTCTGCTTCTGGGATTTCCCAGCTGTCAGCCTGTGCAAGCTTCCCCCTGAGTACAATCTACTCCATAGCCCTGGATGAGAGAGGAGGCTTGGAGGATTGTTGGAGAGAGGCAGACTCTGAGAATGCCAGTGTCCAGGCAACTGACAACTTTAAAGATTCAGACCAGAACCTTGACTAGGATCTTGTGTTGGCAGAGAACAGATGCAGTGAATGAAGCCTCAGAGTCGTATGCTTCTGTCAACCTGTGTTGTTTGGTATTGTGAATGCATGGGTATGTCTTGAATATGGAGGCTCTCCTATTGCTTTCCGTGCTTTGAAGACTTCCGGATGTATGACGAAGCCACATTCTATGAAGAGCCTTGTGTGAAGTCTTATTTTCATAGAGAACTCCCCTGGGATCTGGTCAATCTTTTCTGCAAAGTATATTGAGACCTCCTTGTATCAGTTGGTGCTAGCATCTGAGAAAGAGTGAAGGTGGATGGTTCACTATCCAAAAAAGTTCCTCCAGAGGAAAATTTTACATCTGCTACAGTGAAAGAGAAGGTTCTTTGCTGATTCTTTCATGCCCAGGGCACAGGATGCAAGAATACCCTGAGCTGTAGTTTGTTAGGTAGCATTAGGAACCAGTGTGTCAATTTGTTGACCTTCTGGGCATGCTGTAAAGCCCATCTATTTGAGTGGACCTTGGTGGGGGATGGAAGGAATTGAAGGGAATTTGTCTGGGAGCAGTTTTATGCTTCGTTGGTCACATGATTGATAATCAAGGTCCCAATTCAGCAAAGCACTTAAATGTGTCCTTAAAGTTAAACGTTTGCTTAAGCACTTTGCTGAATTGGGCTCTTATGTTTGGTAGGATATGAAGAAGTAATACTTCTGCTCTGATTGGGGTTTTGTTTTCTAACTGTTCTGTGTTGGTCACCTTTTTGTATGTATGAAATTTGTATAAGACCAAAATCTAAATATATGTTTTAGCAGCAAATAACTGATTATAGTATCCCATTAACTGTTTGGAAACTTGATCCTGTGATTGGGTAGCATCCCTCCATAAGGTCTTCTGTAAGTTTTCTGGGCTCATGGATTTTGGTGGCTGATTATTCCGTTTTCTTGGCAGGAGTGATGGAGAGCACATTGGAGAGGTTGATGGACTGACTAGGATTGACACTGTCCCTTGTGTCTACATACGTAGGGCTAGTCCATCTGCCTTTCTGTCTCTCTGTCCTTCCTGCTATGTGCCTGAGTACTACAGTCCTTAGTGAGGCAAAAATCTCAGTAAAATCAAATGGAGTTTTGCCTGAATCCTGAATTGGCTCCATGAAGATAATCACAAGTAATTATAGATTGGAGGAACCAGAGTATTCCATTTGTGGAACATTACCCTATGCATGAAGCTCAAATTTATATTTGCAGCTTATTTTATATTGAATTTCAGCAGGCTCCACTTAAAAGTAAGTCAATATTAATTAAAAGGTGAATGTTTATATCTGTCTGGTGCCAAGATTACTTGGTTTGATGCATTCTTTTCTGGCAGAGAAGGAACATTGGGATAATATGCATTAGTGATATTTTTCCTGTCTCTTTGGTCATTTGGGTCCTAATTTAGTGGTACATTCAAAATAAAAATAAGTGACCTGCCTGTTTTGAAGTCTTTGGCTTCCATTACAAATATTCTGGCATTCACTGTGATAAAGAAACTGAAAGGATTCTGATTTGTTTTTCCTTTGTGAATGGTCAAATAAGATGTGCTGTCAAACATGAAGAATCTCCATGTGATATTCACTGTAAAGGTTAACCTAGTCTCAAAAAGACTAGAGTTAAATGATTGAATGGCATTACCAGTGAAATAAATCAGGAAAAATACTCCATCACATGAAAAACAAATAAAAGTGTCTCATAAAAGGATGTCCCAAACCCAAATGAAACAAGGATATGATTGAGTCCAGTGAAAAATTGAGGAAAAAATTGAAGAAACTCTCAGGGAACTGTGCCATTTTGCTTTACATAAAATGAATGGAAAAGATCCCATTTCTGTGGAAAACTGTAGAGGTACCTCACATAATTTATAATTGATTTTCCACTCAACTGTTGAAATATCTTTTTGCTTCTACTATTAAAGTGCAACACCAGCAAAAATCTGCAGAACATCTTGGCAAATTCTGCAGAATTTAACTCTAGCTCAGAAGCTTTAAAGCATGGTCTTTTTCCCCCCTTGTATTTGCAAATGAGAATAAAGTGAATATGTGGAACACATTAGTGTCATGGATCAGTAAAACATGCCACAGTATCATAGTAGCTCTAACTAAACAACAGTAAATTTTAGCAAAGTATTACAAATGACGCTGTCAGGTGAATTTTACATTAAAAATCAGTTCACATATTTTAGATTTTAAATGTAATGCTTTTTATAATTTGAGTACTCTGAGCTAGTCTGTTACTCATTGCCATTTGGCAAAGCAGAAGACAGACCCAAGATTCAAATCTGGACAGAGACTTGGTCTATACTTGCAATGAAATTTGGTGGCAGTCGACAGGAGTTAGGCAAGCTACATGGAGTAGCTTGTGTAACTTACATGAACTTCCTAAATCCTCTTTGCCACGCTGTTTCCACTACGTTGCGCCGATGGGAAATGCATACCCGTCGACACAGCACTATGCTTTTTGGGGAGGTGGTTTTACTAAATTGACTTCCAGATCGATTGAGCGGGTCTTCACTTCCGCTCAATTGATTCAGATAAATCAATCTGACGGCAGTGAATTTCCCGTTGTCAGTGTGTACATACCTTTAGTTTTCCACTTCTTAGTGTTGTAAAAGCCTGGCTATGACAGCTTCTCTGAATCAGCTCAGGGGTTTTCTTACTGGATAGTGAGCCTTTTAGCTCTAAGTTATTGGTTCAACTCCAGCCTATTGCAGTAGCAACTAAAAGGCATTATTAATTGGATGGTGTTTAGTGGTCTATGTGAAATGAACTGGGTGTCTCATTCCAGTTTCTGGTGAACTTGTGCCCTCATAATCGTCCCACTACAATCAGCACTACTTAGCAATTATAACAGAGGTCATGGAGACTGATTCCCGGTCTACACTTACCTTCTGGATTCGGCGGCAGTTGATGGGAGATACGCAAGTGACGTAAATCACTTGCGTATCTTCCATCAACTTCACTGCGTCTGCTCCGCGCGCCGTCCACACTGCGCTGCGTTGAAGGAAACAGTGTTCCCTTTGACGCAGCACTATGCCACTTGCCGGGGTGGTTTTCCTATGTTGATTGCTGGATCGACTGAGAGAGTCTACACAGACCGCTCAGTCGATCCAGAGCAATCGATCTGACGGTGGCGAATTTGCCACCGTCAGTGTAGGCCCAGCCTGAATTACCTTTTCTTTCCTAAAATAATCCCTTCCGTGCAGCACTGAGGTACCTTGATGGGGGATAGTGTAATGAAGCATGGATTTCTATTGCTCATATTGTATCTGCTCTGTGGAGGCAAAACTCTTAGGCTGAAGTCCTGGCCCTATTAAAGTCAATGAGAATTTTGCCATGAATTTCGATTGGACCAAGATTTCTCCTTTGGTTTCCAGGGCTGTCAAACTGACACCTTTCACAATGCACTGACGTGACTTTAAAAATGATTTCCACAGCACCCTTTGCTTAGTGCTTTGTGGAGCAGCTTGTTGAAGCAATTAAATGAAGGAATCTCTGTGGATCACTCTGGGTCATTGTCTGTAACTTTGTTCCATCCCATTTATCAGCATACAACAAGCTTTCATTCAGCCATCAATGTACCAGGATGGACTTGGTGGAGGTGTGAAAGATCTCTTGAAGAGGGCCAGTAATAAGCTCTTTTCATTACTTATATTCTTGGGTTTGTATGTTTCATTTGATGCTGATGAGGCTTTCAGGTACTTTGTTAAAGCAGATTTCCACTAGCACTGCTTGTCAGTATCAATCTGTTTGGCCAGACTGAGATCCACTATTGAGATCTTAAAGGGGATGATTTATACAGTACTCATGTTTTGGCAGCACATGATGGATTTCTTCTGTTATGCTGTTGACAACCAGTTCTGTCTCATTCAAGGTGTCTTTTATAATGAGCATTTGCAACAGTGTGTACTGTTTGATAGAAATCCAGAGCTGAATATCCTTATATTTTCTGAAACAAAAACATTTCAGAGAGATACTATAATATTAAACTGAAGGTAGAGATTTGTAATTATTATTAATTTCCTACCCATGTGACATCCAAACCAACATTACCTTTACAAATATTGTTTGAAACATATTACAGCCAACTCCACTCTTCAGACAACATATAACTTCTGTAGTTCTGGCATCTATGAAATTTTTGCACTCTTTACCATCCCAATCATCTAATGTTAAAGTGGTGAGTGATCCCTCCCCTGGAGACTTGACATTTGCAAAAGAGGGCACTGCACTAATCCTAGTAGATTGTTGCATACACATCTTGGGTAGTATTTTTACTCCTATCAAAGGTCTGTTTCTTATATCTGGTTTTAGCATCCTATCTCATGCTCATATCTTCAGTCAGGCCCCAATCAGCAAAGCACATATTTCAATGGAACTATTCATATGCTTAACTTTAAGCGTGTGCTGAAGTGCTAGACTGGGACTTTTATGTGCCAGAGGCTAATGAGAGCAGCACTGTATTCAAGAAAATGCATATCAATAAAGCATTGAGGGGGAAAAATACGGAATCTGATCCAGTTGATATTAGTGATCTGCTCTTAGCCTTTGATCTTGGTTGTACCCAGAGTTCCAGAGAGGCAGCTATACTATTGATGCCCATTGAACAGTGCAAGTCTTCTAGGCCCAGAGCTTTCAGCTGCAGTGTACTTTTGACTATGGAACTCACAGTAGTGATTTATGACTATGACGTGTTTTGATTTTGTAAAACGACACTCATTTATTTCACATGACATTCATAATTATTGAGGTTGCTCATTTTATTCCTTTGTAAAGTTTCCTGGGATACGTGTCATGATGGGCACTATAAAAGAGGTCTTTTGATGTATTAATTTATTATTTCTGCAGTAAACCTGAGTCTGCACTGGAATTAAAATATTCATACACCTGTGAAGAAAACTTTTGGAGAAAATGCTTTTAATACAATACATTGAGTCCATGTATTTTAAAAATAACATTACATAACTGTTCAAAGAACCATATGCATGGAACTTCAGTTGTGCAGCTTCTACTAATTGTAAAACCCAATGCAATAAGTTGCAAATTTATGGCTGAGTGAATTGTCAGAGCTCACAAAATGGTGAACTTCCACATCGGCAGATAAGTCTGCTCAATGGTCTGTGGGAATGCTGGATGGGATGGGAACTGAGTTACTGCAGAGAAATCTTTTTTGGGTGCTGGCTGGTGAGTCTTGCCCACATGCTCAGGGTTTAGCTGATCGCCATATTTGGGGTCGGGAAGGAATTTTCCTCCGGGGCGGATTGGCAGGGGCCACGGAGGTTTTTCGCCTTCCTCTGCAGCATGGGGCATGGGTCGCTTGCTGGTGGATTCCCTGCAGCTTGAGGTCTTCAAATCTCACTTTTGAGGATTTCAATAACTCAGTCATGGGTTCGGGGTTGTTATAAATGTGTATGGGTAGGGTTTTGTGGCCTGCCTTGTGCGGGAGGTCAGACTAGATGATCATATTGGTCCCTTCTGACCTATGAGTCTATGAGTCTATCATACAGTGGAATAAAGAAAAGCAGCAGCATTAGTAAACAATAGAATACCAGCCTAAATTTCATATTATTTGTGCTTTATTACATTTAGTTTAACATGATTTAAATGCGGTGGTTTCTAGGTAATTTCCCCTCTCTGTTTATATCCTTTTAAAAAGAGTGACTCCTTTATAAAATATTATACATTTGTTATTTGCCCAAGGAAATCCTTTAGTTCATATAAATTCAAAAGGTGGGAGTGAGAGATAGTGCTTAGATGTGGGATTTCTCGGTTTTAGAGCCATTTCCCCCACTGACTAGCTAATGGCCTGAACCACTGAAGTCAACAGGAGGTTTGCAATTGATTTCAATTGATGTAGGATCCTGACCATAGGTAAAATTAGATTAGATTAGATTAGATCAGATATCTTTGAAAGATAATGGAGCTGATGCCATTTCTAGTCAACATCATTATCTAGTTCATCATTATGAGCTCTGTTGAGAATGCATGGGTTACCACAGTCTTCATTGCCTTGGCAAATACACACTTCTCTTCAGGGAAGATTGTTCTGACTACAAATGTAGTTGATTGTGCAGTGACCCCCTACTGGTACAGGCACAAATAAGGTATTGTAGGAGCTCAGATGCCATTGGGCCCTTGAAGAATATAGGAAGTTGTTCATCATCCACATTTTTCCATCCATGTTGCAATGGCAATCCAATCTCTGGTTTACCTGTGTGTGAAGACATCCAAGTCTTTGTTTGTCAAGCTCTTTTGACATGCTCTTCAAAACTGTCCTCCGTTTGGCCAATGACTTCTTCTTTTGGATGGCTAGATTGAGGTGCAAGCAATTCAGGTCTCAGTGGGTCTGCTTTTCATTTTAATTCTGGTCATGCAGCACCAAGTTCCTTTACTGCTGAAATTGTGGTTTGTCTGTCACTCTCTCCCAGTTCAGCATGATCTCTGAATCTCCCTTTGTATTGACAACATTAAACACAGATTTTTTCCCCCCAGTACAAATAGGCATGAAGGTCACATCCTTTTAAGTACTGTGGTAAAGTCAGGCCAGATGGCTGCAAAAGGATAAACCAGGGCCAGTATGTGAGCCCTAGAATGGTAAAGGCCCTTTTCCCGGCAGGCAGAGGAGACGTTACTGCAGGTCAGTTAGAGACACCTGGATACAATTAAGGGCTACTCCAGGTGTACTTAAACCCTGCCTTCCCTAAGGGGCGGGGGGAATACAGGAGAAGGAGAGAAAGGAGCTGCCAGAAGGTTTTGACAGCTAGAAGAGACCATCCCCTGGACTAGGAGATAGTGCTTCTCTGCAGCTGGGGGAGCAGAGAAGAAAAGACCCTGACCTCAGCCTGTGGGAAGGACCGGTGTTTCTCTGATTCTCCAGGGCTTCACCACCACCTCTGCAGCCCTGAGAAGGAGCCATAGCAAGGTACCTCCCTGGGTCATATATATGGACTGGGACTATCCGCCCTCCCTGTGGGGTTGAAGGACACTCCTCAGGTCTGAAGTAAGGCCAGCACAAAACACTCCATGAGAGAGGTGCTGAGGGGAAGACATGAGAGACTTGTCCAGGTTGGGGCAGAGTTACCTCAGGCCCCTCTGCCAGAGGAGACTGTTGCCAATAGGTGAGACCCTGGGGGGTTGCTATACCACAGCATGTTGCAGAAATCAGGAGTGTGTCACGAATTGCATGCACCGGTTTGAAATAACACTTGTCAGCTGTGCTGGTAATGATGCCTGTTTCAATCCACATGTTATGTATGAGTTCCACTTTTGGAAGATAGTGAACAGCAAGGATCAAAACATCTGTATCAGGTCACCTAGTTACTATGGTTTCTTTGGCATTAAGAGACCCAGAAGCCATGCTGGTGTATGCAGCATCATCGTTGTGTCCACTTCCTCTTGAGTACTGTACAAGTCTTGGGCTTCTTGAACACTTCTACTGGTGATGGACTTTGTTACTTCGCCACTAGAAAAACCTCCACCAAGGCTATGTCTATACTGACGGTGGCAAATTTGCCACCGTCAAATCAATATCTGTGGATCAACTGAGCAGTCTGTGTAGACTTGCTCAGTCAATCCAGAAATCGACATAGGAAAGCCACCTCCATAAGTGGTATAGCGTTCCCGTTGGCACAGCACAGTGTGGACGGTGTGCAGAACAGGCACAGCGAAGTCATTGGAAGATACGCAAGTTTTGTGCTTCACTTGTGTATCTCCCGTTGACTGCCGCCAAATCCGGAAGGTAAGTGTAGACCAGGCCCAAGAAGGAGTGTTTGTTGGGTGTGAGCCTACCTTCTCAGGTGCATTTTAAATCATGTATTCACAGAGATGTTTTAGAAGTGACTGATTGGAGGATGCCATGTTTTGAAATTTTTTCCATGGAGGCACGGAGCATCCACTGATTACCTGGTATTTCTTGCATCCATCTTTACATCCTGTCCAGTGCTGTCTTTCTGTAGTTTTCAGAGTTATTGTCACATCTGTCCACGACTTTGAATTAGCTTCGTCAAATCCTTTTAGGATCGGACTCAAGTACTCAGCAGCCTGTTCACCAAATGTATGGAATTTGTCTCCAGACATTGTGGGTGTGACAGTCATGGCATCTCTCACGTACACTGTGGTTTCTTTGTTGCATGCTTTTAGCTCATGGATTCTTTCAGCTTGAACTTCCAGCTGATGCCCTAATTCAGCTTTCTGTTCTTCTAATTATTCTATCAGCATGGAAAGCGGACTGAGGCACAGGTTCTATTGGGTGAGTAAACATAGTTGCCAATGAAACATCATCTCTGCATCTTGCTAAGGACAGGGCTCTGTGGAAAATAATTTCTGGAGTGATAGCTGCTCTAGTTGTCACTCCTTTGCCAGGCTTACATCTGGTCTTTGGAAACATGCTAGCAAATGTTTTGGTGCTAGATATCCTGACTGGGCTGGTGAAACAACATGTGTCATCAGAATCAAGAGCATTTCTCTCAAATTTCTCCCTCTGTTATTCACCATCTACTGTTTTCAGTAAAGTTTCTTGTACATCTGATTTACATGCAGGCTACTAGGTATGTTGATAAGCACTTTTGGATGTGATTTGGGGTCAAATGGACTTGTCATATTGTTGATGACGTGGTTGGTAAGTGCTGTAACGTGCTCTTCATCCCTCTTCAGTGCAGTGGCAAGGACTTGTTAGTGAATTTTGGCCTAATAAGAAGCAGTGAAGACAATTCTTGCTCTCATAGCTTTTGCATATTCACTCAGGGCATGTCTTAGGAGGGTCCATCTGACCAGAGCTAGCTTCTTTCTTGTCACTCCTACTGTCCCACTACTGCCCTTTGAGTCTTTGACAGTGTTCTCTGTTCCACACGTCGCTTCAAATTCCACCAAAAGAACCAAGAGTCTGACACACAGCAAAATCCTCAGATTCAGAGGCACCACATACATCTTCAGGGAGATTCAATGTATCATGAATGTAGATTGGTATCCACCTGGCGTAGTTGGGCCTGTTAGCAGTAAAGAAGTATGGAAGCATGACATGCTGTGTGTAGGTGAAGCTTCCGATCAGCCTCTCACTCTACACGGACATTTATAAGTAGTGTCTGCATAACCTGGAGAAAATGATCCCAGAACATGGGTGTAGGAGACAGGGCACGTCCCCAGGTCTGAAATTCTTCCAGTAGTGCTAGCGTATGCTGAGTTTCAGCATCATCAAGCTCTTTAATGACATGCTGTAAGGACTCGGTGTCTTCATACTCAAACACCTTTTGAGTGTCAGCCAACACCTGCCAGCCAGATGCTGGAACAACATGAGTGCCTTCTCCCTGTTCACACCATTTAAGAAATGAAAAAGTTTCAGAGCACTCAGGGTCTCAGATACTAGAGTCAAGCCACATACAGCAAGATTTAATTGTTTATCGGCAACCATTTGTTCTGCAGTACAAGCTGCACACACATCACAATCAACGAGACCGTTTAGTAATCCTGCGTCTCCCTAATGTCCCAATGCATGCAGTAAAACAGCACAGGGTGTGAAAACCACCCAGGTGACTCACATTGGTACCAAATTCATTCGTGAGAGTCCATTTCACTTGCCCAGCAATAACATAGAGCTGCTGATCAACGCAGAGCCAGATTAACTCACCTGTGGGCCTGGGGCTATTAGATTTTGTGGGGCCCTTTACGGGCCAGTGCAGCGGTGTTCCAGGGGCTGGGAGCACTTGGGGGTGAGGCGGGCCAGATTAACTCACCTGGGGGTGAGGCGGGCCAGTGCTGTGGAACGGCACGGCCTGATGGTTGGGAGCGCTCGGGCCGGAGGTGCTCCGGGATCTGGGGCAGACCAGCCAGCCCGGGGATGGGGTAGGCTGGCACTGTGGTGCAGCATGGGTGGATTGGCAGTGCTCCGGGGTTGGGGCAGACTGGCCCATTTGGGGCCAGGTTGGGTCCATGTCTGGTGCTGGGACACTCTGGCAGTGGGGGCCGGGGACCGCTGGGGCACAGGACAGCCAGGGTATGTTGGGGCAGGGCAGCACTGGGGCACAGGCTCTGGGGGCGCTTGGGGTGCTCTGGCATTGGAGACACCCGGACAGCCTGGCTGGTACTGGGGCTGCCCAGGGTGGGGCTCTGATGGGAGAGTGTTGGAAGGAGCTTGGTTTAAGGTGGAAGGGGCAGGGCCAGGGGCTAGCCTCCCTGAATGAGCAGTTCACTAGCTGCCCAGATTTATTTTTGTGGGGCTTCTTTTTGCCCGAGGCCCTGGGCTGCAGCCTTTAATGCCCCTGTGTTAATTTGGCCCTGGATCCATGGTCTGAATGGCATGGCGCTGCCCCAGAGCACTGACATTGCCTTACATTTCAGCACTGTAGTATAGGCTGTGGCCCTCTCTGCTGGCTTGGCATTCACCAGAGGTGCATATGTAACTGCTGTGTAGGTGCTCTTGGCTGCAAGCTTGTGGTTGAAACCAGTTCAAAATAGAATTGCCTGCATGTGAACCATATCAACCTCATTTGGTATTTGTAGGTGGTAGTTTTAAGACACCGGGAGAGAGCTTCAACTGTCATGTGTAGGTGACGAGTTTATTTTCTCAGGTACTTTTTCATGGTGAGTCAGTTCTGGACATGTTCTAGGTTTTTTCAACTGCTGCACACTGCATAAGAGACTTGGATTGCCCAGGGAGAGTAAGTGACTTTTCTTTCCCAAGCTTCAGTGATAATCCAGCATCACAGGAAATATCTGCAGACAGTTCTCAAAATACTACTGTAGCTATTAAATGAAAGGTATTCTTTTCCATCAGTAGTCTCTGCATTGTTGAGATTTCCACCAGTATGACAGGGTACAATTTCATTTAGAGTCTTTCTACTTCAGATTTTGCAGAACTAGTGATGAACTGAAGCAGTTCATTATAACTAAATTGCACAAACCATGAAGGTGTAGTGTGGGTCAATTAACTAGTGAGACCCAAACTGATGGTGTAACTGTGCAGTAAGACTTATGTGCAGTGGTGTGATAATTTTGGGACTGTTAAATATTGTGCACACCATAACTGAGAGGCACCTTTTTTGAATGTCTTCTGGAGGATGTTACTCATTGCTGGCTGCATTATATATGCCTCTCTATCAGCTAAATTTTGCTAAAAGACAAACTTCTTCACCACTTGAGGAAAAAAAGTAGCTGACCTCAGTAAACTACAATCTCCTGACTTTGGTTAACATTGTGAGACATTCATTTTGGCTATTTCAGACTGATGGATTGAAGCTGTGTTATACAAAAACACTTCTTAATTTGAAAGTTGTTCATCGGGCTCACTTGCCAGAAGAACAGCCACAAAACATTTGGATGTCTTAAATTCCTGCTTCAGATTAGCTGATGCTAACTGATACTAGCTGTTAGTAATGTTGTTGCACTGCGTAGAACAATGGTAGACTTTCCTGGTCCATACTTTATGTGGAATTAAATTAGAACAACACTATGGTTCCGAAATTTTATGCCTGTAATTTGCTACTGGAATAGTTTGCTGTTACTACATTGGAGGGAAGTCGGGCTTTATTTTGTTGCAGTAGCTTGGACAGGAAAAGAATCTTCTTGTTGTCTACCTCTTCCATCAGCTAATAAAATGGTATGCCATAAGGTTATTGTATTGTTGCAGTGTAACTAGATGGATTTGCTTTAAGATTAGTTTTATTCAAGTAGACAGAAAGGAATGCTGAATGATAAACTGCATTCTTAGCAATCAACTCTTTCACAGATATTCTGTGCAACATGTTGTGATCTCCTCTTTGAAGTGCTGCCTTTCTTATTAAGTTTCTTGTCTTTCTGTGTGGGGGGGATTAATCAAGCAAACAATGGAACAGGACCAATCATTGGAGGACTTACTTGCTCCAGGTGGCTATAGATGCAGGTTAAAATGGTGTCCTCTGATGAGATACAGAGTTGTTTTCTTTTCTGGTTTTAATACAACTCTGACATGTGCCAAATTTGACTTGCTGGTGTGTTTCTGAAAGCAACCCCTGTGGTAATGTTGGTGTCACATCATCTAAACTAGAAAACTTAACCAGTACCCACCAATATAATTTCTCTCTCCTGGCTTCTGCCGCCAGCATCACAGCACCGGTGGCTTTTGACAGGTTTTTTGCGTTCTTTTGACTTTTCTTGACAAATAACACATTTTTTCAAAGTTAGAGGAATCTTTTCCTTTTTGATGTAAGCTCTAAGGGGCTTGTATCCTCCATGTCTTCATGTACTGTAACTTCCCTGTAAAGGGAAAGTTCTCAGAGTACATTGTTAATATTACCAACTATCACCATTTTTCTTTTTATACAAATATACAGACTTGTGCAAGTTCGAACTACATGTTAATATCAAAATTGCTATTTTTGTTTAGCGAACACTTTGCCTGAAGCTCCATATGAAGTTGTATATTGACATCTAACACTGACCTGTGCATAAATGTCATTGAATTAAAAAGCTAGTTTCTAGAATATTTCAAAGGCTTATACTGCATGGGTAGGCAGTTACAAATTAAAAAATGTATCTATAAAAGCTTGCAAATAGAGAAGCATTACATTAGGAATTCACATACATTTCTATCCCCCTGCTATGCAGTGCAAACTGTGGGCTCCCAATCTGCTGCTACTGTTTCAGAGTCTTCAATGTGAGATTGATCTGGTCAACAAATTTAAACTGAAAATATAGAAAACTATTGTAATCACTTATGAAATACTGGGACAACTAAGAATATGTGATGTACAAACATTCCATGCTAATATATCGCAAACTATCAATAGTCACCATTTTTGCCACGTGCTAAACAGCTTCTTCGCGTCTGAAAAAAAACATTTACTCATACAAAACCATAAAAATCTTTTAATACATGGTCATTTGGTAGCTTTGACCAATAAACACCACATTAAAGGATGTTGAAATGAACTTAGGCAGTAAAAACTGTAGTCATAGTCATGTTGCAGTATTTCTGGAACTGCGGAAAAATGACCTCATTTTGGGTATTATTGTTTCACCTCACCAACAAGCTTTACTGCACCACTTGACAGCTCCACGTCATACTTCATCTAAACATATCAAAAATAAGCTTTCAAATGCTCTCTGACATGGGGATGTGTAGGGTACATACATTCAACTCCAAAATATAGCCCTTTTTGGAGAATTGCTGCACACCTCCAACCCTCATAAGTCAATTGCCCTCACCAACCCAAAATTACACCAAGGCATTAGAGGAGTGTGATAAGGCCCTGATATTGCAAAAGATTACAGTAACTTTTTGCATGTGACTTTACACATGTGAATATTCCCACTGTTGGACAACTTGTTACAACTTGGACAACACCAAGGAAATTGTTGGCACTTAAATTATAGTAACTTGCTACAGACATTCAAAATTTTTGTACAGCCTATTATAAGACCTTACTTTGCAATGCCTATAATATGCAGCAGTGTTGTCTACAAGTAAGCACTTTCTATTATAAGACCCTTTTTTCAGTTGCTTACAACTTGGCTAAACTTTAAACACTTTGGGCTAAAATGTCCCATGTCAGGTGTTTGCTTCAAGCTGTATGGTATGCTGTTGTTGTGGTGTTTTGGGGGAAATCTTCAGCTAACATGGTTCAGCTATTTCTCAGAATGAAGTTAGGGAAAAATATGCTGTGTTGCCACAAAAAAATTCTTCCATTTGTTTCACTGAGATGCTCTAGTGCTCCTGTTTTTTTGGAGCAGGTACCTGAAACGTGGCAAGAGAATTGCCATCATGTCAAGGATTTGCCTTTTACCGTCCCCATGAAAATTCATCCAGATTTAGTACCTTATAGAGCTTCTGAATCTCGCTTGGCACGTGATCAATAGAGATTTGTTAGTTTGTCAGCTAAATTCTCTGTGGAATTCTCTTTAAGCATTGAGTGTGCTGTATCGTCTTCTAGCTCCTATGTGCCGACTAGCACGTGTCATCCTCACAGAGCAACGGAGGATGTGCGAATTCAGGATTGCAGGTGCTCAGCAGGCTTTTCCCTGCAATTGGCACTCCCTGCTGGGGCACTAAGCTTCAGAACTCAAAGCAGAGACTCTTTCTGCTTCTCTGAGTGCTCCCCATGGTGGCTCCCAGACAGAATGGAGGAGAAGGAGGAAGCTGACTTCAGTGCAGAGGGGTGAGGAATGGGGGCAGGGGGAGGAAGAAATACAGGGTGGATGGACAGAGGCATGAGTTGAGGGTGGGGAAGATAAAAGCCTGAGGAGAGCAGGAGCTGGGAAGAGGAAGTGGAGATGCAAGGAAGAGCAGAAGATGAAGTGTGATTGTGGAGGAACAAAGAGGAAGAAGCAAGGGGCAGGAGGAGGATGGGAGGTCAGGAAACCTAAAAGGGCGATAAAGAGTGAGAGGATCAGGAGCGAGACAGGGTGTAAGGATCAAGAATCTAAAATCTGGGTCTGCAAGGCTCCAGGTGACCAATGCTGCCACCTGGCCCATAAACCCTGGGAGACTAAGCACCACAGGAAGGGACATCCATGGAAGATCCAGTTGGCAGCACTACCATGGCCTGGTCAAGGCACAATAAGCATAGAGGAAGTTCCAATTTAGCTGTATCTGGCCTGGTGCTAAAAAAGACCCTGCTTTTGTTCCCTGCTTTGGATCCCAACTCTGTTCTTTGGTTCTGACCCTTGGCTTGGCTCTTGATTCTTGACTCTGGCTATGGTCTCTGAGTAGACTTCAGATTCCTGACTCCTGTTCCAACCACCTTATGCCTGCTCTGGCCACTTGGCATGACTCCTATTCCTACCCACTAGGCAAGACAATCCAAATTCCAGTTGTAATCTGGAGAGTGAGCAAGAGCTGGGAAACAGCAGCAGAAAGAGACAGGGGCAGGTGCTGGGGGGGGAAAGGGGGAACTAGAAGAAGAAGAAGGGGACAGGAAAAGGCAGGGGATACAGGGGAAGTAGTGTCTGTAATTAACCACTACAACTCAGACCCCTACAGAATCTGTAATTGAACCAATTATTCCTGAGTCTCTACATTATTTTGCACTGAATAAATTCTGTGATATTTACTAGCATTTTACTGCAGGTCCACATAGGCAATCAAAGCCTTCTACTCTACTATGGATCTAAAAATCCCAAGCCATGCTGGGGTCAATATCATTCCTCGGGATGAATGTTCTTTTTTCAACTTTTAAATTATTACAAAACTTAGGAAATTACATAAAACTATGTTAAAAGAACGTTAAGGTTGAAAAGTGAAACACGCCAAAGTAATGAAAGGCCACAATTAAGATTGCTTGTGCCACTTTCATTCAGCTTCCTTGTGTGTGTGTTCATTATGATACAGTCTTCAATCTCACTTCAGTATGCTGACGTTTATTTTTTTACGGATGATGCAAAGGTATTAATAAATTGTTGTGCAGAAGCTGGATACTCTGGGTGCCAGAAAGAATGGATTAGATTTGGTGCTCTTGGTATCCATGAAGGTGGGGGAGGCAGTTTAGGATTTTGAGGTGAGTACATTGTACTAAAATGACCAAAAGAGAAATAGTTCAGCATGGTGGCATTTAAATTATCATCTTCATGTCTCAGTGTTAGTCACTTGAGATGAACTGGACAGTTCATGCCTTTCAAAGGCATTGTTTCAGAATCTCTGCAGACTCAAGAAGAGAACAATATCAGTTTATATTTGATTCACATTTTAATATTTTGCTAACTGTGAGAGCTAGGAGGAAGCTGAAATTCTGGAGTACAATTCTGCGGCAAAGGCCTGATTTTAAAACAAATTTGGAATCTGATGACTGCAGAATACATGGGACCCTGGCAACAGGACAGTGGTATGAAGACAGCTATCCTTTCAAAGAAGAACAAAAAAAACGAAGGTAAATGAGGCAGACTTGGAAGGTGAAGCGTTATATCATTTACAGGAAATTCCCATTGCATTAACAACAATCCTTCACTGCTTCTTGAAATACGATGTTCTAAATTGACCTGAGTATGATAATTTTGGTGAGGTGCAATGTGTCTTTCCGAAACATACTGTTTTTCTCACTCTATAGTTCTCAATTTGCCATATTAATGGGTTACGTTATTATTATTTTTATTTTTCCAAGTAACAAAGTGGTGATCACGCCCTGTAGCCAACATTTTGAAAAGTGACCAGTAATTAGTTTTTAAGCATGTAATTTAAGAGCTTTTAAAGGTATTTTTAGGGGGTAGGTGCTCAACCTATTATGTCTATGAGGCCTCTTTAAAGTATCTCATATTCAGCATCCAAACATTGAGGCCTATATATTTTTAGTTTGACTATTAATTTTTAGTAAAGAATTCCCAACTATAAATAAAAGTGAAACAGCATATAGTTAACTTTGAAAGTTGTCTAACGGCCAGCATTTTCTAGTGAGAAGTTAGGTTCTTGAAACTATGATGTCATCTGTGAGTCTGAATGTTCATTAAAGATCTCTTTGTAGTGTGCACAGGTTATGTATACAAAAGGCACCTGCATGTGTGGGTGAAGGCTACAATGATTCTAGAGTTCCAGTATCTGACTTAATTAGCTTTGGCTTCTGCACAGTGTTTTTGTGCACTGTATAGCAGCCAAAGCACGGAGAAGAATTTTAGCAGCTGACGGTAGTGTGTACTGCTTTGACACCTTCCAAATGACTGCTCAAGGGACCTGTAGATGATGGATGTCGCTGGAATTTTTGAAACTTACTACTTAATGTTTTAACAGGCAGATGATCCTGGAGAGGAAAAGAAGAAGTGTTTATTGGTTTCATTTCTGGCAAGTCTCTGTGATTATGTCAGTTAATTGTTGTATTATCTGTTCTCTCCAAATTCAAGTGAATTGTCCTTTTGGCTGTGTTATGCCCTTGAACGGTGGTTCTCAGATTCTTGCTTTAATGTGTCTGATTCCATCATCGTCATCATCAAAAGGAGGTAACCTATGTTCATCTTTGGATCACTCTCTCAATGAGTTCTTGATGGGTTGTTTTGGTTTTGTGTGTGCAAGGGCCAGAGTTTTCATGTCACTTGTATTACTTCAGCAGGTAGTGCTCACATTTTTTAGACCAGGTGGAGTTTTAACTGATGAGTATTTTGGATTAGTAAATGTCCTCTTTTGGGGGAGATATGTACCTATTTAACTCCACAAAGAATTATGAAGATTTTAGCGTCAGAATTTGATTTCAGTGACACTAATATAAATCTGGCATAATTCCCTTTATATCAAGTTGAGATCAGAATTTGCCATTAATCTACTTTTTACTAGAATTGTGCAAAATGTTCACCACAAAGCTGAAAAGCAATTTGCGACTTGTCTACGTTGGGGTTTGTTAGTCTCTGGAAACTCAGCCAAGGCTTTTGAAGGATTTGGGAACCTGTGCTGATTTATGGTTTTTTAGCCACACCCAGTAAAATTTGCAGGTATGCATTGTTTCCATGTGAAAGCAAATATCATGGTTGGTGATCTTGTTTCATTTTAATTTTAATGTGAACTCAAACTGAAACTCAGGTAGTGTGAATCCAACCAGAAAAAAAGAAATGAAAGTATTTGAAAAGTACCCTATTAAACAGGATTGCTAAAATGTAATTTCTTCAGACAATTGTAAAATTGGGACACTTTAAGTGAGGACTCCTCTTCTCTTAGTACATTAACTCAGACTCATAAGTCAGAGGTGGAAAAAGACTTCTTGGAACAGTGGTTCCCAAACGGGGCCCAGGGACCAAATAGGCCCATGGGGTATTTCAAAGTGGCCCGCCACTCCCCTCCCACTGGCTGCAGAAGGGAGCCACTGCCTAAGGACCTAGGTGGACCCTGTTGCTGATGGTCTACAAAACCAGTGCAGGCTCCTTGTTACAGCCAAGGGGACAGATCAGCACTCCCCTCCCCGGGTCTGTTGCAGGGAGCATGGCAAAGTGATCCTCCTGGGTTCCTAGGTGCTGGAGTCCCTGTTGGAGCCAGAGGGAGGTGAGCACTGATCTGCTGCCTCCCTGGCTGCAGAAGGGAGTGACTGCCTAGGAACTCAGTTGTAGTGCACAGGGCTATAGGATGCATGTAGTTTCCCTGCTGCAGCCGGGGGATGGGAAATCAGCAAGGAGGCATCTTCCTCACTGAACTCCTTCCATCTAGCTGCAGTGTGGAGGAGGTGCTGCTAGTGGACCTACTATGCTTGAAGAGGGGCAGGACTTTAAAAAATCAGTGCCTTATGGTTTGTAAGTGTAGACCGCCTACCATGATTTGGCTGCCAGGCCATGTGCTTCAGTGTGTAGTGACAGTCACTCATCTACACTAATGTTTTGTCTGTGAGTGTGTGGCAGACTGTGAGTCATTTGTAGGTGGAAAATAGTGCATGTAAAAGTGAGCACAGAAGCATCAAATGCTTACTTTAAATATATAGTGGTCTGTAGTCCTTAATGGTGTATATGTCAATACATTTGTTAAGAGCTGATAGGCTGGTGACGCTTCAGGGTTGTAAAAATTATATTTGTGGCCCTCGAGCCAAAAAGGTTGGGAACCACTGTCTTAGGTCATCTTCCTCCTAGTATGGTACTGCATCTTAGTATGCAAAACACAGAATCACAGAATCATAGGGCTGGAAGGGACCTCGAGAGGCAATCTAGTCCAGTCCCCTGCATTCATGGCAGGACTAAGTCATATTTAGACCATGCCAGACAGGTGCCTGTCCAACCTGCTCTTAAAAATCTCCATTGATGGAGATTCCACAACCTCCTTAGGCAATTTATTCCAGTGATTAACCACCCTCACAGTTAGGAAGTAAGAAGGAAACAACCTCCCTTGCTGCAGTTTAAGCCCATCGTTTTTTGTCCTGTCCTCAGAGGTTAAGAAGAACAATTTTTCTCCCTCCTTCTTATAACCTTTTATGTACTTGAAAGTTGTTATCATGTCTGCTCTCAGTCTTCTCTTTTCCAGGCTAAACTAACCCAGTTCTTTCAGTCTTGCCTCATAAGTCATGTTTTCTAGACCTTTAATCATTTGTGTTGCTCTTCTCTGGATTTTCTCCAATTTGTCCACATCTTTCCTGAAATGTGTCGCCCAAAACTGGACACAATACTCCAGTTGAGGCCTAGTCAGCATCTACTAGTGCTTTGTTCAGTCTACTTTAAAAAGTGTCTCAAGAGATGGAAGATTATGCCACAGCCAAATACATCTATCAAGAATATTTTCCTGATATTTAGCCCACATTTCCCTCTCTTTGTTTCATTCCACTACTCCAAGTTATATTCCCATGTATTGCCTTAAATAATTTCTCAGTCTTTGGTATTTACATCCTTCAAATATTTGTGGATGGTTGTCATTTTCCCCCACTCTCTTTGTGAACATTTAGCCAAGCTATGCCTACTTAGCACTTTTTTTACTTTTCCTTACAAAACAATTCCTTCAGCCCACTAATTATTTGTGATGCCCTTAGTGTCATACCTTTTGTTAATCATAAGAGTCTAAATCCTGCAAAATCTCCTACATAATAAGTAGTCCTGTTGACTTAAATGGGACAGCTCAGAGTGGAAAAACTCAAGCATGTGGATAAATCGTTTTATGATCAGGACCTTAGTGTTATGCTTTCTAATGGCAGAGCCACATTTTGTGAGTGGCCAATTAAGATGGGCACTGTAGTTCTAAAAAGGAGTCCGTTACATAGGGCAGATCCTAAACCACCTAACTTTTTTACCGTTTTTTTACTGGCTTCTCCAAATCTAAAATGTACAGACAATGCCATTCCCATAGATCAAGGCACCTCCATTACAAAAAACTTTTAAAAAGCAGCAAGTTGAGAGCATCATCTTGTGGATCAGGCTGTGGCAGGTGAACATTGTCAACGGTGGAATAGCCTGTGGATGTTTGAGTTTTAAGGAAAATGGTAAATCTTCCATTCAAAATTTAGCTTTTCCAGACTGGCTTATAGCTCTGGCAATCCCTGTGTTTCCTCTCTGAGACTAACCAATTGCTCATCTTATTTGGCATTCTCTGTCAGACAGTAACTGATGGAGGCTGTTTCATTGGAAGGTGCAAAAACACCATGATACACCTTGACAACTGTTCAATTCTGTACCATGGAGAACATTTAAAATAAACTCTGGACAGTAACAACTGTCCATCTTAGGAGGCACATTATGCATGGAGAAGTCTTTGGGTGGTTCTCTTCACTTTGGTTTTGCCCCTTGTAATGGAAGTAACTTGCAGTTGATATGCCTTTGTTTTCTGTGTACTGTGCCTTTACATTTCTAAGAACTCTGTCTCTTGGAAGAGACTGCAGGAACTCTAAGGGCAAAATGACTGCTTTCTGTAATAGCAAAGACACATACCCTGTGTTCTCTCATGGAGATTTTCCTTTTTGTCGTCTTGATTTTTCTACAAACACAACACCCTCAGTGATACTAAAAACTCTCTCACCAAAAGTTAAATGGGTAGGACCAGTTCCCTTTTCTCTTAAAGGAAAAATGGAAATCTGCTTTATCTGCTTCTTAATTAACAAGCAGAGCTTGAGGTCAGTAAGAAGAATCACATAAAGACTTTTTAAAATTACCGATAAAAACACCCCACATTTTATTTACAAATGATTTCATCCTCTACTTCCCTGCCAATACTTGAAAAGTCATTCAATGATAAGTAACAACCTGTGGGTTGTGAATATTTCCATTGCCTATTCGAACCCTACATACCAAACCAGTGCAACTTCTCAGGTGTTTAGCATAGTCCACATAAAAGTTCTAGCTGAGTTAAATAGCTGGCAGCATTACCTGTACATGACAGGCAAAGAGTTCTTACGTTCTTTTTTGTGATCCTTTTCTCACCTGTTTACTCTTTCGCTCTGAAATGGCTGTGACTTCCTGCCAGATTTTCTTGAAAATGAGTATACTCTTTATTGGCAAGCGCAACAGTAGCTGGAGTAAAAAAGGGAAAGAGAATGCCGCGTGAGAATGAACCGCAGGCAGAGCGTGAGAAGGAGCATCGGTAATAGTTGGAACCAGAGAAGCTGCATCAGCAGGCAGTCCCCAGAGCTGTGTGTGTGTGTGGGGGGGGTTATACACATTAGAATGTCCCAAAATGAATTCCAAATTAATTTCCTAGTACTTGGAGGAAGGCATGCGGGCTAAACTCTCTGCTGGTGTAAATGAGAACAGCTCCTTTGTCTTAAATCAAGTTTTGCCCATTTACAACAGCAAAGCATTTGACCCACAAATTTAAGTCCTTCCTGTGTAGCCAAACAAACGTGCATATGCTGCCATGTGGACAAATGAGGACGGTCCTCTCAAACCCAGGTGCCTTTTATCTGAGAAAGCTTTGAAGATGTATTCCCACTTAAATGCAAATGACTATTTCAGTTACAACTGGGTCAAAACAATCTTCCTGAACTATTTTTACCTGGCACCAAATGTGCGCCAGCTGGGATGTTGCTGAATTATGCTACCTCGCCGTTAGATTTATACTCCACTGGGTATTTAAAAGAAGCAGTTAATGACACCACTTTGAAGATGTGGCCAATGTACTGGAACAGGTGCAGCTTGGCAAAAGAATGCCAGTACTTCAGCCGAAGCCTCTTAGGGTCCTTCTATATTATCATATCTATAGCATGGTTCAAAGCCAAAATTAAAAGTTGTGTCACATCTAATTTACAAGATGGAGAGTAGTTTAACTAAGCTGGGGGACAAGCACATTGTTACCAGGTCCCAAAATGTGGTGTAGTGTAAATGAACCCCAAATTAGAACCAGGTGTTAGCACCAGAGAACACAGAAGGGAACTAGGAATTATGGCAGAGCCGTAGTGTTGCCGTAGTTAAGGTTGTAGTCTTTTTTTTGCTCTTAGAGCAGGAGTTCAAGTTGTTTGTTTGATAAGGTTAGCATATGTGCAATGTGCCCAGCCATTTAATGGCGCCATCATCAACCAGGTGAAGAGCGGGTAGCCTGCTGATGAAATAGGTCAGTGGGCACTTGGGGATAATATGCGACATAGTCTGGAGTTGACTGCAGCTGCATTGCGGGCCATTAGAAAAACCCCATTTAAAGAGGTTGGCTGCACAGCTGCCCTGTCCTGTTCAAAAACGGTTCAGAGATGACCACAGGTGCCTTGGCAGATCAAAACCTGGTGGACAGATGCTTGGGTCAGCGACGAGAGAGCGATTAACACCTTTTGTAGCTGACCTCTCATTGCGCCAAGCAGATTCCACCGTCATGTCCTGTGGTGGCATAAATGACCATAATGGCTGTCTAGAAGATAGGTGAGCAGGTGGGTGGTTGAAGAGGTCTATGTACAATGGCAGGCCGCTATTCTCGTGAATCTTAGCCAACAGTGTGACAGAGGCCTTCCGTTAAGCTCTGTGTTGATCAGCCTCATGTGAGACGAGCAACACCAGACAGAATCACAGACTCTGTTGTTGAATAGGAGAGGGCAAGGGCTGATAGTCTAAGCATCCAGGCCCTCGCACGCTAGGTTGAGCCTTTCTGGGCAGGGTTCTTTTGAGTGCTGACTTTGGCTGCCGTCTTCCTCAAGCGGTTGCAGTACTTTAATGATCTATCCATCCTGAGACAAACTGGGTTTGGATCATGCTGCAGATGTTGGCTGTTGAGGAAGACATTTAACTCACGGCTTGTGCTTGCATGACGCACAGGGAATACAAGAGAAACCATCTTAGAGCAGCTCAGCTGTAGGCGCCATTGACTACAATAGTCTGACATGAGCTTCGTATCTTTAGTAAAATCATATCTTGACAGTAAAAATGTTGTGTCTCTGTCCCAAATTTTCATCAAAAGCTGATTACAACTTGGATTTTATGAGAAGTTTAAAAAAAAAAAAAGATCCATTTCTGTAAAATGGCCCCACAAAAGTTCACATTCAAAGCTGGATGAGTCTTCAGGCCCCTCTAGATTGTACATTACAAATTAGAAAAGCAAACATTTCTTCTACTCGGTGATTTCTAGTGGGGCTACCTAATTTTTCTTTTTGGTAATGAACAAAATATTAGTGTTCATCATAAGTGAATCCTTCTACACCATGGTTTCCCAATGGAAAAGATGTAATGCTTCAGTGACTTCTATTCTGTTTCAGTATGAACAGGTCAGAAGAAGAATACAAAATTGCCTTTTGATCCATCCCTTCAGGACTGTTCCCTGCATAAAAATTTGGGGGCACAGGGAATAGATTTTAATTTGATTTGTGTTAGAGAAGCAGTGGAACAGCCTCACTGTGACCACAATCTGACAAAGTAGTGGCTGGTTCATCAAACACTAGGAGCCTTATGAAACTGTTCGGCCAGTTCAGGAATGAAATCTGAGTGTGGAGTTTTTACAAAGCTGTGCAGAAGGGATGGTATAAGGAGGAAGGTGGGTGGGTGCATGATATCTGAGGAAGGCAGTGCTGGCATTCCTTCTTGGTCAGAATTAGGGTTGCGGGATGTTTTGTGTTGTATGGTGGGAGGCGTGTGTCTCTGGGGGGAAAGGGAAGCATAGAGTATATACAGCTGGTAGCTTTAACTTTTCATTTCCTTCTGCTCTAATTTCATGTTAGGCATATTATGTCTAGAACAACCTTAACTCACACACACTGCAGTGCTGTTGCATGCAACTGTAAAAGCAGGTGGGGAAGAACTACTACCTCCAACGGGAAGCAGGCTGGTGCTGAGCAGAAAGGACGCTATTTTCTTCAATGTATTCAAGAGACAGATGAAGAGAAGGACACGTGCTATGGTTTCAGAAATGGAGGCCTCTCTCCTGTGACCGCTCCCAAGATAAGACAAAAGGATCAGAGACCGGGCCTTCCTGCTCTGAGTTCCAATTTTGTAAAGTGCTTTGCACATGAAAGCAGGAGTAGGAATGTGTCTGTCTCCTCCTGTAGTTAAGTCCCCAGAGCCTAACCTGCATTCCAAACACTATACCGCGAACATGTTAGATGCTGATTCCATGAAAGATCTGCAGACAATGGAGATTAATGGAAGATTATTCAGGGTTAGAGGGAAACGGGCATAACACTAATTACGGTGACCAGATGTCCTGATTTTTTAGGGACAATCCCAATTTTGGGGGCTTTTTCATATATAGGCGCCTATTACCCTCCACCCCCTGTCCTGATTTTTCACACTTGCTATCTGGTCACCCTAACACTAACCCTAGTGAAACGCATTCTGTGACTCTCCCTGAGCAAATGCTTCCCAACCAATATGATCGGGATTACAGAGTTGACCATGGCCTGAATTTCTGGTACTCCTAGTAATCATATGCGGGAAAGGGTATTCTGAATGTTGGAAGTTTTGCTATTTCAGTTGATACCATGCCAGGGAATGAGATCAGGGACTTGGGGAGGTAAAGGCTTTTTTATGGACAGGTCCTAGAAAGCTGATGGCAGAGGTACAATATATTGAAGCACAAAGTTGATCCTTGCAGCTATTAGGCCTTTTGAGCACACAAACTGGTCACTTATAAGTTGATTTGTCTGTAACGAATGGGGAGGAGACGCCAGAAGGAAATCATTCTCCAAGTGCAGGTCATCTCTTGCCTTGGTTACGGTAACCCTTTCCTGCCTGGCCGTGCTGTCTCTCAATTCTTCCCCTCATGTCTGTCCTAAATGTTTCTACTAAAGCCAGTTCACTCGCCTTCTACACCTCAACCCTCCATTGGTTTCCTGACTCTTAGCATGTCAAATTCAAGTTGCTCATCCTCATCTACAAGGCACTTATTGTGTGCCCCTGTATATCCAATTTCATTTCTTCCAACTCCCCCTCTCACATCCTGCCCTCCTTATCTGGGAATGTCCACAGTTTTCTGGGTTTGTGTGTGTGTGTAGCCCAAAGAAGGCAAGAGAGCAATGAAATGGCCTTTGAGCTAAGGGCTTGTCTAAATACTAAGATACACCAGAGGTGAAGCTAATAAGAGAAGCGTATGTGATTGCACCACTGGTGGCCTTGAGGGGCATGTATAATGCCTTTTCAAATATGGCTGAGAGGTAGTGCACCATGTCCCAACCAGCTGGCACCTAGGTCCCACTGCACATCATGCAGCATGCTGGGTGTGTTCCCCTCTGTCTCGTGCTGTTAGCTAGACCCTCATCTATTGCCTGCTGAAACCACTTGCAGTGCCTCTTCTCAGCGCTGGGGACTGGCTGGTTCTGGGAAGTGGAACAGACCCATCACCCGATGGCCTTGGGCTCACCAGCAGGGAGAATAAGGTATGGAGCAGGGCAGTACAGGGGGAGGCAGGGCCTCGAGGAGCATCAGGGGTGTGTGTGTGTGTGTGTGTGTGTGTGTGTGTGTGTGTGTG
>ML675616.1:89840763-89857966 GCA_007922155.1 Mesoclemmys tuberculata | reverse complement strand
TGTGGCTATCATGTGCCACATGCGGGTTCCCAGGCCAGATCCACTAAGTTTACGATCCCTGTATATTGCCTGACATAAAAAGTATTAAACAGGTCAGAGAATCAGGCATCTTGAGTATTACTAGAAGGCTCTTTACTAAAACACGTCATGTACTGGTATTTTTTTGTCCTCAGCCAGGGCAGAGGTATTTTGCATATCAGCTCCAGAGCCACAAGGATCCCTTTGCAATGTTATCTTGGTATCCACTGATGATGGCACACTGCAGCATAAGGGTGAGCACTAAACAGACATAGGGTTGAGGAATGAGAGAGAAATCTATGATAATTTGATGAATATACATCAGATATTTTTACCTCAGATGTACTTTTATGTGGTTACCTAAATTGGTACTTGCTTGGGGATATCTAGGAATCTTGATGTTGGAAGGTCTCTTCTCTTCACCACTATATAGTCCCCTACACACTTCCCTCCTGGAGCAGATGATTTACAGAAAACTCAGAAAGGTGAAACTTTTGCACTTACGGCCTCCTGCAGGTGTCTCTAATGGAAGTGGGGATCTGGCCTAATAGTAAATGGACATGAAACTCTAGGTCTTTTTAGATCTATTTATATTGGAAGCTATTTGGAGCAGGGACTGTGTTTTGTTCAGTGCTTAGCACAGTGAGGTCCTAGTTTGTAACTGGGGCTCCTAGGTGCTATCCCTATACAAATAATAATCTTGGTACTGATGGTTTTCCCATAACGTATCTAAATAAAGATATTACAGGGCTGCTGGGTCTCACTGATTTTGGAGGCAGATTGTCCCATTATGGGTACATTTTAAGGCAGTCTTTGATGTATGTCACTTTACCTGATGAAGGATTTTGTAGCTAGGGTTTTTGTGATGAAATGCTTGTAACTTGCTAGCCTCCGTTGAAGTCTGGGTGGATGGGGTTTCTCTAGAATTGGACGGAACTGGCTCTTTCCAGTTTTTAGAGAAGAATCTTTCTCCAACTTACTTGTATAGTTTTTTAATGAATAATAAAAAAATACTTTGTACGTACATAGCTCTTCATCTATAGATGTCAAAGTGCCTGTTAAAGGTTATTTATTGTCATACGTCTGCTCACTGAATTAAAAACATCTCTTAATACATTTTTGTACTGTTACCATTCTAATTCACCTTTGCAGTCCTACCTATTCATTACTCCAATCTTAATAGAAATGAATGGATTTTTCTTCCTTTCAAGGGTTTAATTCTGTTATACCAATAAAAGGACAGGTCCTCAGGTGTGATTTGGCCACTTTGCACTTTGTCACTAATGTAACTTGGTCAGATACTTAAGACCAGGTAGCTTTGGACCCAGTCAGGAGCGGGGCAACCTTGTCAATTTTGTGACTCAGTGAGCCGGGAGATTGACGAGGCTGCCCAACTACCAGCAGGAGCAGATGGGGGTGGGACGGCAAGAAGTCCAGGCAGCTGGGTCCCTACTCCTGGGCTCCTGGCTGGGAGCTCCCCACAGTGCCCCTCTTCAGTCAGTGGAAGCGTTCCTGGTGAGGACGCTCACCACAAACAGGAGGGTAGTGTGGACAACAGCCACTGCAGTAATTACTATGGTGGCTCTAAGCATGGGGAAACTTAGGACTGTAGTGTAGACATGCCCTTAGTTTAATAAGCTGACGGAGAATCACCTCTGAGTGAGTGAGCCTGCAGTGGCATACAGATGATTATGGGTTTGTATGCTACACCTCCTCCCTGCTGCTGCTTTATCAGGAACAAAAGGGTTTGTGGCTTTCGAAAAGGCTATATCAGATTGATCCTTGGCTATGTTTTATACCCTTTCGGAAGCTGTAGCCAGATATTCGTAAGAGCAGTACACAGGCTGTGTGACCCATCCGTGCCTTTGGTAGCCCACCTGCCAAGGTCAGGGCAGGCTGCAAAAGCAGAGCCGATTTCTCAGAACTGGTGGGTAACAAAAGTTAGATTCTCCAACTAGTCACAAACAGTGCTCCTGATTTCCCTCACTGGTTATCAGGAGCTAAAAACAAGAAGTTACACAGCCCTCTCTATTGCATTTAAGCCTCTGGCTCTCAATTAGCAACTGGGTCCAGCAAAGCGATAAGTAAAAACTCTATTCCCTTTACCAAAATGTTCTCCTGATCCCCAAAGGGTCAGTCATATTCGCAGATAAATATAAATTTGGATCTGACCCAAAATACCACGCTGCCAGCCAATCCTTTAGTAACTAAAACTAAAAGTTTATTATAAAGGATAGAAACAAATGAGAAGAGAGGTGTTAAATGGTCAAAGCAATCAGATACATATAAATGACTTTAAAGTCCATATATATCAGAGTCTCACCAGAAATGTGGAGTTTGCAGGCTTGTACAGTCCCTCTAGATCAGGGGTCGGCAACCTTTACTATCAAAAGAGCCAATAGTCTGGAGCCGCAAAACATAGCTTACCGCGGCTGAAGAGCCTCATGCGGCTCCGGAGCCGCGGGTTGCCGACCCCTGCTCTAGATGGATCTCATTCCTTTGTTTCAGTTTCATGAGTTTATCCAGAGCTAAGAAGCAGGAATGAAGACAAGATGAGGATGGTGCAGCTGCATTTCATAGTTAATGCTTTGTCCCAAATACAGCCACACAGCACATAGCATGGAAAAGCCTCACAGTCCCCTGTCCATAGGCATGTTCTTACATGTCCTGGTAGCTCATAAGGGGTAGCCCCTGGGTTCTTTCAGGGGATTCACTATGCGTTTGAGTTTCTTTGATTGGGCCATTAGTGCTGCTGCCATCCTGTGTGGGGCTGTCACCTAGAAACACAGCACAAGTTTGAAATACAAATATACCACCCATATTTAGAACTTGTAATACAGAACTATACATACACATAAACAATATTATTATACTCAGCAAATTATAACCTTTCCGATGGTACTTGACATAGCATATTTAGTAAGAATCATTGCAATTTTTCAGTATTGGTATCAGTAATATTTTAAATGATCACTTATATTCCAGTCAGCATCACAGGCTGTTCTAAACCTGGTACAGGAGAAATGGCCATGCAAAGAACAGCATCAAGATAAAAGCAATGCAAATAAGAGCTTTAAGTTATTGTTGCATTTTTCTCCTTAACCTGTGCGCTATGCATTTTGGCCATACCCAAGGACCTGACCCAGTGTATGGCTCTAATTACCTTACATGCTATCTTGCATAGATCTTTTGGTAGTTACGTCTAATCTTTGGTTTTTACTAATGTAAAACTTTCTCTTATACATCATGACAATATCTGAGCAGTTACAATAACCTTAATATAGCCAGCCAAGTCTAAAAACAAGCCTCTTCTACACACTATCCAACTCACAATGAAATGTTATTACACGAGGAAGTCATAGACTCACCTTTCTGTCTTATCCTCCCAGAGAGAGCAAGTCCACACATATGGATGGCAGATAATACCTCAGTTTCTGGTGCCTTTACCCAAACTTGCTATATGTATTACTATAATTTAAAGTTTGTATGTTGTTATGCAGTTTTAAGACTAGAGCTGGTTATATGTTTTTTTTTTTTTGTCCAAAAATGCTGACCCAGAGAATCCAAAACTTTTCATGAGAAAGGGTCAGTTTCAATGTATTTCTGAAGTGGCAAAAAAGTTTCAAAACTCTCAAAATGCCCTGTTTTGACAATTTTTAAACAAAAAGTTAGTTTTCCAGTTTGAGCTGAGTTTTTGTTTAAAAATTTAAGTGAAGCAGAGTTTTTTTAAAAGGTCACATTCAATAAAATGTTTCAAAATTATTGAAACAAAAAGTTGTGACTGATGTGAATAATTTATTTATTTTGGGGGGGTGGGGAGTGGAGGGGTTGGATTTTTGGTTCACAAACATTTTTGAGATTTTTAACTTTTTGTCCCAATTTGGGATGGAATTTTTTTTTTTTTGAAGAAAAAATTTTCACAGGATGAGGAAAATGTGTACTGTTCTGTTCTATTGAAGAGCTTCAGAATGTTATCTGGATCCTTTTCTTAATTTCAGTAAGAAAATGCAAATGGAAGAGGCATTTTCTGTTTATGGAATCTGGGTTCAAGCCAAAGGCTGAGACCTGGTCAGATTTGCACAGTTTTGTTTAGAAATCTATTATTATAAAGGGTTATCAGGTAAGGCAAAGAAGGATCCTGCCTCCTTCATATAATACTTGCTATTGAAGAGAGAGTTACTTTTACAGTGTTTTTATTTTGAGGCTGGAGATTAAAACAAATTGCTTAAATTTGATTGCATGCAATATGTCAAATTCACTGCTGGTGTAAATAGGCCTAACTGCCTTGACTTCAGTAGAATTTTTGCTGCCAGTGGCCTCAGTGAATTTGTTTCAGCATCTATCAGTGGTGATAAGCAAAATGAAGAAGGAGGAGAGGGAGCTGTAGGGGGAGGGGAGGACACAGTCAGGGATTTCTTCATGCAGCTACTCAAAAACATTGATTGTCATTTGGAATTTTTCAAAGCTGCACATGTTGAGTAATATCTGCCAATGAACACAGCTCAGTGGGTATGAATTCTGTCTGCCTCTTGCTGAGAACTAGAAGTAAAGAGATACGAAATGAACAGTTTCTGCCCCAATTGGTCATATCCCTAACTGGGGTACTTGTCCCTGACTTAGTCCCATTCCAGCTTGCCTCCTTCACGCTAGCCATCCCTATCCTCTGCCTCCTCTACTGCACTATTGGTGGTCTGTTGCATGCTGCACAGATGTTTTCCCTATGCTATTATAAGATTATTTTTCAAGTGGCTTCTTGGAACAGATGTTCCAGTGTGTGCACCCTCCTTTCCTTGGCTGAAAGTGCTCTGCACAAAGAGCAGATTGCATTGCTGCTCTCCTTTTGATCTAAGGAGGGAAAGAGAAAAAAGTCTCACACAAATGATGCTGGTTTTTGTTTCAGGCTGCTTGGCAATGGTGCACCTGGGTGTGTGTCTCCGGCTTCCCTTTTCCCTCATCACTGGTGCTGCCTGCAGATGTTTTTTTCGGGGCCTTTCTTCTTCAGCCCATTTTTTCCCCTCTGTGACCCAATCCCTTACTCCCACTGCTTTTTAATTTTTCTTTCATCTTACTCTCTGGCGTCACTCCTTCCAAATGATTCTCTGACTATTGCCAGCACCTCTTCTTCATCGTCTTCCTCCTTTTGGCAACTACCACATTGTATGGATGGATTATTCTCATATGTTTGGGTACAAATCCTGTCCCCTTTTTGCCTCTTCATTTTGAGCATGTGGCTTGGCTTTACTTTCTGTTGTTGCTACAGACACTTGCTGTTTGCAGCACTAAATCCACCTTTAGCTCTGCTGTTTCTGCTCTTTGACTCTCTTCCTCAGTTTGAAGACTGGTAAAACTTGGGGGTTACAATCTTAGGCTATGTCTACACTACAGCGCCTATTCTGGCATAGCTATGTCAACATAGCCCTCTAGTGTAGACTTGGTATCCACTGACAGAAGATAGAGTTCTGCCCATATAGGCACACTGCTTCCCCAAACAATGTTAGCTATGCTGAAAGCCGCCCTCTTCTGTTGCCAAAGCTGTGTCTACACTGGGGTTTTGTCAGCATAGATATGTCACTAGGGATCGTGGTTTTTTCCACAGCTCTGACTGACATAGCATTGCTGGTATAAACTAACTGTAGTCCAGGCCTCTTGAGGATACAAGGCCTGCCATCACCCCACCCCCATTTTGTCCTCCAGGCCAATCTAATTGGATGTGTGTATGTAACCAATTAACAGTCTTATCTAGTGCTCAGACATGAAGTCTGTGTTATCCTCTATATTCCCATAGCTGAGGCTTAATCAATCTGGCCTTAGACTGTAAGGTTAAAAACTACTGCATTGTTTTTGACTTAATCCATCCTTTTAAGGAGACAAAATCTCAGCATTGAACTGAACATAGCCTTCATTACAGAGAATTTCCTGCATTCAGCTGACCTGAATCCAGCCTTTATGGAGAAAAATACATATTTAAAATATTTGTCCTGTCTGCCCATTAATATAGACTCTCTGGGCCAGATTCTTAGCTGGTGTAAATCAGCATACCTTCATTGGAGTCAGTCTGACCTGCACAAGTTGAAAATTTGGCCCTAAATGTGCATTTAGTAAAACAGTCCATTCTTGTTCTTGTTTTGAAGTGGCCAGTATTCTCAGTAGCCATTTCTTGTCTTTAAAGTATCCCTTACTAAAAAATCCTGTAGCCGTTAATAAGGAATGATAACCTTTCTGTAGAACTGTCATATCAAATTTATAAAATTCTATAGCAGGAAGATAATTCTCTATTTAATTGTATAGGAGGTCTTAAAAATGCTCTAGAGGGAATATAATTTTCTGTTACAGTATAAGTTTTAGAGTAATTTTCTCTGCTGGTTTATCCTCTATTAAATTATAGAACTTTTCCATAAAAAATGTAAAGCACAGTTATAAACCCCCTCTTTTGGCTTGCCTTTGTGACTATTATACTGTATTGTTGTATTACAGAACATGTCAGGAAAAAATTGTGCACTTACTAAGAGAAATTTACCATGATTTTGGTAGTATTTCCCACTTTAAGTATATAGGGAATACGTGAGATATTGCTATAAATAGAAAGGGACAGGGCCCAGATCCCCTGTGATTTTACATGCGGTAAAATGGGACAACTGCAATGCCAGTGCCCCATGGGGGACTACACACACGTATGGCCTGATCTGCGCTGGAGAAGGACGAACCCGGGGCCCCTCTCCCGCAAAAGCAACAATCACCGTCGGCATTGCGGGGCAACAGCTGGAAGTGTTGGTTGACTCGGGGTGTGGTCAAACTCTCATTCTGAAGGGGCTCATCCCTGAAGACGGGCAGGTCCTCAGGCAGGTCGGCCTCTGATGTATCTATGGGGACCTCAAATTCTACCCTACACTCCGGGTCCCCCTAACCATTGGACCCATGACCCAGGTACTTCCCGTAGGGCTGGCATCTAGCCTCCCATACCCCATTATCTTGGGCCGGGACTGGCCAGACTTTCCAGGAGTCCTCCAGAGACTAGGCCGAGGAGCCTTGGGTGGAGGAACCCCACAGGGAGAGGGTCCAGGAGCCAACCCTTGAGGATGACCAGATGGGCCCTGCCCTGGAGCCCCCGGAGCGACAGTGGCCCCCGAAGAAAAGGGTCCCCCAGAAGAAATGGACCCGACTTCCCTGGGAGAGCCGGGGGAGGACTTCTGTTGGGACCAGCGGGAAGACCCCACCCTCGGCCAACTGGCTGCAGTGGACGGGGTGGCCACTGACCCCCAAAGGGCGACCCATTGGCCGCGATTTGAGCTACACCACAACTGACTACTGGGTGGAGCAGGACACTCCCACATGGAAACCCCACGCCCAGTTGGTGGTGCCCCAACTCCATTGATGGGCAGTATTGAGACTCGCCCATGATATTCCTGCACGGGCCACCTCAGCATCGGCAAGACCCTGGCCCAACTACTGGCCTGGTTTTATTGGCCCAAGGTATACCAGGATGACTGGGACTACTGCGCCAACTGCCCAGAATGCCAATTAGTGGCTCCAGCTGGGGTACCATGGGCCCCCCTCGTGACCCTCCAATTGATCGGGACCCCCTTTGAAGGGTGAATATTGACCTTGTGGGACCGCTGGAGTGTAGCGTAGCTGGGTACCGCTACCTCCTCATCCTAATGGACTATGCCACTCATTTTTTGGAGGCAATCCCCTTGAAAAATGCCACTGCCTGGACTATAGCGGGGGAGCTTGTGAAGGTCTTCACCAGGGTGGGGCTACCCAAAGAGCTCCTCACAGACCAGGGGACCAATTTCACCTCCCGACTGTTCTGGGAGGTCTGTGACATCTTCAGGATCTTGAAGCTCCAGACCTCAGTTTACCACCCCCAGACTGACAGATTGGTGCAACAGTTCAACCACACTCTAAAACTCATGCTGCAGAAGTTCCCCATGGAGGACCTACAGAGGTGGGACCAGTTGATTCCCCTGCCTCACTCATGGCCATACAGGAAGTACCCCAAGCCTCCACCCAGCTCTTCCCCTTTGAGCTATTGTATGGGTGCCAGCCCAGGGGGATTCTGATTCTTATGCGGGAGCAGTGGGAGCAAGCCCCTTCACTGACCTGGGGGATGCTACGGTATGTCCTAGACCTGAGGGAATGCCTTCAACAGGCAGTGATCCTGGCCCAGGAGAAGCTGCAACATGCCCAAGCCAAACAGGCGTGGACTTATAATCAGAGCGCGTGGATTGGGGGCTGTCCTCGCCCAAGACATCGATGGAGGGGAACACCCCGTATTGTACATAAGTCGCAAGATATTCCCGCAGCAGCAGAAGTATGTGACCATTGAAAAGGAGGCACTAACTGTAAAACAGGCCCTGGAGGCACTCTGGTATTATCTGCTCAGCAGCCAGTTTGTGGTCATCCGACCACACACCTCTCCACTGGCTCCAGCAGATGAAGGAGATGACACCCCGGATCATGAGTTGCTACCTTGCCCTACAACCCTTTGCTTTTACCATCCAACGCCGGGCCGGTAAGGAGTGTGTGAACTCGGATGCCTTGTCCCGCTTAGGGGAGTGGGTGTAGACCAGCCCCGGAGACCAGGAGCTGGACTTGAAGGTGGAGGTGTGTAACAGGGCGCTGTGGTCTTCCTTGGAGCCTGGGCCTGAGGAAGGGGCCGCTGTGCTCCCGCTGGACAGAACCTGGCCCTGCAGGCCCAGACACCTGGAAGCAGAGGGGTGGAGCCAGGGCCAGGAGAGGAAGTATAAAAGACAGGCCCAGCAGGGCCCAAACAGGCCCTGGGACTGTTTGGACCAAAGGCCCCACCAACTGGAGCCTGCGGGACCTGCCAGGCCCAAGTGACTGGAGGGGGCTGCTTGACCCTAGGTACTGGAGCGGGCCGCCAGACCTTGGTAGCTGGGAGCAGCTACCCCAGCCTGCTAGGTGGGAGAAACCGCCAGAGGCCAGCCCTCACCTGGAAGAGCTGCCCGGTGTGGAGAACCCACCAACGTGGACTGACCCTTGTGGACTGGAGGAGCCCCTGGGGCCCTGTGACCTGAAGGAGCTACCTTTTGGCAGACGTGTTCCCGGAGTCAGGAGTTCCCGGATCTACCGCCGGCCGACAGAGAGGGATTCGCTGGACGCCCCTCACAGCCTCCCCCAGTGACCCAGAGGGCCCAGCGTGGATGCAGGTACCCTGGGATTGGGTGGGAGGAAGTGGCCCAGGGACAGCCATAGCAAGTGGCTGAGTCAGGGGCAGAACCCTGGTCAGCGTGCTGCGGCTGGAGCCCCGCTGATGCAGTGGCAAACCACTTTTGCCACTGCTAGGGCCCTGGGCCGGGACACAGTGGAGTCTGGTGGGCCTGCATCCCCCACCCCACTTTCCTAACCACCCAGGGGGTGCGTGCCGTCCTCTGCACTCCTGACTGGAGGACACCGAGCTTGTCAGCCCTGCCAGACTGTATGGCCGGGGGCTATAGACTGCTTCACCTGCCCCACCCTGTTTGAGGGCAAGGGGCACCAGACTGCTTTCAAGCCCCACTTGCGAGCCAGGGGCTAAAGACTCCGTTCCTTGCCCCGCCCTGTCAGAGGGCCGAGGGCAATAGATTATTGGGCCACAGACCCATTACCAGCCCCACCCTACGGGAGGGCCAGGGGGCAATAGACTGCCAGAAAAGCCTGTCCAGCCTAGGGGCCGGGGCCAAAGACTCCTAATCAAGAGGTTTATTCCCCTCAACAAGGGTGCTGTGGCTTGCCTCGGAGCCTGGGCCCGAGGAAGGGTCGCGACACCGCTGGCTGGACCGTACCACCAGCCTACAGGCACCTAAATAACTCTGAGGCACTACACTCAGATTCTCAGCTGGTATAAATTGCCATAGCTCCACTGAAGCCAATGCGGTTGTGCCATTTTACAGCTGTTGAGGATCTGGCCCAAATTCTTCAATTGGTGCTCACTGTACTTGACTCTGAAGTTAAATAATAATTATAAGACCACTTTCATAGTGCTCTGTGTAGGAATACAGGAATTGTCTTTTGGGAACAGTCCACTGGCGAATCTAGTCAGGTATCCAGTCTCTAACAGTGGTACTGTATGCTTCTGAGAAAGCAGCAGGATCCCCATAGTGAACAAACATGCATGAAACATTTCTGAAGGTGCAATTCCCTAATTTCCAGGCAGCTAGTGGTTGGTTTGTCATGAAACATGTGGGTTGATACATTTCTATCCCAGCTAGTGCAATTATGGATGATATTTTTAGTAATTTAAACAGCTAAAGAGCTACTACCCTCTTTAGTGATTTTATTTTGTTCATTTTATATAAATGCTCCTAGCAGTGCTCTGGGGTCATGTACATTCAACAAACTATAACAATTGGAACTGACATCCAATCAGCTGATCCCTTGCAAGACCCACCAGATCCCCCTAAAATCAAAACTCTTCAACCATCTCATTGACCACCACTACATACGGAGAAACTGTTTGTCCTGAATGACACTTCTTCAGTTGTACACAGTGTAGTTTTAGCTATTTTGGTCCCGTGACTTTAGCGAAACAAGGTGAGTGAGGTAATATCTTTTAGTGGACCAACTTCTGTTGGTGAGAGAGACAAACTTTCGAGCTTTCCCAGACCTGAAGAAGAGCTCTGTGTGGCTTGAAAGCTTGTCTCTCTCACCAACAAAAGTTGGTCCAACAAAAGATATTATTTTATCCACCTTTACTTCTCCCTCCATTGTTACAGTTAGTTTAGAACATATCCTTGTGTCTGAGTGGTCAAAATGTTCTTTTCAGTTCATGTTACCTTCTTTAGGCAACACTATACTTCACTTGCATTCATGTTGCCCAAACATCTAGCTTTGTAAGGTCTTTCTGAAATTCCTCACAATTATCCTTGGTCTCAACTTACTTATAGTGTGTGCCATCTGCAGATTTTGACACTAAGGCAATTTCTGCTTGTCTTTGGTGGAAGTATAAATTCTTCCTCATATGGAAGTTTGTGGACTCTGGCTGAACTGAACAGTGCAGCAGGAGAAGATGAAAAATGAATCCTTGACTCAGCCTACCACAAGCACTAAAAACATGCATTTAGTATAGCAGGTGACATCATAAGTGCACATAGTCCAGTTTAATCCAAAATTAGTAGAGGAAGACCAACCAGCGATTGCTTGGATGATAGTGTTTGAGTTATGGAGCTAAATTTGTGGCTCAACAGTATTACTGCCAAGTCAGCAGTATTTTTTTCTTTGAAAACTCAAAAGGACAATTTTTACAATTACAATTTTTTTAAATGACAATTTCATTTTTCTCCAAGCATGATGTGATATACACAGAAATGTAGGGAGAGAAATTTTAAACTGCCGTCATTTAATTTCTTTGAATACACCCAAATAATTCATACAAGTGAATTCTTGAGACTGATAGCACTGCTAGACTATTGTATGTCCCTAGTTTACACTTCGACCACAGTGTTCTTGGTCGAGATGAGCCTTTCCAATCACACACCTTTTCCCTTCCCCAGTGTGCCCCTTCAAAAGAATGTACAGAGCTAGACCAGTGGTTCTCAGTCAGGGGTGCACATACTCCTAGGGGTACGCAAAGGTCTTCCAGGGGGTACAACAACTCATTTAGATATTTGCCTAGTTTTTCAACAGGCTACATAAAAAGCATTAGCGAAATCAGTACAAACTAAAATATCATACAAATACAGACAATGGCTTGTTCATACTGCTCTATATACTGTACACTGCAATGTAAGTACAATATTTATATTCCAGTTGACTTATTTTATAATTATATAGTAAAAATGAGAAAATAAGCAATTTTTTAGCAATAGCGTGCTGTGACACTTTTGTATGCTTGTCTGATTTTGTAAGCAGGTAATTTTTAAGTGAGGTGAAATCAGACTCCTAAAAGGGGTACAGTAGTCTGGTAAGGTTAAGAGCCACTGATCTAGACTGTAACTTTGGACACAGCCCCGTACATGGGGTTGATGTGTAAGATGCATCAGTCCGGGAATAGCCCCAGATGGCCATTGTGATTCAGTGATATTATTGCTCTGGGATTCAGGAAAGAATAATTTTCTGCTGATTTATATGAACTGCAATTTATGACATCCCAGATGGAAGCTCAGATGCATTGGCTAGATAGTATGGGCCGCCATGGCTTTGCCCATTACTTAACTGCCCCAGGAGAGCAAGCATATGCACCTAGAGTCAAGGTCTGGGTAGCCTGTGCAAGGCGATAAGGACGGTTCTTCCTTCTTTTGTGAACGCTTATTCCAAGTCATTATCTAGCACATAATGAGTAGTAGCCATCTGGATTTGAATAAGTGATCAGCTGTTTTATGAATTTGGTATGTCTGTCCAGATATATTTTTAATAGATGCTACATCAAACTTTTTAAATAAGCTGCCATATGTGTCAGAACTTGGAACCTGACTATGGGTCACTTTCATGATAAATTAGAAAAAACAAAAGTGACCATATTGAATTTAACTGTTCCAAACTGGGATAGCAGCAAACCAGATCATTAGAATGTGGATTTCCAAATGCAGGGAGTTAATACACAACAAGAGAAATGTGAAGCGATAGCTATTCCTTGTAAAAATGAATGGCACAGGCTCAAAATGAATGGGACTTAACTTGTGAAGATAGATTTTACAGGGGTTGGATTAACATTGACTCTACAATGAGAACATTCAGACAGTGTGGGAAAGAAATAAAAAGGAAAACAGGTTATGAAAATATTATTTACCACAGAAGGCTGTAGAAGGTAATTTGAGGTAACAAAGTATATTGGTTGGACTGCAGTTAGAAATAGCATAACATATACAACTAGTGATGCACTTTGAAAGACATGTAAAGTCTTTTGACAATTCTCCAAAGGAAAAAAAATCTACACTAAAATTAAATGGTGGGGAGGGGTAGGAGGGAAGGCAATATTGGCACCACATTGAGGTGTGAATCTCACATGAGACCTGGTCAAAAGTGTATTGAAGTCAATGGGAGGACTCACGTTAATGTCACATGAATTTGCATCAGTCTCTTGGCTGTCCAGTGCATGATGGATCTGAACATTTTTGTCCAGATTAGGCCTTGATCCTGCAGATTATGAAATGTGGAGGGACGAGGACAGTCACATAGATATGAAGTCCCTGGGGCACCATCTGTTTGCCACCAGTTACAGATTTGAGCTTTTAGCCTCTACGGTTTTTTGGGTTCTACCATAATATAAATATCTACTACTACTATTTCTCTTTGAAGAAGAGCTATCCCTTCTTCTGTTCTGAACAGCAGCCAAGCCCACTGCTGATACTCAGTAAGTAACAACTATGCTCCTGAAAGACACAGGAAAGGAAGAAGGATTTTTGTTGTTATCCTTAATTTTGAATGTTTGCCTATTTTTTCTGGTTTGTCCTTTTTGTTCTATAGTGGCCCTTTCAGTCAATATCGAGTGTAGTTATACAAAACTGTCATTTATTAACTTTTATGTCTTGTATGATTTTCATGGTTCAGAATTTCAGCAGGAGTACTCGTGCCTAAAGTTAGGCACATGCTTGCTGAACTAGGGCCTAAATGACTAAATCAGACTAGGTGTGATTTTTGCCTTCCTTATCAACATTCAGCTTTGTGGAACAAGGTACTACACAAACATCAATAAGGGCAGCAGAATCAGGCTCATGGTAAATAGCTGGCTGTATGGAGCCATTGGTAATATTAATATTTTAGACTTTTGAAGACTGAATTTGTCTTTAAAAGAAGCATTGTCTTAAAAAGAAGACATGTAATTCAGTGGGATGAAATCCAAACTGTGACACTTCATACTAAGGTTGAAACTGGTAAAAATTTCAGTTAGCCAGCAAGCAATGGCTGATAGAGTTTGTAAAAAAAAAAAAAAAAAAAACTAGAACGGGCCTTGTTTGATTTGGAGATTGTTTTAAGTAATATTTCTTAATTGCACAATAGTTTTTAGAATTTGACCCTGAGTTAGCAAGTAGATTGCAGCATTTCCATTTGCTAAGTCCATCTGTCCAAAGTTACCGAAAGGGATCTCTTCCTGATTGCTAACAAATGTTACAAAATAATATTTTTGTCACTTCAGTGAAACTGATTTCATGAGAAATTTAAATGGTGCTGCAGAAGGCTTCCTTTCAATGGGATAGCCAAAACTTCCTGGCCCTAGTTGCCAACTCTGTTCCGATTCTTCTTCGCCATAGATCCGTCTGCTTGCACTACTTTGTTGGATTCGTAATGAGTCTTTATGGAAATATTTGCAGCTGCTCTTAATTAAAACAAAGATTGTGATTCCAGCAGTCAACATAAGACAAACATCAGCTGCCCACAAGATATAAACACTCTGCAGTTATTAAAAGTAAGGAGCTTTACAGTTCTTGGTGCTTCCTATAAGGCTGGGCTCAAGTGTCGGATGGAGAGTTGTGGGAATTTGAGTGTGACACCATTTTGAGCTGAAGGTGTGGTTCCCAGTTCAAGGAGACATACTTGCATTAGCACGAATTGAGCTAGAGTGCTAGAAATAGAGTGTTGCCGTGACAGGAGAGGCTAGACATTGTGAATATATGCCTATAGTCTTGGACAGGGACATACTTGGGGTGGCGAGCCCCTCCTGCTGCTCACACCACTGCAGCTATGCTCTATTTTTAGTGCATCTGTTTGAGCAGAGCTAGTGTGGGTATGTCACCTTGAGCTGAGAACCACAACTCCAGCTCAAAGCGTAGACATTCCTATAGTGATTGGGCCACTTGCTCTGAAACATCCATTAGCATTTGCCTAAAAGGACGACTATTAACGAATATATAATGATCAGCTGGGAAAAAGTAAGAGCTTTTTCTAATCACTTTGGGCTAGATTGTCACAGCCCTTACTCATCTGTGCAGTGGAAGAAGCTCTCCCGCACTTTACCCCTCTATCTGGCTCTGCTCAGATTGTGCCCCAACTGCTCAGTTACATGCTGGTATGAGCAAATGGGTGGGGAAGGGGCTGAGAGGGATGAGGAGTGGAAGCTGTCCTGGCTCCGCTATCCCAACTTGCTTGCAAAGTGGCTGGTGGAGAATATTTCTGTTGACTTCAGTGGGCTTTGGATTAGGCACCAGGTGCACAGGGCAAGTAAGCTGCCGCACAAAAAGCGGCGAAGTAACTTATTCCTCCCTCAGAACAGGGGGAGAACTATGATTCTCTGGGTAACCATGCTTTCTCTGCTCTGTTTCTGTGGCGGTGCCGCTCCATGGGTCCCTGTATTCCGGTCAGATTGTAAAGTTTCAAACTATCACTATCTAGTCCACATTATGAACGCCCTTTATATGTGAATAGCATTTCAAGGAACAGTTTGTTGTTGTTCAGATGTGATGCTGACGAGAGGTTTTCTGATTCATCAGTTTTGAACAGTAAATGGGTAATATAATGCCAAAAACACTTATTGAAATCCATCATTTCAATAGAGAAAGAATGACAGATCTTTAGTACCCACAGCAACTATAAATAACTTAGTGTGACTCTGGCAAAGTACCAACCCCACAGTTCCCTGAAACAATTTGACCAATGCTCTATTTGCAATAATCTGCATGAAATATATTTCTGGTTTTTTTAAACAATCTCTATGCTTGAAAATTGTTAGTTTTTTTTTTTTCTAGGAAGAATACAGATAACGTGGCAGATAAAGAGCTCGCAAGCAAATAAAATTTGTGGTTACAAGCCAAGCAAGTTCACTGTTACACAAGCCATCTAAATTCACTGATTAGCAACCCATTGCTAGTATTCTCCCCCCAAAATTATCATGAAACATTTTCAAACTGTGCGTATATTCTATTATATCTTGTAATCATAAAGTGTCAGTGCAATAATAAGTGTAATGAGTGCTGTAGGCTGAGCCCTTGAGGTTCATTCAAAACATAGGAGCTGAATAAATAACAATTTTCTGTATTTTGTGGCCTATGATTTTGATTGGCTGTTGATGATGTAATGCTGTGCAGTTTAATTCAATTCCTTGTCTTTAATCTTGCAGTTCTGAAGTCAGTCTCAAGCTGCTGTTTCAGTTCCTCCTCGTATGTCACTGCATTGGAACTAGCCCATGAATAACGTTGTTTTTTGCCAAGATCTAAATGAAACCCCCAAACCTGATTTAAATAATTCTGTGGGGTTGAAAACTAAATTATATCTTTGTTGTTTTGCAGCTGAGTGCGTCTCCTAGTTGGTGGGATGGGAATAAGGATTGCTTTCTTCCTCTCTTCCCTTTTGATTTGACCAGGGGGGACAGGGAGTCAAGTATTTCTGCTGTTGTGTTATATTCCCAATGAGGTGACGGAAGAGCCATTAGGATCAGCTCTAGAAATCTTCTGTATTGAATCACTATTAAAATATTTATAGGTTCTCTGGAAATCACATAGTAATGCTAAGACAGTCATATGTAAAACTAAGGCAAACCTATCTCAGGTTTACAAGGTATGCTCTCCAGTTTTATTTTGAATTCCCACCTTCACAGGGGCCCTTTAATGAAGCACGACATGGCAACTGTTCCCAGATTGACAAAAGACCCTGTACGTATCAGTGGGTGCAGTTAAAAAGATCATTCTATTTCTAGTGGAATTGTTCTGTATTTGTACAGTGCCTAGCACTGATCCATAACTGAGGCTTCTAGGTTCTACTGCAATAATTATTAATTAATACAATAGTTAATTATAATTAATCATAATAATGCAACACTTCTGATTCTAGCACTATTACCCATTTTGTCACTAGCAAATGTCACTGAAACTTATCTCTAAAACTGAAATGAACTATTTAAGTGCATCAGCTGTATCCTATTGATGTGCCTAAGGGCTTTTCAATACAGTAATGTAACTGGCTAGAATAATCCAAGGACTCTTATGGAAAGCACTATCAAAAAGCCAGAATTGGGGGGAAAGTACATTTCTTGTTGATGGTATTTTCAAAGGAGCCTAAGGTGAATAAATTGCTCCTATAGAATTTCAGTGGGATTCCGGCACATAAGTCCCTTAGGCTCCTTTGAAAATCCTAGACAATACCAATAGGGAATGAACTCAATTCACTGAACGCAAGAAGGAAAAAGACAAATCAAATGTTGATTAAGGAAATAAGATAGGTCATTGGTGTGGGAGACTAGGTATGGCAGGTATCGAATAATCAGGCACATGGGAAGGCAGGAGTCAGAAAACCTGCTGGTCCTGATTCTCATTTA
>ML675616.1:89750176-89840753 GCA_007922155.1 Mesoclemmys tuberculata | reverse complement strand
GCAGTGTAATTTACACTTGTTTTAAGACCCTATAAATGAGAATCAGGTCCTCTGTGTCCAAAGTAGTACAGAAAAGAGTGGTACTGTGGATATACAAGTGGTTTCTCATTGGCCTATTGGATCACCTACTCTTATTATTAATGACTTTATTTGTTTTTAAAATCTTTTGTCTTATTAGAAACAAGTCATCAGATTAAAATCTTTGTGATGTGAGAATCTTCATTTGCTTTGAGGGGGGGAAAAATCAGTTTCACTCTGTGATTTAATTTTAACAAATGTGGTTTTGTCCCAATGGTTATCTTGGTAGGTAACAGTTATCCTGCCAGGATGTTACATTCCACTGATATCTCTTAATCATTTTATACATAAGGGCTTAGTTAAGATTGTGAGCAAGAGAGACAAACAAACTGCTATGATGACATGTAAGAACTGGAATATGAGCTTATTTACACTGACCTCAGCAGTGATTAGAAGTGACCTTCACTGAGAGTGAGAGGTGAAGTTTACAATTATAATTGTCCTGTAGGAAACAGGGCATTGAAGTTGCCCACTAGGGGGCCAGATTCACAAGGGGGACTTAGGCTGAGACTTGCAATGTCTAACTTCTAGGTACCCTGCTGCCAATTGGAATTCACGGCTGCAATGCATGGGGAGAGGTAAGTGCCTCGAAAAGGATTCCCAGAAGTCAGTGTGCTGAGTGGGGAGTCACCTGAGAGAAGCAGTAGGAAATGCCAAGGAGAGGGGTGTGGCCTAACCCCTACCCCTCAGACTCAAGCGCTTCCCTCCACTTGGCATTCAGAGTCACAAACCCTCTCCTGGAGCAGGTGCCTAAGCCAGTGGTTGCTTTCTCAAGAAAAACAGTGAGTGGCACCTCCCTATATCCCACTGCCCATCCGACTGAGTGCGTTAGCCCCGGGGCTATAGAGTCCGTTTTTGTCTCTGACCCAAAGAATAGTTAAACTTTTCATGTGAAATGGAACAACGTCAATAGGCAAGACTGAAAGAAACCCACTCTAGGATGCCCTCCGCCAGCCCCATGCTTAGGGCACTCATCTGGGAGGGGTAGGAGACCTGGCTTCAAATCACTGCTCCCCATTTGGCAAAGGGAGAAATTGAATATGGGGCTCCCACATTCGGGGTGTGTGTGCGCTAACCGTTGGGCATAAGGGGGCGCCACCACTATCACCCCTCCTCGGGTTCTGCTTTATGCGAGGCCTGATCTTGTAGATGTACCTTAAGGCAGCCTCTGAGTACATCTGCCAGCTTGGGTGAGATAGGTGAGGTGGGGGGGGCAGGGGGAACCTTAACCTGTGAATCCTGCTAGGACTTAGATGTGAATTAGGTGGTTGCCAGTGTCAGGACTGAGGCACCTGTGCCCAAATGTCCACAGCAGAAATGTAGGCACCTACAGAGGCGGCAGCTTTCTGAATGCCCGCGGTACCTCAGTGTTGGTCTGAGGCACATAAAGAGGCAGTTAGGCGCCTAAGTCCCCCTTGTGAATCTGGGCCTAGCCTGCTCCTTTGCTGATGCTAGATGGGCGATCCTGCAGGGACACTAAGGGACAGATGCAGCCAGCTTTTCTCACACTGGGCCAGGTTGTGGCCTGTCTTGCATACTGTGCAAGGGAGCAGAGGAGTTATAAGGCTCTCCCTTGAGCTAGTGCACCAGACTGTTGCTTCCTGCATGCCGTGGGCAGCAGGCTGAGGATGTAGCCCCTTGCATGCTCCCTCTCTTATTCTGTAATCGGCCCCATTGAGTTCAGTGACAGAGCTTGCAGTGTAAGGCACAATGCACTAGCCAGATTCCGATGTCCTTAGGCTGTAGAATTTGTTGTGGAGGTAGGTGCTCCACAGAATGAGACAGGTCATCCTGTGACTGTGGACTGTGGTCCACTCACTGCGGGCCTGTTTGTGTATCCCTTATAGAACAGTTTCTCCCATTGATATTCCCAGAGATGTCAATGGGATTAACCCCAGAGCAATGAGCTGTACACCAATGGGAATAAGGGGTTCACAATCTGTCCTGCTTAAATGCCTTGTTGTAGGGGAAATACCTCACAGCCTAGACACATGAAGGAGAAACCTCAAGTTTGTTGGAAGCAGTATAAAGAATGCCTGTGTGTCAAGACTGTGCTGGTTACAGAAAGCAAAACCATGAACGGCACATTCATTTAAACATAGAAAATTCACAATGAAAGGAGGGAGAGACTTTTGTCCCCCTTACTAGTAACCAGTGAGGTAATTTCAGAGTTTTTAATAAATGGCAATTGCGAAGTCATCTGAATAATTTTAAGACACTTGATTGCAAAACTGCTCCATGAGAAGCACTGAGGATAGTCTAAATGTCACAAGAGCTTTCATCTGTCTGGTACTCATTTGGGGATCAGGAAGGGCTAGACTGTGCTGTGGTCTAATGCAGGCATGCCGGAAAGCAGGGGTAGCCATGTTATTGCCTGAATCTTTGCTCCTGCTCTCCCCACAGTACCCAGAGCCGTGCCCCCAGATGCTCTATCCAATGAGCAAGTGGATAGGTAGGGGGTGAAGCCCTAGTTCCATCCCTCAAACATGCATCAACCAGCAGATTGTATTGTATATGCTGGGGGGAGAAAGCTGTGCCCTTTTGAGGCATGTAGCAATTTCCTCCCAGTACAACAGGGGAACACGAGTGAAATTGTGCCTCTGAGGCATCTATGCATTGCCCCTTTTTCTGGTCTGTGCCAAAGGGCACAATCTAGCCCTAAATATTCAGTGACTAATATTCTCAGAACCCAGGACACTTTTCTGGCAATGTATTTTTGGGTTGAGAAATAGTCATAAAAAGACAATTCCACTTTAAAAAAATGTCTACTGGTGTCGCTGCTGCCAACATCTGACGCCATGGGATTATTTCTCAGGAATGCAGGATTATTTTTTCCCAGAAGCATAGTACTCTGAATGAGGTTACCATGAAATACTGAAAAAGTGTTAAATAGACAGATTTTTTGTAGTTAAACAAATGAAAAACATTTTCATTGAAATGCCAAACTGAAGAAGTTCCTGGGATACCAGGACAACCTATGAAACACTGGGAAATCCTGATAAATTCAGGCCATATGGTCACTGTACCAAAATATATTAAGATAAAGTATCATGTGGCGAGTTAAGAGGACACATGTAACAAAGGAACATATCTGCTTGACCACAGAAGTAAGAGTAGCAGCTAATTTATGATTTCCCCAGACAACGTTATTGCATGTGAAGGGTACAATACAATAAGGGAAAAAGGCTGTAAAACAAGTGAAGTGTGTACCTTTGCCCTTTTTGTCATTCCAGACCAATCTTGTTTAAAAAATACTTTCAATTTACAAGCTAGTCGTGATTTCGTATCTATTAAAAACCAGTCCCCTTTTTCCAGAATCAACAGGAGCAGAAAGAAATTCTGGACAAAAAATGGAGCAGGGTAAACTGAAGACTCGTTTAAACTGCACGTTTTTGGTGTTTGTTAGATGACTTTCACTTATGCACATTTTTCTGACTAATTTGCAGAAATCTGGGAATTCCTCAACTGTGCAAAAGAAGTCCAACTTCACAGAGTCATACGTGATTTGGAACATGGGGGCTGTAGCAGGTAAAATGGGTTGATTGGAGCAAAAGGTCATGCTTCAAGAGAAATTTCTCACTAGCACGATTCAGAAGTGATGAAAGTAGATACAAAGTAATTTAGAGACAGATTTTCAAACGTGCTTAGCATCCAACATGCACCCCACATGTTAGAACTCTTTGGAAAATCTGACCCTTATTTAGGTTCTTAAAGAGGAGCTGAGCTTTGGAAAATCTGACCCCAAGAGTACAACGTGAAAATCACAAGCTTCCTCCCTTCAACTTCCATTCACACCACAGGAGTCAGCTCAACTCTAACGTTCCCAGCTGCAACCACAAGGCCACACATAGGCCCTTCATTGTTCTGTCTATAGCCCCAATCCTACAGTGGGATCAGTGCAGGCAGGATCCTTGTGAGTCTTCGAGTGCATGGATCTGATTGCAGAACAAGGGACCTGTCACCAGAGTTTTTAAGTTCCAAGTATTAGAGAAACAGCCAAACTATATTTCAGTATTGAAAATACACAAATATGTTTTAAACGGTAAGAAGCTGGTGGTTTTCTGCAGTACTTAAATATGTGGAATAGACTGAAAATACTGGAATTGTATATAATTTTGCCAAATGTATTGGTAACAGGTACGTCTGATGAAATTATATTATATTTATATATTTTTTAATTGATCTTATTACTATTGTCTCATATTTATTTATAATAAAGTAGTGCTCAAAATGTGCCATCTGTGGCATAGACCTATAGGGAAGCCCAGTCTAATAACCTCATGCTGCAAACACCCGAGCAAAGCTACCTATATGCTTATGTGTGAGTAAGTTTATCTGCATGTGTGAAGCCCCATTCCTGCAAATGCTTAGGCCCCTGATAATGCATTGAGTTGGGAGGAAGAATCAACCTGCAGCAGTTGAACATTTTGGGCCAAATTCACAATAGGAAGTTTATAAATTAAGCTCATGTATGCAACTGGCTCAGTAGGACACGTCACATATGTACTTATTCCTGTGTCTAAGAGTTTGCAAGACCGGGCTTTTAGCTTCTGATCTTACACTGGACCCTGGTCGGGTAATACACCTTCACAGACTTCCATGTAGAGTCTGGGTCTTAGGTCCTGATCCTGTAACTACTTACATTTGTGTTTAACTTTACTACAGGCAGTAGTCCCACTGATTTAATATGTGGGCAGAGGGTGAAATCCTGGTCTCTTTGAAGTCAATGACAAAACTCCCATTGACTTCACTGGGACCAGGATTTCACTCCGTCTTTACCCTTTTTTGTAAAGAGCCACATACATGTGGCATTTTTGCAATGGTATCCGTGATATCTGAGCATCATGTAAGCAATAAATGATACATATACATTAAAGAGGTGACTGGTAGTGGCTCCGTAGTTGGAGTTTGTGTTCTAATATGATCTTAAAATGGGGCATAAATTCCTGTTTTTCTCTAAAAGTAGGTGGCCAATCACTCTGAAATTACACACATGGCTCATTTTTATGCCCTTTACATAGAAACTTCAGTTTGATTTCTCTTTGTAAATTTCTAATAGGTAGTTTTTGAATTTGGGCTGTGGCTGAATTTTTTCCTTGGCAGGTCTTCCAGGGTATATCATGTACTTCTTAAAGAAACATCAGTCAACCTACACACAGCTTGGTGGAGGTTCAGATCTTGCATATCTATATGGTACAACAGGTAGTTCTGTTCTTCATAAATGCTGGATTAGGGTCTGGGTGGGTTTCCCTTAGCTCAGTTCACCATAACGGATATTGCTTTGTGTGAAAAGGAAAATAATTTTACCAAAAAGTGACGTAGACTTCTTTTTAACCTAAAATAAATGGTTGGTGGGTCCATTTCAAAGTTTGAATGAAGATTCAGGTTGAATTTTTTGTTTATAAGAGTTGGTTTACTGTTGCCATCCATAGATTTTGATGGCACTCAAGCAACATTAGTCTTAACTCAGAGCTAATAATATAAAAGAGAGATTAATTAAAGGTTGGGGTGTAATTAGGTTTCTAATGCTGCTTGAGTCCTACGGTAGGGTGCAATTTAACAGTCATTTATAGTGTTTCTGGAATGTGGCCATGAAGAAGGGACTGGGCTGTGGCAGTCAAGTTACAGCAGGCATAAATCCTGATCCAATTAGGAAAAGAAGTCATTTTATTATACCTGCAAAATAATTAGGCCACTTTCTCTGTCACTTCATTCCAGACAAGCTGTTTTTGTCTGCTTCCTATGACCTTTACTTTTGTGAGTAGGCCAAATGAAGTCAATTGGGCTACTCGTGTGAGTAAGGATTAATTGCCAGATAGGTGTTATAGGATTGGTCCCAAAACTTGGAAACACTGTGCAAACCCAATGCAGCCTGGTTTAATTGTTTTTAAACTTAAGACCAGAACAAATATTTTTATTGGATTTGGTCCTATTTATTTTATTGGATCATGTCCCAGCCCAGCTCCTAAGAAATATGGGCTATTCTGTGCAGATAAAAATGAAAGCATGTGAAAACCTAAACCCAATCTGCAGTTTTTCATATATAAAGAAAGATATACTCAGACTTCATATATACTTCTTCCTAACTATTATCATTGCTAGGGCAATGCTCAATGTTTTACAGGCAAAACTGAACTTTCACACTTTGCCCTTTGTTGAAGTTCTTTTTTTTAAAAGATAAGTAATAAAAAAGTAAACAAGTGACAGATCAGATTTTTATTTTCTAACACCAAATATGTGGTTTTCTTAATGTAGTAAAAGCAATCATTTTGCCACAGTGTGTTGCTTTCAACCCAATTTGAAAAGAAATACCAAAGCAGAATATGTTTAGGAAAAAATCTATTATGATTCAGAAACAGATTTCTTTGTCAGGATATATTTACAAAGCAAGGTTCTAAAACAGGTTGTTTTGTGACACTGGAAAGAAATGAATGCATAGTGAATTTGAGAATAGTTTCTGGAACTATGTAGTATAATCAAACACACCATATGCAAAAATGTTCATAGCCACTCGATGTCAAAACCGAAAATTGTTCTTGTATAGCAAGCCCTATGAGCCCATGTGGCAAAGGCACACTGACATCTGTGTGAAGTCAGACACAATTCAGTAGTTTTAAAAATAAGGGAACAAGAAGTCTTGTGTGCTTGGTTTTGAACAGCATTCTGTAAATGCAAATGATCAGAAGGGTGTATAATCTGTCTACTGTACAGCATATAAATAGTCTTAAAGATAATGAAGTATTTAAATGGAGAGGAGTGCATTAAGAATATAATACATCACACAGATATAGGTCCTGGTTAGCAGCCAAAAATATATATGCACTGCAAACAGTCACTTTAGCACCTAGTGAAAAAGTAAAAGCCGAACTTGATTGACTTGAAAATTAGATGTTATTGAATGAGCTCAGACACCATCTGACTGAGTTAATGGTATGGTCACCATAATGAAACCAAACATATTAAGGTTTTGTATAGATCCAAAATATTTGAATAAAACCATGAAAAGTGAGCCCTATCCCATGAGAACAGCTGAGATGGTTATGTCTAGACTTCAGAATCCAAGAATTTTTTTCAGCTTTAGATACAAGACAAGTTTTGGCAAATCCAGTTCAATACAGAAATTCATCCTCTAGTAGATCTCTTTAAGTGATTGTTTTGCAGGATTCCACTGATACCTGAGGTATACCAAAATGACTTTGCGGATATGGATGGGGTGTAAATAATTATTAATGATCTGCTCATTTGGGGTAAAAATGATGAAGTGCAATGAGAGACTGTGTCATGTGTGCCAAAGAAAAGAAACTTACTCTGAACACGAACAAATATCATACTGGGATGAGTAAAACTGGTTATGTATGAAACATACTGTGATTATTGCACTGGTAATCTCAGTGCTATTTTGAATTGTACTCTAGCAGCATGCTGAGTGGAGCCCTTATTTATAATAAATTAGAGAATTTATCTCTGTAAGGCTTCATTGTTTTGGGGTTTTTCCATTTGTCTAATGACTCTTGCTTGGGTGATAGTAAAACATTGAAGCCTTACAGAGATTCATGGGCATGCTAACATCTCTAAGCAAATGAATTCCTAATTTATTATAAATAAGTGCTCCACTCAGCATGCTTTTAGAGGATAATACAGAATAGCACAGGATTTACAAAAGAACAATTTTTGGGAATTGTTACAGAAGCATGCGTACTGAAAAAATTTAAGATTAACAACGAGCCTTAGAACTCAGTTGATATAAACTCACATGGGTCAGACTACCGTTCTGTGAGATGACTATCCAGTGGGGTAAACTTTCAGAGCACAGATTTAAACATGCCAGAACTATACCCAGATAGGGAAAAATATGGCTGGCTATTGATTTTGCTTGTGAATTGTTTCATGACTATGTTTATATGCATAAATCAGTTGAGTTAAGAGCAGACCATAAACCATTGTACAAAGCACCAGCTAGGTTACAGAAATTGATCATAAAACTGCAAAAAGTACTCATGACATTTGAAATACAGACCTGAAAAGGGTATGCTTTCAAGAATATCTCTAAATAGAGAAAGGAAAGAGCTGTAGGACAAGTCTAAAGGAAATGACTCTTGGACTACATGTTTCCAAAATGAAATTTGACACATTTAAATGAGGAACACAATATCATCCAACCTTACAACAGTTTGAGAACATAGTATTACTTGGATGGTGAACATAACAACCCCCTGCCCATCCTCAGTACTGTTAAGCATAACATCTTAATGAGTCTATTGAGATGGTATTATGTGCAAAGGACACACAACATCAGGTCAGAAATACAAGGCATAATTCACAAGGTTCACTTGAGCAATGAGAATAGAGCCAGAGCTGCAGTATTCTGGCCAAGTTTGAATGTTGCCATTGAAGAGAAGGGGCCAGAACTTCAGCTCCAATACATCCTATTTGCACCGTGCACAATCGTTTTAATTGGTGGGTTGTACAACACAGTGAGTAACAGTGTAATACATTGTAAATTACAATTTGCACACCATTGGATTGGAGATGATGGGTTAAGAACAAATAATGGTCCACATTTCACAAGTTGCTCATTTCAGAATTTCTCTTAGATGTACAAAGAGGGAACTATCAAGCAGCAGTAGGGAGATTATAGCATACTGTATTTGGCACTGGTGCAACCCCTGCTCGAAAGCTGTGTCCAGTTCTGGTGTCCACAATTCAAGAAGGATGTTGGTAAAGTGGAGAGGGTGCAGAGAAGAGCCACAAGAATGTTTAAAGGATTGGAAAATTTATCTGATAGTGATAGCATCAAAGAGCTCAATCTAGTTAGCTGTACAAAGAGATTAAGGGTGACTTGATTACAATCTATAAATATCTACACAGGAACAAAAAGTTGATAATTGTCTCTTCAGTTGAGCAGACAAAGGCATAGCAAGACCCAGTAGCTGGAAGTTGGAGTTAGAAAAATTCATAGTGGAAATAAGGTGCACATTTTTAACAGTGGGGGTATTTAACCATTCAAACAGCTTACCAAAGGCTGTGGTGGATTCTCCATCACTGCCAGTTTTAAAATCAACTGAATGTTTTTCTAAAATGTATTCTCTAATTCAACCAGGAATTAATTCAGGGAAGTGCCATGTCTTCTGTTATACAGAAGGTCAGACTAGATGATCACAGTGGTCCCTTCTGGACATATCTAGGAATTTTAATATCAGCTCTAGCACCCTACTTTGAGCACTTACTATGCACAGTTAAATGGTCAGCAGGAAAATCATATAAACAACAAAGCACTTGGTTTAAAAAAAATATTGTCCTGGTGGATTAAAGGGATCAATATGTGGCTTTAAAATATTGCAACATACCTCACAATATTTCATTAAACTCTCCAATTCAGAGACTTACGAGTATGCGCAGGAGAACAAAATATTATTGCCAGTGTCTAAACAGATTTTTGAGTCAAAGACAATTAACCTTAAAGTAGTTTCAAAAGAATTATACACGAAGACTCAAGAACAGAAGAAGTAGAATGTCCAACAATTACACCTGTTGCGAGTGGGAGACGCCATTTAAAACAAAACCATGAGCATTCTGCTAAGGTAATCGGCATACCGTTGGCACGAAGGTCATATATTACCACTCTGAGGTCAATGCCATATGAGGCAAACCCAAGAAGATCCTGTCCATCTGTTTCTTGGGGATAGACATAAACAAGGCCACTGAGACTGAAAATGGAAAACCCAGAGGAGCAGTAAACACAGCTTCAGGTGATAAATCCATTTCTGCAGCTGATCGGGCTACTGCAGAAAGAACTGTTTTGAGGACATGAAGTGGGCAGTGATGATAAACCACTGAAGTTCAGATAGTTATTGCTGACAAACGTCCGCAAGACAGCAGGATAATTTTCTGTTAGAGGCATTCAAGTAGCCTACCCAGTCCTCCACCCTAGACATATTTATTTCTGTATTATTAATTGACTGAATTAGTCTGGTGTTTATTGGTTTTGGCAAACATGTTTTATGTGGACTTTGTTTAAAAAAAACCGTGGAGCAGAAAGGGGTGTAGTAGCAGCCTCTAGAGTCCAATTGTTACTGACTCGTGCCATATGATATGCGGTATAACTTTTGCTAACCCTGACCCACGTCATATAATTGAGGCCAGGAAATAAAATTCAATCTCCAACCGGCACTCCTTTGTGTCAGAATCTTATAACAACATTGGCGATATAATAATTAAAACAATCCTTGGAGCAGCCAGTCAAAATAAGTCATCTAGCCTGATCTAGTTCCCCCTAAGAAATTGAGGGAGGAGGTGTTCAATCCCATATCCTGCATTTTACTCCAACTTCCATCCCACAACACCAGTTTCCTCAGCTCCCCAGGGCTGTTAATGGATGGTCCACTTGCAGATGCCCCACCCTAGTGTGAGGGTTAACAGGATCACGTGTGATTTAAGGACTACTTTCATGAGCTCTAAGTCTATGTTCATTGCTCTGACTGATCCAAACCATTCTGATTTGCAACACCAATACCTTAATATAGCAAAACAATTAAAGTTTATTTCCTTTGTGATATTCTGCCTTCTGAAGTGTATCAGATTGGAAAATACTGTTTTAATAGCACAGAAAGACTGTAACATGAGCTTAATCATTCCCAAATGGATCTTGAAAAATATTTGAAAATAGTACTTATGCAAAACCATTTTAGTATTACTAGAAAGTTACAGCGCTTTCCAATAAGCTTGCACTTTAAACTGCAACCAAGTGTTCAGCTTCAGAATACCCTTTTATCTATTTTATAGTATGTAAACCCTGACACTTTTTAAAGCCATAAGCAATCTTTAGAAATAAGCAAAATATTGACCCTGTGATTCTAGTAAAGCATGTATATGATTTACTCCTAGAAACCAAAGACACAGGCTCTCATCTGTATTAAATGGAAATGGCAGCTGCTACTTCTTCCCAGAGGTCCTCAAGAAGAAAAGTCATGTCAGGTCGCGACTCAGTCAGAAATGCTCAGACAAACCATTTACTTTTGTCCCCACCAGTGGGGAAGTGTACGAACTCCAACTTTCAAATGGGACAGTAATCTTTCTGAGGAAAGATTCAGTTGCCTTTCAGATACAGGTGGAAATAGTGTACTCCAGATTTCTGACCTGACATAGCATGGAGAACTTTGATCTTTCATTGCTAATTGAAATTCTGCATCTGCTGCAGCATATGTACCTCTTGGGGTCTGATTTCAATAGCAGAGCTTCTCAGAGACAGTAGAATCCTACTTGTTGTCTAAAAGGTTAGGGAATACATGGATTACTTTGGGAGCTGATTAGATACAGTAGAGGATACCCCAGTGTGCAGCTTTATGAAAATAACTGACTACTGAGTTCATGTAGTTGCTTAGTGGTTTGCCTGGTACAGATATTAGCTATTGCTGCAGTACACACAACACACAATACACACAACATTTTGGTGATGATGTTGGCTTTCCTCCAACTTACATTTCCTCCTGCATTTTCCCTGTCGTGGTGAGTGTATGTAATGTACTGCAGCCACAGTCAGAAGCTGGGCTAGAATCCAGGACCTTGAAACAGAGACCCCTATCCCTGGCACTAAGAGAGAACACTCCTTTAGCTGTGTGATAAGAGTAGGCTGTACTGTCTATGGAGCTAGAGGTCTAGTAATCGTGATGATATGCATAAGAGCAAAATCTGATCCTTCTATTAGCTTTTATGAACTAATTAAGGAAAATTGAGAAAATATATTCTTCAGATTTAATAGGTATGATCTCCAAGATAGTAGGAAGTGCGGTTTGCTATCAAGTACTTAAGGCAAATGTACATTTTATACATCGCCTCTTCTTTATAACCTGTATGCTGCTGCAGTTTCAGGATGAAAGAACTTTTTCATGCCTAAAGGGAATGAGGTACTAGAAAGATACAGGTTTTTGCCTATGTGCACAGAGAGCGAATGAATCATCTTACAACGCTGCTTTACGGGAGCAACTTCCTTACTGCTCCTTTAGCATTAGTTTTTGCATCTCCTTTTTTACTGAAGGCATCCTGCCTCATTGCTGGTGGTGTAAGCCCCGTGAGGCAGTATAGCAACAATGCGGGGGGCGGTTTCAAAGTCCTTGTGATAATCCTACCAGATTGATTGAGTGCCACATCAGTTTTGTGTGCACGGCTCAAGCATGACCGTACTGGGGCACAGTACTCATCAGTTAAGTAACTCCAGGGGAAACTGGTGATTTGGAGTGTTTTAGGGTCACCTCCTCATGTGCTGACCAGTTTCCGGCGTGCAGAGTTCCTGGAATTCATTTTCTTTTTCAACTTCTTGACGTGGTCTTTGAATGTCAAATATTTGGGCTAATGTGACCCCAAGGTACACCAGTTCTTCTTAGTGTTCAAGGATTGTATCACTCCAACAATATCTGGAGGTTTTGGCTGTTGAACGACGCACCCTTGTGTCTTGCTAGAGTTGGCATTCAAGAACCATGAGTGATAGCTTTTCCCAAGTACTGTCAGGAAGCCAGTTTGAATGCATTCGATGTCTTGAAGCCATATACTTGGATAAGGTGACAAGAGTTTGCTCTGGCCCAATTTTAATAGGAGTAAAAGGTTTAATGTGTTCTGTATTCTGATTGTACTTTGTGATGGACTCATAGCACTCACCACCGGACTGGCGCCTCCTTCTGGTGGTCTGGGAATTAGCTCAAGCAGCCGCCCCATCTGTGGCCTGTGTTCAATCACTCTTCCCTGGGTTCCCCGCTAGTCCTTCTTGCCACCGTCAAGTCCCACAGCATCTTCTTCCACCGAGCCACAACCCATGTTCCCCCTCCTTCTGCAGGGATTCAGCAGTCCCGGCTCCACCACTTACTTCAGTGGTCACTGCAGTTTACCACCACTCCACTGGTGGTCTGGGGAAGGTGGGGAGGGACCTGGGCCTGCCCACTTCTTTGGGCCTCAGCCCAGGGACCCTGTGTGCAGTGACCTTGCACTGCTTCTTCCCCCAACTCCTTAACAGACTTCCCAGGGCCACTTTACTGCAGTACCTCTTCTACCCTTGTATCAGGACCTCTGGCTCATACAGAGCCCCAGCAGTCAGCCCCTGCTCTGTCTAGGGTGCTGCCTTCCTGTAGCGAGCAGGGCAGGCAGCCTTCCCTCCCTGAACTCCTGAGAGTGATCATCCCTGCTCTGCTTGCAACTCCCTTTGATATTGGGCTCCTGGGACTTGATTGGTTATCCCACAGCCCTTTCCCATTGGCTGCTGCTCCCTGGCCCTCTTAACCCCTTCCTGGCAGATGCAGGGTAGTCATCCCGCCACATACCGCTAAAGCTATTTGCAAACATTTCACAGTAACTTTACAATTATCAACAATTGCAGCACAACTTGTGCTCAGTCAGTGGCCAGTGGGGGAAAACTGATGATATAGTCTAATCATATGATGATAACACTCTTTCCATTCCACTAATGTCTCTGGAAGATGTTAACACCAGCTACAAAAGTTAGACTTTTTAAAATCAGCGGATTCAGATAACTTTTATCCAAGAGTTTTAAAAGAGTTGGGTGGACAGCTCACTGGATCATTAATGTTGCTTTTCAATAAGTCTTGGAACACTGGGGATGTTCCAGAAGACTGGAAGCAACTTAATGTTGTGCCAATTTTTAAAAAAGGCAAACAGGATGACCTGGGTCATTATAGGCTTGTCAGCTTGACATTGATCCCAGGCAAGATACCGGAGCAGCTGATCTAGGACTCGATTAATGAAGAGTTAAAGGAGGGTAATGTAATTAATGAAAATCAACATGGGTTTATTGAAAATAGATCCTGTCAAACTAACTTGATATCTTTTTTTGATTAGATACAAGTTTGGTTGATAAAGGTAACAGTGTTAACGTAATGTACTTAGACATCTGAAAGGTACTTGCCTTGGCACTGCATGACAATTTGATTAAAAAACTAGAATGGTTTAAAATTAACATGGCACATATTAAATGGATTAAAAACTGGCTAACTGATAGATCTCAAAATGTAACGATAAACAGGGAATCATCGTTGAGTGAGTGTGTTTCTATTGGGGTCCTGCAGAGCTCAGTTTTTGGTCCTATGCTGTTTAACATTTTTGTCAATTATATGGAAAAAAACATAAAATTGTCACTGATGAAGTTTGCGGATGACGCAAAAATTGAGGGAATGATAAATAATGAAGACAGGTCACTGATTCAGCGTGATCTGTATTGCTTGGTAAACTGGGTGCAATATGGGTAAATGCAAATGTATACCGCTAGGGACAAAGAACATAGGCCATGCTTATAGGTTGGAGAACTCTCTCGTTGGAAGCCGTGACTCTGAAAAGGATTTGGGGATCATGGTGGATAAGCAGATGAATATGAGCTCCCAGTGTGAGGCTACGGCCAAAAGAGTTAATGTGATCCTGGGTTGCATAAGGAGGGGAATCTCAAGTGGGAGTAAAGGTTATTTTATTTTACCTCTGAATTTAGTACTGATGTTATTGCTGCTGGAATGCTGTGTGCTGTTCTGGTACCCACAATTCAGGAAAGGTGTTGATAAATTGGAGAGGATTCCTCGAAGAGCTACAAGAATAATGAAAGGATTAGAACACATGACTTATAGTGATAGATTCAAGGAGCTCAGTCTATTTAGTGTAACAAAGTGAAGGTTAAGGGATGTACATGGTGAATGAATATTTCATGATGGGCTCTTTAATCTAGCAGAGAAAAGTATACTATGATCCAATGTCTGGAAGTTGAAACTAGACAAGTTCAGACTGGAAATAAAGCATACATTTTGAATGGCAAGAGCAATGAACCATTGGAACAATTTAGTAAGAGGCATGATGGCCTTTTCATTATTGACAGTTTTTAAATCAATATTGACTGTTTTTCTAAAAACATTTGCTCTAGGAATTATTTTGGTGAAGTTGAATGGCCGGAGTTATACAGGAAGCTAGACTAGATGATCACAATAGTCCCTTCTGGCCTTTGAATATATGAATCTACAAATCAAACAGCTGAATAAGGACTAGGCTTCAGTTAATTTGAATTGAAAATTTTTTTTTTCAGTTTCTCATTGCCAGATCATGAACATTTTCTTTAGGAAAATGAAATAGAAAAGACTTATTTACAGCAACTCATCCCTGAGCCTTTTGTTGTTTTTGTCGTTATGTATGACATAGTGAGGTAGACACTATGAATAGAGTTAGTTGGAAAAAAATGTATCCTGTAGAAAATTTTGATGTTTTATAAAAAAAAAAGAAAGAAAGAAAGAAAGAAAAAGGGGGCGAGGGGGGTTATTCAATGAAAATTTGAAGTTTTCTACAAACAGCGAACACTTGTTGCAAAAAAAAAAAGTTTTATCAAAAAAATCTATTAAACATGTTTAATGGAAAAATTTTGACCATCCCTAACTATTAGTAGAATCCAATGAAATATATCAAGTGTTTGTAAAATTAATGGAGGTGGGGGCGGGAGAGAAAAATTCCACATATGAAGAGAAAAGGAAATGAAGGAGGGCAGCCGTTTGGCCTGTGAAGAGAGAATGCCTGGGGGCCATGTTAAGAACTGTCCATGTCTTGTTGCTTTGCTCTGAAACTGTGTGTCTAACTTCAAGTAAGTGGAATATAGTGAAGCATAGGTTCAGATCACAGGGTGTTATCTAGAGTTGATTTTAAAAAAAAGGAGCAAAGCCTTTCAATGAAAAATAGCCGTTTTCCAAAACCAAAAAAAATTTTCATGAAAAGCTTTCCATTTCTTCTAAGTTTTTGTTTTTTGCTGAAAACAAAAATTGAAATTTTTTTCTTTATTCACTTATCTCCTTTCACCTTCTTTGTCATTAAATGCAAGAAAAGTAATGCTGTCTAGGGTGGGGTGATTTTTTTTTGCTTTTGAGTTATTCTTTTTTGTCTTTTTGCTACACTCTAATTTTCCCAAGCTGTTTCAAACTTCTGCAAAAGGAAAAAAAGAAAATACAAAATGAAAATATGAAGAAAAAAACATCTTTGAACATCACACATTTAATTGCAGTCAGTGACTATAAAAAAGAGAAAAACAAAAAATATTGCCTGAAAAATTTCATGAAGCCAAGTTCTGTGAAATGGAAACAACTTGCAGAATGTTGGGAATCATTAGGAAAGGAATAGATAATAAGATAGAAAATATCATATTGCCTCTTTATAAATCCATGGTACACACATATCTTGAATACTGCATGCAGATTTGCTTGTCTCATCTAAAAAAAGATATATTGGAACTGGAAAAGTTACAGAAAAGGGCAACTAAAATTATTAGGGTTATGGACAAGCTTCCATAGGAGAAGAGATTAATAAGACTGAGATAATTTAGTTTAGAAAAGAGATGACTAAGAGAGGTCTATAAAATCATGAGTGGTGTGGAGAAAGTGCATAATAAAGTGTTTATCTACCCTGTCACATAACACAAGAACCAGGGGTCACCCAATGAAATTAATAGGCAACAAGTTTAAATTTTTAAAAAAAGGAAGTATTTCTTCACACAACACACGGTCAATATGTGGAATTCCTTGCCAGAGAATGTTGTGAAGGCCAAGACCATAACTGGATTTAAAAAAGAACTAGATACATTCATGGAGGATAGGTCCATCAGTGGCTATTAGCCAGGATAGGCAGGGACTGTTGCTTGCCAGAGGCTGGGAATGGCAGACGGGATGGATCATTTGATGATTACCTGTTTTATTCATCCTGTGAAGCACCTGGCATTGGCAACTGTCAGAAGACAAGATACTGGGCTAGATGGACCCTTGATCTGACCCAGTGTGGCTGTTCTTAGGTAAAGACGTCAAGATCTTTTTCTTCAGTGGTAACAGTTAATTTAGCCCCCCCCCATCATTTTGTGTGTACGGTTGGGCTTAGGTTTTCCATGTGCCTTACTTTGCTCTTATAAACAATGAATTTCATGTGCCATTTTGTTGCCTGGTCACCAGTTTTGTGAGATCCCTTTGTAACTCTTTGCAGTCAGCTTTGGACTTAATTATGTTGAATAATTTTGTCTCATCTGCAAATTTTGCCATCTCACTGTCACATCTTTCGCAGATCATTTATGGATATGTTGAACAGGACAGGCCCCAATATAGATCCTTGTGGGACCATGTCTGCTCACTTTGCCTGAAAGTCCTTGGTGAAGGACCATGTCAAAGGCTTTCTGAAAGTCCAAGTATAGCATATCTAGTATATATATATTATATATATATAATCACCCTTGTCCATATGTTTGTTAACCCCCTCATATAATTCTGATAGATTGGTGAGGCATGATTTCCCTTTAAAAAAACTGTGTTGAATCTTCCCCAACTTATCATGTTCATTTATGTGTCTGATAATTCTGTTCTGTACTATAGTTTCAACCAGTTTGCCTGATACTGAGTTAGGCTTACTGGCCTGTAATTGCCAGGATTGTCTCTGGAGCCTTTTTTAAAGATCAACACTACTTTAGTTATCCTCCAGTCATCTGATACAGTGGCTGATTTAAGTGATAGGTTGCATCCCACAGTTAGTAATTCTGCAATTTCATATTTCCTTCAGAACTCGTGTGAATATCATATGGTCCTGATGACTTATTATTGTATAATTTACCCATTGGTTCCCAAACCTCTACTGACACCTCAGTCTGGGATAGTTCCTCAAATCTGTCACCTAAAAAGAGTGACTCAGGTGTGGGAATCTCCCTCATGTCCTCTGCAGTGAAGACTGATGCAAAAAATTCATTTTGCTTTGCTGCAACAGCCTTGTCTTGCTTGAGTGCTCCTTAAGCACCTTGAAAGTTTAGTGGCCCCCTCTGACTGTTTGGCAGGCTTCCTGCTTTTGATATACTTAAGTAACCTTTTTACTGTTCGCTTTTGTATCTTTTGCTCTTTGCTCTTCAAAGTCTTTTTTGGACTGCCTAATTACACTTGTAGGGCCAGAGTTTGTTCCCTTTTATAGTGTCCTATACTCTGGTGTATGTTCGGCAGTAGCTGGGTGGGTTGAAGAGGACTCTTCATTTATGATTCTTGTGGTAGCCCTTTCTTTGTTACATAGCAACCTACATTTCAATAATATTTTAATTGTAGTCCCTTTATGTAGTTTAAAGTTATTTTTTATGAGTGGAGCGTAGCTTTGGGAGTCAAGAGAAACTTTTCTACTTTTAGCAGATGCAGTTTAAAGAAGTTGATTTCTCAGGGATATTGCTTGAATTAGCAGCTAATGTGAGTTTGGAGTTTAGCTCAGTTATTTGCCTTATTTATAACATTATTTGGAACAGTTAGGTTTTCATATGTTCTATTTAAAAATACTAAATTGTATCTTACTCAGCACACCTCTGGCTAGCGTGATTCAATGAAGACACTTCAAAAGGATGTATTTGTATAACAGTATAAGGCTTTCAATGACAAATCGAATAGGAATTATTTCAGAGCCAAACTGGATAAACCCTCTGGGGGAAAACACAAATGTGGACAAACAATATCTGCTAGAATTCTTAGAATAGAATCCAGATAACAGATGTTTGAATTATCAGATTCCAACTTGAAGTGACACCTCCAGTGATCCAATTCTCTAGGGCTTTCAGCTCACCTGTCAGCTGGAAAGACTGGAAAGACTCTCATTGACTTCACTGGGCTTTAGATTATGTCTATCTTAACCAACAGCATCACTTTAATTTGGGATTTGTTGGTGGCAGGAGGAGGAAAAGGACCAGGGAAAGAATCATGAGAGAGATGTAGACTAGACAATAGAAAAATACCACAGTAAGGAAAAAAATAACAAGAGTAAAAGTGGAAAGGTCTATTGTGGTGGTGGGGTTATAAGGAAGGAAAGGTAAATGGGAGAACATGACCAGAGGAAAGAAGGAGCCAAGGGAAAGGATGTGCTAGAGATAGAGGTTCATGGGAGTTCCAGGGGGCTAGAAAGTACATAGTGGAAGGGACAAAAAATCAACATTAAGTCAGAAAGAGGAAAAGGACTGAGAGAGAGAGTTAATGAAAAGGAGGGAACCATTTAAAGGTGGAAGGGATATCAGAAGGAGGGGAAAGACATAGCAAAAGAGCGTTCACAGTGGTGAAAAAGGATATAGGGAAGAGACGAAAGGTTCTGAAGAACATGAAAGAGTCCAAGTGGTTCAGGAGATAAAATAAGACGCTGTGATTGTGGAAGGAAGAGAGACCCCAAAAAAGGTGAAGGGGGAAGGGGCAGGAGATTGGGCAAGAACAGGGGATTATGCAAAGAGGCTCAAGAATTTATAGGAAATGAACGGAAGACATGCTGGACTTGTGAATGAAGCAGAGAGAGTTGGAGGCAGACTGGAGAATGATGAGGACTGGTGCTTTGGAGATGAAAAACACTACCTTGTACATATACTAAAGAACTCTGTCTTTTTTGTCAAGACACTTTTTTTTTAATCTTATCTTGGCCTTTCTCCCCTATCTGTTGATTTGATGGTACTGTGCTGCTTGCTAAAGGATAAATAAGTGTTAAGACAGTCTTAGGTGACTTTGGTCTTCAGGAACTAAAGTCAGTGCCTTTAGATAGCCCCATCACTAGTGCTTAATTGACAATATAAGGGCCAAGGCCTTTCAGACAGGAAAATGTAATCTACGAACTTGAAAACTGTTAAAAAAGAAGCCCTTACGACAGAGTGGAAGAGGCAGGGTTTGCAGAAAAGTAGACAGAACTCCGTGCCTCAGAAATAGGAGGATACCAGGGATAAATCCGTCCTATCTAAGTCTCGAGGGAAATGCTAAGCATTAAGGAAGACAAAATGTGTGTAGACCTTTAGATATTTTAACCCCTTTGTAATCAATACGCCATGTTCCTACAGAGAAATAAATCATACTTTCTTTATAAGAGGATCTTCTGAGTTACTGAATTTGCCTACACAACACCTGAAAGGAAGTCTACTGCAAGGGCCAAACCCAGTTGGACCTGCTGAGTAAACATTACTGGTAAATCGGTGTGCTATAACCTGGAGATCTGGTATAAAAGTAGCGTGAATCTAAGAGAGGTGCAGGTGCTGGGCTTGTTACCTGGGAAGGGTGTCCATAGAAAGACGGGGGGGTCAGAGGTACAGCTTACCCTGAACCATGACACATGGTGTTTTCTATCTGTCGCTTCTCAACCCTATCAGTGAAAATTGGTTACTATTTGTAAAGTGCTTTGAAGATGAAAATTGCTCCACAAATGCTAAGTATCTTCTATATCCTCATCTGATCGAAGGAATGCTGTAGTATTTTGAACTACAACTGGTTGGAAAAAAAATCTTGATTTAAGAGAACCCGAACTTTTTTTATGGCTTTTGTGCCTCCTCAAATGCATCTGCTGTGTCGGAAGTGTTGTTTTTCTCTCTTAGCAAGCCTGGCATGCAGAGAGATGGGATGCATTCTTACAGAAAGTTGGAGAGTTGAGGATTCAACAGGCGGGGTTACTTGTGACCTTGTTGGCTCTTTTATATTCTTTCTCAAGGGTAGCAGAGTAGTACCTAGAGGCCCCAGCTGAGATCAGGTCTGCATTGTGCTAGGTACTATGCAAATATACAGTAAGTGAGAGCTCTGAACCAAAGAGTTTACAGTCTAAGGGGACAAGATAGAAAACAATGGGGAAAAGGAATTCAAACAGATTAGGAACTGCAGGTCAGATTAAGTTGAAATCTTGGCCTCACTGATGTCGGTGGAAGTTTTGCCATTCACTTCAATAGGGCCAGGATTTTACCTTACATGATGTCCAACACTGCGCAGGAAGTCTGTGCCATAGTTCTCCTGAGTCCCAGCCAAGTGTCTTATCAATGAGATCATCCTTCCTACCAAAGAGGAAGGCTGACTTAGACTTTTATGGCGCCACCTTGCTCTGTCGGAGGTTACTGGGAGTTCTACGCATGCAAGGCTTTACAGGATTGGATCATTAGTCCCTGCTACATCCCCTTTCTCCATCTCTTTAGTAGACTATAGTTCTGGTGGTAAGCGTTCTGTGAAACTCAGGAGGTTCACACAGGAGGTTTATGTAAACCTTCACGGCACAATCTGAGTTTGGAATGTAGTGTTTGAGGTTTTGGGTTTTTTAAAAGGGAACGTCAACTGAAATGATCAATTTTTGCCTGTTTTGGGATAAAAACCATGTGAAATACAGAATTTCAGATGATTTGTACCTAAAAATATAAATCCACACAGGTTCACTCAAAACCACCTCAAACTCTCTTGAGAATCAGGCCAGGTTCACAAAATGTCACGTAAAATTAAAGCTGTTGAAGTTTCATGTTGGTAGCAAAGCTGAAAAACAGATTAAATTTGGTTGGTTCCAGGATTCTTTCTCTTCAAAATTTTGGCACTAATCCATCAGCAACCTAAAATGATATAGTACCAAGATATTTTTCAAAGAATTAGTAGTCCCTTACTAAAGAGTTCATTGAACAATATTTTATATGTAAAATGAAAATTGCTGCAACTAATGCAATGTAGAATAAGGGGGTAACCCTTTATGTGGACTGAAAGTGTATTTGGTGGGACATCCTGTCTCGTGATATTACATGGTGAATTGAAGACACACACTAAGTGACTTGCAAGCTAAATAAAATTTAGCTGGACTTGGCAGAATTTGATTTTTATTTTTTTTATAGTTTCAATTGATAATATTGATGTTTGTTTAAAAAAATAAAAATAAATCTTTACAGATGTGGGAAACTATGGGGGTGAGGGGTCAGACAACAGTTTAATGACAGTACACATTGACTCAAAAAGTTAAAGATTTATAACTGCTAAACACAAATTGTCAACGTCACATGTCAAAATATACAAAGTAAATATCCTTAAAACAACTCTAATAGTCCTCAAGCAGCACTTTTCTGACTTTGCCTATCTGTAAATTTTGGCTATTATAGATAAAAATATTTTTCATTGGTTTGTGTACAGCGAAATCAATGTTTACCAATATTTACTTATCTAATCTTTCTAAGCCTAAATTTAGCATCAGTCCTGTCCAAAAAAAAAAAAAAAAAAGGTGGTTGGAGTGTTATCTTAGAACAACAAGGGTCCTGTAGCAATTGCAGAACATGTACCGAATAAGTTCTATAGCAGGAGCAGGACTATGTATGCTGTTTAAGTCCAAACTGTTGTCTGGACATTAGCTAGCAGTCCCATCAGTCTTCTTGGAAAGCTCTGCTAATGGTAAAGCCATGATGAACCATCTGGAAAATAAAATAGAAAGCTCACTAACTGAGAAAAAGGCTAAATAGCGTTATCTGCCGGAAGGGTTCAAACTAGCAATGATTACATCTGTTTCCTGCAGTACCTGTTACATTATGCATTAATGGACTAAGTGGATATAAGACATACAACCATGATATTCTTTCAATATAGTTTAATAAATCAGTCCTATCTCACGAATAAAAAAGCATGGTAGCAATGTTAGTTCTGAAAACAAACACTAAGGAAGCTAACACAGAGATTAAGAATAGCTTTTCCATGTAAGGCAAGGTTGGTTGTTGTATACAGTAGATTTATCTGAGTTACCCAGTGAAATTAGAAATGTTAGAAATAAAGACTGGGGTGTTCCTAGAAAAATTATCAGCTTTTTATTCCCAGTTTTACCAGGTGGCAGAGTCTGTCTGTTAGCAATGGTTACCTTTCTTTTGCAGATGACTTCCTCCAGGAGCAGAAAGAGATGAAGGAGTCAGAAAGTAAGGATCAAAATTGCAAGTCAAGCAATTGAACCATAGGATGGCAAGAAGAGGGTCCACTTCAAATACAGTTTTCTTTTTCTTAATGTTGTTTGTTTCCTACATGCCACAATGACTGGTCATGTATAAATGCCATAGTTAGTTGCAGTTAGCTCCACCAAGGCCGTTAAGGAGCATTTCTATCTCATCTTAGGGGACATGGTAAGTGTTTCACTGAAGAAACCTTCTGATTTCATTTCAGTGCTACCATCTGGTGGGCAAAACGCAGATAGCAAAAAGTCATATCATAAAACTGTGGAACATTCTGATACAGTGAGTTTTTGTTTTATTTTGAGGAAGAAACATAAGATATTATTAAAACAACTTGAACATCTGGTTTGGGGATAAAGTCATTTTACAGTGTTGCTGCCAAGCCTCAGGGCCAAGCTTACAGGGAACAGCCTTCCTTCCAGCCCCTCCATAAAGCGTAATAGCAAATTGTAAAAAAGCACATTGTCCAACACAAATGAAGAACAAAATATACTGAAGCTATGGTTCTGCAGATCTTAGAGACATTCACCTGATGGATGGAAAGCCGGGGAATTGTAGAACAGTTGTACTTCATTTAATTCTGTTTTCATAAGCCCATTTCCCCATGTGATTCAAGCTGTATAACTGTGAAGGCCAATGGGGGGTGAGGGGAGGGAATGGTTTTGTGTTTTAATATGGGTAAGTCCTCCATGAACAAAGTAAAAAATCAGTGGTTTTCCCTTACAGTAGGCATTCTGAGGAAATGGAGGGGGAAAAGGAAAGCAAACGCAAAAGCATAAATCCTGGTAATTATTTCTTGAAGAGTTCTGTTGAGCTGCCCTACAGGAGATCACCACCCCTTCCTTTGGAACATTTGAAACTTATGGTGCGTGCATGTAGAGAAGGATCAGGGCCAGACCCAACCCTCCTGCTTTCGCCACCATCTGAACTTTTGTGGCTTTGTTAGAAAGGGACCAGCCAATCCAGTTCTGTATAGCTCTGTTTCAGATGCAGCTGCTCCTCAGCTTCTACCATTTATACATGCTTCTTCTCACTCACCAAACTTTACATGGGACATAAACCTGAACCTCTCTGGTTTTGACTTCTACAAATCCATAGGTGGTAGGCTTTAAAAATACCAATTCCACCTGAGGAATAAAATCCTGGATGGTAACACTCAATTCATGAGAGTTAGTTAATATATTGTATGACAATACATGGAAGTTCTATTTTGGCTCTTGATAAAATACTCTCGGAAAGTTTGAATCATTTTACATCTTTCAAAATGAAAGGACAATGGTTTCTGGAGAGCCATAGATATTTTTTTATGGCCAGAAGGAACTGCCATACTAATTTAGTCTGACCTGCATGATGGAAGCCATACAATCTCTCCCAGTAATTTTTTCATTAAGCCCATGATTTCTGTTTGACCTATAGCATGCTTTTAGAAATATACCCAGTCTTTTTTAAAGACTTAAAACGATAGAGAATCCACCACATCCATAGTGAAATGTTTTCAGTGGTTGATTATTCTCACTGTTAAAAAGATGGATGATGGCACAGTTTTGGCTGTTTGGCTGTTTGGTTAAAGAGATGGCAGAGTTTTGGCTGTTTGGTTAAATCTGGATAAACACTCAAAATCCTGGATGTTTAACTGAACCTCTTCAGTCTGCATAATTGATCTGGAAAATCCCTAAGAACAGCATTTTGTCAAGATATTGAAGTATTTCCTTTTCCTATGATCCCCCCAAAAACTCTTAGTTGCAGCGTAGCAGCATAAAGACCAGGGCTGTACCCAGACGCGTGCAGCATCTGGTCCCTTGCCACCTCTGTTACCTTCAGGAGACTAATATGTCATAAAGTCACCTAGGGGAGATGGTGGAAGTTTTCATTACAAGTGTTCATACTGCATGTGATCTGCCACCCATGACAGTTTCCAGGTCCCTCAACCATGGTTTCCCTACCATCCTAGTGATTTGGCTGGCAGGGATCAGTGTTGAATCTTCAAGTCCAGGGCAACTACTACCAGCAGCATTAAGGGAAGGGGTGAGTGGGCTTCATGTGTTTTCTTGTGGCTGCAAATGCCTCTTCTTCCCCCTCCTCCCCCCCCACCCGGAGCCACCTCAAAGAGCACAATTTTGGTCCCTGGTTTCAAAGCAACATCCTTGTTGTTGGGGAGAGGGGGAGAATGACATTGTCCACCTGCTGTCCTGACGCAGGTCTCCCAGAAGTTGCAGCACAAGTCTCATTGCCCATAGCTGGAACTGCACATTGGTTCATTGAATAGCTAGGGATTCTGGCTGTGTTCTGGCTTACACTTAAATGCAATAAGGAGAGTGTTTTTTAAATAGCAACCTTGCACTAAACCCAGGGTATGCACTGACAATGTTGCCTGGTGCTTTGCATGCCTTACAGCGGAAAGCTTGGCCTTCAGCACATCCTCCACACCAGCGGAGAGACTTTTGCAGGTTAGAAGGCGGAAAAAGAGAACGTGTAGCGACATGTTCAAAAAGATAAAGAACACCTCTGGGACAGATAACACAGAGCTAAGAACCTGGAAGATTTCGTTGTCCAAAAACTGGACATGGACATGTAGAGCAGGAGAACATCCCAGGCGCACGGGTGTGCCACGCAGGATGAGATGCTGCGGATTATGAAGGAGCAATCAGATGTATTGAAGCATCTGGCTGAGCTTCAAGAAAAACAACTTGAGGTTAGAGGCCCTCTGCAGTCCTGCAGATGGCCTGCAAGTATCACCAGTGTCCAATCCCCCTCTCCCAAGTGTTCCAGAAGGTGGGGTAAGGGGACTGTGCAGTAACCCTTCCACTCAACACCATGGGACGGTACCAAGAACAAAAGGTGGCCATTTGAAGACTTTGGGACAAGACTTCTGTGATTTCACAGACAAGCGACATTTATTTTCCCCCTCCCAATTTTAATCACACCTTTTGCTCAAGGTTAAATTGTTTTCCTGTTCTTTCGGATTCTTTATGATTATGCAATAAAAGTCAATGTTTTGTGCATGAAATACTCTTAATTTATTCCAGTCATGGAGGTTTGAGAGGGAAGGGGAGGTACAGTGAAACTGATGCAATGGAATGCATATTACTGTGACTTGTTACTGAAATGGGTTTGCAAAGCCTCCTGGAGAAGCAGAGCTCCTTGCTGAGCAATTATTATTGCCCTGGTATCTGGCTGCAAGGGGTATATGGGTGAAAGGGTATTAACTGACTGCAAGCTGTGTGACGTAATTGCAATAACCGTGAAACCATGTGAAACTCTCCTTGTCCAGGGTTCCAGTGTCAGAGCTGAAATTCAAACCAGGTTTGTAAAAAGATGTGTTCCTTTTGAGCAAATCTGATCCTGGTTTTAAGCAAATGTGAAATCCACCATTTTGCATGGCGTTGGTGTGAAGCTTGGTGGTTTCAGATGTTTCATTTTGAGTTGTTGTGTTCCAAAGTTCAGAGTGAAATTCAGTGGCATAAGCATAGGCCTGTCAAGGTAGAAGAAAACATGTGCCTGTCCTTGTTGAACCATTGCATTTCATAAGATCCTCTAATAATTGTCAGTTTCTGATCTTTACATTTTCTTTGCTTTTTTACTTTCTCTTAAATGCTTTTCTTTCTTTTTATGATTCAAAAGTAATGTGATGCTGGGTGGGATCCAGCAAGCCTTCTCTGCTCCCTGCTGGAGACGTCAGCACCCCGCTCGAGGAAAGTCCATTTGTACTGGGCTACCCACAAGACTTAGGTCTTGTCTACGCTAGAAAGATAAGTCAACCTATGTTAGGTCAACGTACAGCTGCTGTCCACACTACCCTCCTTGGGTCAGTGGTGTGCATTCTTACCAGAAGCACTTCCACTGATCTAAGAGGGGCAGTGTAGGGAGTTGACATCCTAGTCTCTCAGCTCCATTGGCAGCTTCCTGCTGAGAACCTGTCTGCCCCACAGGCTCCTGGGCTCCTGGTGGGTTTCCCCTGCCAGCTCCCCGTTCCATGCTGGGAGCCAGGGGAAACCGCCTGAGGCTTTTCACTCCCTGGAAGCAGGGTCCAGCTGCCCTGGCTTCCTGCCCCCCTCCCATCCTCTCCTTACTGAGAGCCAGTGCATCCACTGAGCTGGTGAGTGGGGGGCAGCTGGGCTCTACCTGCCAGGTTTTCTTGTCACTGGAGTCATGAAATGGACAAGACTGACAGCCAGCAGCTGGTGTAAGGAGCACCGTGTCTGCACTGACACTGCATCACCCTAAGCACACCCACGTAAGCCCTACACTTCTCGCTGAGGTGGTTTTATGTTGATGGCATAGCAGGGGAGTAACTTTGTGGGAGGAGCATTTCTGTGTGGACACCTCCACTGTTTGCTTGGCAAAAGCTGACTTTTGTCGACAAATCACTGTAGTGCACACCAGCCCTTAGTCCTTCAGAGACGAAGAAGGGTCAGGAGAAGACACTCACCAATTGGGCGCCAGTAGGCCAATCAAGGAGCCTTGCCCACTTCTTCTCAAGGGCAATGCGGGTGAGACTGAGACAGAGGAGGAGCTGCTCCTCTGTGCTAGCCTACACCTCCAGGCCAGGTCAAGGCCTTACCCTCAAATGCTGCAACTACGCCCTGCCCCCACCCCCATCTTTGAGTTTTGTGTGTTTGTTTAACAAAGGCTGAGTTTTGTTATCTTATAGTTATTTAAAGACTGATGCTGAGATGATGGCATGGACCGCCCGGCTCCAAGCAGGTGCCCATAGATGGGGCACTATGGAGCAGCACCACCTGTGACAGACGCATAATAGGGAGCAAATCTTAAACAGTGCAGTGGTTTGGTTCAGATACTCATCCTGTAATTCAGGGGATTATTGAAAATGAATCCAAATTTACAAAGACTTCAGTGATTGAGAAATTTCTTGGGAACAGGCTTTCTACTGAGATTTCTAGAACTTTCCAGTTCTGGTCAGATTGGAGGTGTTGCAACTGCAGCTTTTTTCATTAAATGTCCTCACTTTTGCTCTGATCTGTTATGACTGATTCATACATCCAGAGGCCCAAACCTGCAATTAGATTCACACAGGCCCATCTCGCTGCCCAAACATGGAAACCCTTTAAAGCCAGGAGCTAGACAAGAATAAATATGTTTAAAAAAAAAAGTAACTACTATATCTGTGTGATAAATGTCTAAGTAATAAGTTATTCGTGGTATTGGGCATCTTATTCTTCTCTCTTTAAAGTTCTGGGCTCTAATAATTTATTAAATATTTTATATATTACAGAAAATGTCAGCTTTCTGTTTAATGTAGTATTCGGTATATCATCTTCTTCAGCTGCAGTCGTATTACTTCCTTTATAACTAAGGATGAGCCTGGCTCAAACCTCCAGATCTCAACACTCACTCCTCTAAAAGTTCTGATCTATATCTGAATTTTTTGCCTTAGGCCAATCTCATCTCATAGGACCTGATTCAACACCTGTTAAAATGAAGAGGGAAAAACTGTCATTGACTCAATTGGGCTGTATGTTTGGAGCTACAGTACTAAGATTTGTAACATAAAGAAACCTAATAAGACCCAGACATTACAGATAGCCAAAACTAAGGGCATGTAATTAAATAAATAATAATAAAAAGACAAGATATTTCCATACAGCCAAGATAAAGTTCAAAGTGAAAGCAAAACACATATTTTTATTTATAGCAGAGATTTATGATCAGATTAGGAGAATATTTAAATATGACAGTTGCCATGTTTATGGGCTGCATAGCATGTTCACATGCAGACAAATAAAATGTATTTCAATATCTTTAGACTAGACTCTGTTTTTATGCCAGTATTCAGGCTAATGAAAAGAAGCTGCTACTGCACATGAGAAGAACTTTATCCAGATGTTGGTGTTGGTGAAGTGTAATATGCACATGTTGCGGATGAAAGCAGTACACAAACACAGATTAGAGATGATTCTACAGCTGATGAGAATGCAGAAGAGTCAAAATGAAATAGATTTTGCATTTGTGCTGGAAACCCATGATGCATCTGGCTTTTCTTTTGTGCTGATGTAAAATTTTGTAGATCTTTATTGAAATCCTGATTTTAAGATTCCTTTGGAGTTTTGAGGAAAAGTATGTAGGCTTCAGTATCAAGCTTTCCTGTCTCTAATAAATTCACCATATCTGCAGATAAAACAGTTTCACTTTAAGTGTTGGCCAAAATTGCATGCTACCTAACATGCTGAATTTCCTACATCATCTGATGGGCTGTAATTCTTTCCATTCTGGTGTGGCCTTGCTAGATAAAGAATGCAGCACAGGGAATTCTCCCTTTATTGTGGAACAATCATCCCTTAATGCCCAGAACTACAACTACTACTTGTGGAACATGAAATCACTGGAACCATGAAACTAGATATGTACATAGACATCCTCTGAAATTTAGTGGACAAAATTAATTCCTAGTGTAAATCTATAGAATGGAGGCATATCACCAGTCCATGGGGATTACACCAAGGATGGATTTGGCTCAGTAAGTATCAGACTAGAATACTTACTGCCTCATCCACTCCAGAATTTCAATTCGAAAAAAGAGAAATTAAAATGCTACTCGTAAAGGAATATAGAATATTTTTGCAAGTCAGAGTTGTGTTAATAGCTGCACAATGCCACCCTTGTATCCCTGCAGGATTGCTTTGGAAGGATGTACTTAGTGCCATAAAAGTTCCAAATGGAAGCTCATTCTATCTGTATTTTTGCACAGACTCACTGCTCACTCTAATCTTGGATGACAAAAAATTCATTTTAATAGGTGTGATATTTATGGTGGAGCCAGAGCCATATTTAGGGAATGTAGGGAACATAGGGAATGTTCTAATTGTTCTTCTTTTTCATCTTCACGTGAAAGTGAACAAGATACCTGTGAGGAAGTGTGTGCCAAAAGGCTCCACTGAGATCTTTCATAGATGCTTAGATTTTTAAGAAGGAAACGTCATAATCCAGTTTGACTTCCTGCATAGCACCAGCCATGGCATTTCAACCAGTAATTCCGGCATCAAGCCCATAATATTGTGGCAATGTCATTTATTTGGCTATTTCCCCTCCTTTGAAGAGAGCAGGATCATGGTGGGTAAGAAAACCATTACTAAGCCACTCTTTGACTTCAGAGTCAGTAGGATAATGGAAATTCTTAGTGGCTCATTTCCCTTTCATCTGGTGCATGTCCTGGCCACTCTTGCTTCATTACACTACACAAGACAGAAATTTTCTTACTCTGAGGCTTACTTTTAATTTAATTCAAGTAAGCACCAAATGCCAGTCATTGATGAAATGAATAAGGAAAGGATTCCTCTATTTTGTGTTTCAACCGCCAGGTCTTGAACAGTCTGAGAAAGTGCTACTGCATTTCTGTTGTTTTACTTATTATTGCAACTTTTGTTTGTTACACCAAGGGTATGTCTACACTGTAGCGAGGAGCGTGCCTCCCAGCACAAGGACACAGACAGGCATTAGCTCCACTCAGGCGAGCACACTAAAAAGAAGAGTTTGGTGAGATGGGTGATAGCTTGGGCTCGCTACCTAAGAACATAGCCAGGAGTTGAATGGACTTGCACTTGGGTGGCTAGTCTGAGCTGCTGTCTGTGCCGAGGCAGTCACCTTGCTGTTCGTAGCGTACTAGCATGAGCAGAGCTAACATGTCTGTCTACCTGCACTAGGAAGCCCCCTCCAAGCTACCGTGTAGGTGTGCCCTAAAGCAAAACAGTGCCACAGTTACCTCTATTATGCACCAGAATAAAATCTTTCTTGCAGGTAGATGTTGGAGGACAAATAAATAAAGAAGCTCTTTGGAACAGGGGAACATCTTTGTTCTGTGTTTATGCAGCGACTAACACAATGGGGTCCTAGTCTGTGACTGTGGCTCCAAGGTGCTATGGTACTATAAATAATGAATAATTAATATACTTCATTTAGACCAGGGGTCTCAAACTCGCGGCCCGCGGGCCAACTGCGGCCCGCGGGCTTGTGTCATGTGGCCCGCAGTCCGAATCCGGCCGCAGGCTTGTGCTGTGAGTATTTTCAGAGCGGAGCTCAGGCAAGTTGTGGCCGTCTTAAAAAGGAAATGGCCGCCGAATGTGGCCCCACAGGGAGATTTAACGGCGGAGAGTGGAGTCTGCAAGTCCCTGTGAGAGCCTCTCTCTCTTCTACTGTGCCGCCGAATTGTACCCTGAGGGGAGATTTTTTCGGCGGAGAGTAGAGCATGAAAGGTAGAGCAGAGAAGTGTGTGTTATGCGTGGCCCCCCTGAACTCAACTCAATGTAAATGTGGCCCGCCATAGCAATTGAGTTTGAGATCCCTGATTTAGACAGTGTTTTCATCAATGTATGTTGATTGCGTTCATTGTATTTATTGACTGGTTGACATGCCTTCCCATAACTAACTTAATGCAATATTTTTATTCTTTCTTTACCAAGTCTCTGCAATTAGGGAGCTGAAGTGCTGAATTTAGCTAAGCCTCCCCAAACAGGATGTGGTGTACCTCCCTTTGGAGGTACGCTGGCCTGCCACTTTTGTTGTGCCACTGCTTAAACAGTGCACAGGCCATGGGCCCACCCATGTTCTGCCCCAAGGCCCCATTCTTGCTCACCTTCTTCTCCTGTAGCCCCGTAAGCACTACTTTTCTTCCTGTTCCTGCTCTGTCTCTTCCCTCCGATGTCCCTCCCTTGCTCTGCCTCTTCCTGCCTCTGCTCCACCCCCCACCCCCTAGGGCTCCCTGCCCACCACTCATTCCTCTCTGCTCCCACTCCTCTTCGTCGCTTGCTTGCTAGAGGAGCATCAGTGGGGTCTCAGGAAGAGGAGGCTGAGTGGGTGTGGGCCTCAGGGTGGAGTAGGGGGGCAGGGCCATGGTTTGGATGCTGGTGCCCCCCCTATGCTTCTAGGGAGCTTTAAGCACTCACACCCATCTCCCCAAATGCTGCTTGGCCAAGGTCCCAAAACACGAAGGTTTGGGAAATTCCCCTGACCAGCCTCGCTAAGTGGGGGTCAGGCTGGCGTAACATAGGAGACCCTGCTCAGCAAGTTCTGTCAGGCATCTGCCCCACCTCCTTGAGGAGTGGAGTTCTGTCAGGCATCTGCCCCACCTCCTTGAGATCATCCCCTCACCTACAGCTACAACTCTGACTTCAGGGCTCTGGACAAGCTTTTCCCTACCAGTGGGCACTGACTGACTCCAGGTTAGATGATACCTTCACGGATGCCACTGTAGCCCAAGTGCTCTGTCTTTCTGTACAGCCTAAGACTGTCCCTGACCTGGAAAATCAATGACTTACCTCTGATCCTGTCTGGAAACTATGGTTCTAGAAGAGGTAATCAGGGAACACTATGAACTCCTTCAGTTCGGCCTAATCCAGTCCCCACCCTTTCCTGTAATAGTCATTAGCCAAGCATGTCCCAAGTATCTCCTGGCAGCAGCACATTATATTGTTTATCTCAGAGTACTTTTGAACCTACCGGGCCTGGTTTCCTGGCATCCCCAGCCAGACATCCCACCTGAGTTTTGGGTATGTTGGGGAGGGCACAGAGTCGAGCAGAAGAATGGGCCTCTTTACTTCTAGGGTCAGCAATTTCTCTCCCCCCTGAGATATCAAGAATTGATGGATGGGTTTGAAAAATGAAACACGGATAGCTTGCCTCTACACACACCCACATTAATATGACTGACCAATATATTTGCAGCCTGATGCCAAGATATCATTTCAATGAATATACTCCCTGTCTGAGCATGAACTTGTAGCTCTTAAAGGATATATCCATGAGAATCTAAAAAAGCATTTTATCTAACAGTCCACATCTTTGTAAAAAAGGATGGATCTCTGAGGCTGTGCATGGACTACCATGCCTTAAATAAAATCATTGTACATAACTGATGTCTACTACCCTTGACCTTAGACCAGGGGTCTCAAACTCGCGGCCCGCGGGCCAACTGCGGCCCGCGGGCTCGTGTCATGCGGCCCGCAGTCCGAATCCGGCTGCAGACTTGTGCTGGCATTCTTTTTGAGCGGAGCTCCGGGAAGCTGTGGCCGTCTTAAAAAGGAAATGGCCGCCGAATGTGGGCCCCACAGAGAGATTTGACGGCGGACAGTGGAGTCTGCAAGTCCCTGTGTGAGCCTCTCTCTCTGCTCTACTGTGCTGCTTTAAAAAGGAAATGGCCGCTGAATGTGGGCCCCACAGAGAGATTTGACGGCGGACAGTGGAGCCTGCAAGTCCCTGTGAGAGCCTCTCTCTCCTACTGTGCCGCCGAATTTTACCCTGCGTGGAGATTTTTTCGGCGGAGAGTAGAGCATGAAAGGTACAGTAGAGTAGTGTGTGTCATGTGCGGCCCCCCTGAACTCCACTCAATGTAAATGCGGCCCGCCATAGCAATTGAGTTTGAGATCCCTGCCTTAGACTGAATAAGAATGGTTCAGATACTCACCAAGCTGGATCTCAGGTGGGGCCAGGGGATGAATAGAAGACTGTGTTTCAAACATGTTATGGCCACTTTGAAAACCAGGTGATGCCTTTTGACTTACCAATCTGCCCACCCCTTTTCAGCACCTGATCAATGATGTTTTGCAGGATATGTTGGAGCACCATGTGGTTGCCTACCCAGACAACATTTTAATTTATTCTGAGGATCAACCCACACATGAGCAACCTGTGGCCAATGTATTGGGAAGGCTCCACCAAAATGGACTCTGCAATGCTGGAAAAATATATATTTTGAACAACCTAGCATAGTTTCTCAGATATAAATATAGATAGATAGATATTGTCTCCCAAAGGGTCCGCATGACTCCATGTAAGGTAGTACCGATCTGCAAGTGGGAAATGTCCTGAAATATTCAAGAAATCCAATGTGTCATTGGGATTGCAAACTTTTATACATTCACACCTTCTAACCAATGTTTGTGAATAGGCCTCAGCTACTCTAACTGTATGGACTTTGCTATTACCTCCCCCCCCCTCGTTGTACCTCCTCCTTGACTGTATATATATATATATATATATATATATATACACCACCTATCTGATTTCCATTCCCTGCATCTGATGAAGTGGGTTAAAGCCCACGAAAGGTTATGCCTGCAAAAATTAAATTTGTTAGTCTTTAAAGTGCTACAGGACTCTCGTTGTTCAAACTTTTATAGGTGCTTTATATGCAGTTTCTCACAAATTCTGGTTCCAGTAACCTCCTTGCTTTGCAAACCTACCAAATTCAGCTGGACATCGGAAGCGCAACGTGCTTTTGCAAGCCTGAGGGATATGTTTACCACTGCATCCATCCTCATGCACCCCAACCCCAGCCAGCCATTCAGCCCGGAAACTGATTCCGCCAATGTTGCCATCGGGGTGGTGGTGTCCCAAAGACAGAGTTGTGATCAAGCGCTCCATCTCTGCACATATTTCTCTTGAAAGGTCTCCCCATGCAGGTATATGCTGATCACGAAAACCTGAAACACCTACATTCTGCTAAAGCCTTGAATCAACGACAGCTATGCTGTGTTCTTGTTTTCTCGTGGTTTGATTTCACCTTCATTTACTTCCCTGGCTCTAGGAATGGAAAGGCAGATGCACTTTCCAGAAAAGAAGAGTATGACAGTGATCCCAGAGAATCCAATGTATAGCCTCCCTACATCCTGAAGTCATATCACTTCCTTGGAGGGTCATTGCAATCAGACTCAATGACAACTATCTATTCTGTTCTTTGGAGTTATCCTTTTGCCCAGAAACTCCTAACCACTGATACCAAACTCTTCACTGAAATTACACAGAGGGATTGACACTTTCACATCCATAGGCATATTTTTGTCCCTGAATGAAACCCTCATCTGGAAGCTTTACTCCTATTCCACCATGTCCCTTGGGAAGGTCAGATGAGCCAAACAAAAACCATGTGATCTGATGTTCAGGCTGACGTCAGATCCTGCTACACCTGTCCCCTTACAAAGATATCTCTAACTAAACCCTTCGGAATGCTAATACCTCTGCAAGACCCTGGGCCCAGATCACTATGGCCTTCACTGTTGACCTCTCTGAATCCAAGGGTTGCTGCATCTTCTTGACAGTTGTGGACCAGTTTACAAAGATGGCACATTTCATCCCCCGCACACAGCTCCCCCTGCTGAGAACGTTGCCTGCCTCCTCATCTCCCATGTTTTTCACCGCCATGGCCTCCCAGACCAGATTATTTCAGACCGGGGACCCCTGTTTGTGTCACAGTTTTGAAGGGAAGTGTTCTACATACTAGAGGCATGTTGACATACATGAACCGCCTATCATCTGCAAACAGATGGCCAATCAGAAAGGATGTACCTGGTACTGGAACAGTACCTATGCTTCTTCATAAATTTCCACCAAGATGACTGGGCCCCACTGATTCCAAATGTGGAATTTGTATATCATTATGTGGACCATGCCTCATTTTGGAAGAGCCCATTTTTTGCTAACTACATTTTTCATCCCCATTTGCAAGCTACATTGCCCATAAGCCCACTGTTCCCTCAACACGGGACACGATACACCACATTTAACAAACCCAAGAGGAGCTAAAGCAACATTGAGATGTGATGTGGGCAAGGCAGTGTACAAGAATCATGCTGATTGCCACTGACAGGAAAGGTCCCACTTTTGCAATGGGACAAAAGGTGTGGTTATTGGCCAAACACCTCTCAAGACAGGCTGATCCATCTGAAAACGTAACCACCGGTACATGGGTCCTTACCAGATCTGAAGAGAAATCAACCTGGTGAACTTTAGCTTCGACTTCCCCGATCCCTCCAGGTGCATTCTGTATTTCATGCTTCCCTCCTGAAACCTTCCTCTGACAATCCCTTCCTTAAATGAAAACAACCCTCCCTCCCCTCTCTTGGTTGCCAGTTCAGTTTCAGGGACAAGAAGAGTCTCTCATCCTAGATTCCCAGACATGATGAGGGAAGTTGTGGTACCTCATTGATTGGGAAGGATACGAACCCGAGGAGTGGACCTGGGAACCAGCTCATCATGTACATGCCTCTGAAAAAGTCAACACCTTCCATAGGGCAGACCCCGATAAACCCAGACCTCAGATCACCCCAGAAGAGGATGTGATGTCAGAACCCTGGTCTTGAACACCAGTCTCAAACCCAGAGGAACTGTGTTCTAGGGAATCAGCCGCTCATTGAATTACCTGGGAAATCACAGACTTGGGTGGACCAGCTTCAAGGGTTCCACAACCTGTTTCCTGATTGGCCACATGATCTTGATCCTGATTGGCTGGTAACCCTATATAAACTTCCTGCTTCATTTCTGGCTTTGTCTGAACAACAAACTATTGCCCACTAGTTGTTACTTGCTTGACCCAGCCTTGCTGCCTTACATGATCCTGTCAGCTGCCTCACTGTATCTTCCCTGTAGATTGGATCACCTGGCTTTCAGACCACTGATCTGGACTACCCTTTGACCCACCTGACTCCTGGACATCATGAATATTGAGGAAATTCTCCTGAAGCTTTTAAATCCAGATTTAAGATTTCTTTGTGCCATGGGAGTGGTGCATAGCAGACTTGGCAGGGCTGTAGATCTGTCCTGCTCTCTAAGCATACTGTGAAAGGCAGGCAACTTAGAAACTCAGAATCCATTCTGTATGTGCTGGCTACAGTTCCTGCTTCCCCTGCCAATATGCTTATGGTTTGGCATTTGTAGAAGCATCACAGCTGTCCAGCTGATAAACTGACACACTTTGGGTGGCCCTAGTCTCTTGAGATTTTACAACTGCTGTTGCTCCACCAGATGAGAGCCAAAGTCTTCCAAGCTCCCCCACAGAGACTTTCCTTGTACACTGGTGTCAAGTTCAGAACAAGAATCCAGAGCAGACGTTTGATTCCTGCTAACACTCACATCCTTATACCCTGCTCTCCCTCAGCTAACTGGTGTCTGTGATGAATCCATGTTTTCTGCACTGATTCATCCTGGTAATCAGTAGCAGTTCATAGCATCCCAGCCACCGAGGAGTCCTTGCCCTGTGAAATATGAGGCATTTTATGTGCTTGGCACATGGATCCAGGATTATAAGCAAAATTTGTTGCAGTGCACAGTGGAATTCTGATTCCTGGATCTCTCAGCTGTGTGTGCTGAATGCTCAATACCCAGGTGAAAGAGACTGTTTGCCTACAATGAGACAATACGGAAAAAACAATGTCTCCAGCAGGAAGATTAGAAGGATAACTTGACTGATACAGAATTAACACAGCTCAGTCCCTAGGCCATCTCCATTTAAGGTCTACACCATAGGTAACAGGTGCTGGCTGGTGTGTATCTTGGACCTCATGTAGAATGCTTGCTTTACTCATAGAACCTTGCCACAATATAAAGAGTGGATTTCCACCACTTCACCCTCTCTGGCTTCACATGGTGGAAGGCGAGAGCATTCTGCATCACGTTTTGATATGCCAAGATCTTCTGGGCCATCTTCAAAATCCTGTCAGTATTCTCATTCAGTTCCAACCATGCCCACATCACTAAATGGAGGCAGCGTGCAAAGCAGAGGTCACAGACAACCCTACCTTCATGCACAGCTCACACCACACTGGAACTGGTGTTGGATGCCATGAATACAGAAGAGGAGAGAATTCATGAAGTTATTCACCTCCTTTGTTTTACACAGCCAAATTCACTGCAATGCGTGATATCTCAAAATTGGACATAAATGTTGCTGCTGCTTCCGCCCCCAGTCGGAACACAACCCAACCCCTTTTTTCTATTCATCGCCCAAGCAGACCCAGTGGATGCTCTCATTCAATAATTATAGAAAGCGATCTATAAGTATGCTTGTCAGAAGCATTTCTTGCCCATAGATTTCTCCAAAGCATAATGACCTGTATCAAGCAGCATTTAGAACAACTGTAAGACTGCTCTCGAGGTGATATACGTCCAGCTTGATTCTTACCATCTAAGGGGTGGCCCATGGCCTCAGCACACACAGGGACTCTCACCTAGTATAAGTGAAAAGGACAATATCTAACTGCCAGGATTTCACTCTCATTATCCACAGGGGAGAGTCCTGAAGAATTTAATGGGGGTGAATCCAATATATTTCTGGGTAAGTTACTCAAACTATATAGAATTTAGTAGTTTTTTTAAAAAAACAATTGTATAGAATTCTATAACATGGATTTAATTCTCCTAAAAATTCTATAAGATAGTTCAAAAACCTACACTAAGCTTGTCATTTTCTATTACCGTCTCTACAACTTTTCTATAGGGGAAGGACCATTGCATTTTTCAGTGCAATTAGGGTGGTATTTTGAGGGTATCACCAAAGATCAGCTGGGTCATTCACTTGATTCCTGACCTTATTGAGGAATGATGGATTTGGGACTGCTCCTGCTCTGCTTCCTTAACAACAGTCAGTGCTCTAATGGATTCAGCAGAAGAGGGACCTTTTCCTCCATTTATAACCTGTGCACTGAGAGCAGTGGCACCTCATTGCTGCATCTTTAGCAGGACTACTTTTATGAGTGAGTGCTCATCTGCCTAAGTAAGGGTTGCACAAGGATATGTCAGAGCAGAGGTGTGCCCCCCACAATTGCTCGCAGTACCCTAGCTACTACTTTGCCTCTACAAGCATCATTCTCCTTTCACTCACCCCTTCTCCGCTAGGTCACACCCTTGGCCTCTTTTAGAATTGACACCTGTGAATAGCTGGGGATATCACCCCTACAGATATAGTCATTGCTTCACTTCAAGGTTTATGACCCACAAAATTGTCACTAGAAACCTAGCTAGTGTAGTTTCCATGTGATTTAAAGGTGGGCAGAGAAGTCTCCCTAAGGAAATGCAGTTTGACATGGCATTTATGGTGCAGTAAATGAAGACTCCATCTTTATTCCACAGACGCATACACACAAATACTTACAGCATTGAGCTCTAGGATGTATGTGTGGGGGACTTGTAGCCTGACAGAGACCTCTGTTTCTGGAGTGGCCTGGTGTACTATGCTATGCTTTACTATAATCTGCTTGGCAACAAGTAACATTCTAGTTCCCTCATGTGGCTGTCTATGGTACAACTCAAAAATCAGTTGGGCGTCTCAACAAAAGGCTAACCCTAGCTCTCTATTGATCAATCGAAGATAACAGGATAAAAATTCCATGGACCAGCCCTTCGCTCCATCTTCCAAGAAACCTGTTAGCTGAAGGTTATGATAATACCTCTGCTAGAATGACTTTTCTTCACCAATGACCATTCCCTTTAAAGTTTTTAGTCATGCTTTGCAGTAACTCAGACAACCATCTCGTTCCTCTTACCAACAGAAGGTTTTTGTGTTGATAGTATTGCCCAGAAACGAAATCCATGCAGTTGCACATTTTCATGATAGCCACTAATGTCTTCTTAGCAGAACTAAAAAATGATCTTTGTCAGCACTGCTCATTCGTTATTCATAATTCAGTGAACACTTTGTTGCTGGCAGAGTTTTCTTTCTTCAGCACTCACCTTCGTACATTTTCTAAATCCAATGCCAGAAAGGGAAAGGAGAAGATACCATCTGAGCTAGGATGAGAAAATTATTTAAAAAGATCAATTTAATATCTTAAAATGATGCACAAAATTAGATTTCCAGTAGCTTTTCGAGTTAAGGCAGGGGGTTGGTGCACAGCCAAATGTCTGTGCGGTCCCCAGTAACCCAAGCTGTTACGTGATTCTCCCCGCACGTCTTTGTTTGCTTGTTTACTTTGAGTGACTACAAGGACACTTGATGTGATAAAACATGGTCAATGTCCTGGGTCCAGCTGGAGACTAGTTAGGTTAGGATGTTATCTTTCTGGAGTTTATCCCCACAGCAGTGATGATAAATGTTCTGGGGTTAACTTTCTGTCGAATAAGCAGGTCAAGTTTTAAGGCACTAGTCCAGATCGTAAACAAGTCTGTCTATTTGGAGCCTGCTTTGGCAGCTGTGCTGAGGTTATTTGTATTCAAATATTTACTAAGCAATTCTTTATAAAGCTAGGTATGTTTCCGTGAAAAGCAGAGATAACGTTGGTGCTTTGTCCTATTTCCAGTAGCAGTACTCTGGCTACCTTTGTTACCACTGTGATTACACTCAGCAGCTTCGGTGCACTGGATTTGGTGCCACTGCAATTCTGGAACTGATCTGATTGTCTGCCCAAGGAGCAGAAGCAGAATCAAACCAGCTGCAGAATTCCACAGGCACGACATTCAGTTCACCAGAGGTGCTGAGACTAATCAGTGACAGGGAAAATAGTGAGGGGCTGTCAGAATAGTTTTGGGGAAATTCAGGATAGATGGAACATAAGAAGTTCAGCTCATCCCACACTCATGTATAAGCTCTATACAGCAGGGATGCTCTCTGTGTTTGAACACCACCTAGCACAATGGGGCTGTGGCCCATTACTGGGGCTCCTGCGTGGTACTGCAATATAAATTATAGTAATAATCAATCATACTTATGTTCATAATTGGAGAAAAATTGAACAGTTTGATCAAGACTTAGTGCAATGTAACTACTACAACTATTTTAGAGACAAGGCAGGTGAGGTAATATCTTTTATTGGACCAATTTCTATTTGTGGAAGCTACAAGCTTATGAGCTGCACAGACCTCTCTTCTTCAGGTCTAGGGAAGAAACAGAGCATCTGAACTAAATACACGCTGGGACAGATTGTCAAGCAGAAGGGGTGAGGTGGTGCCTTGAAATGAAGTGGGCAATTGGGGGTAGATTGTTATGCATAAAGGGTTTGAAATGGGCAATTAAAGGTTAGCAGGCAGTAAGGTGAGTTAACATTGTTGCAATGAGCATAAAACCCTGTTAAGTCCATGGTTACCGGTGTCTAGCAGAGTTATGAATTTAAGTGCTCAGAGTCACCTTTCAGAGGGGTTGTGTCGGTTTCCTTTGAGGACAAGAATTAAAAGATTAAGTATGGAGTGATTGCTTTGTAAGAAGTGTTCACCCCTGAGTGATAGGGTGTTTTTCTCTTTTTTCATTTTTCTGTGTGAGTTCGTTCAAGAGCAGAGTATTGTCTGATTTCACCTGCATAGTTATTTTATTTATTTTATTATGTTGTTTTCATTAGTTATGTATTATTATTCCATCTAGGTCAACCTAAAGGTGCACAGCATTTCACTCAAGAAAAAGGCATAGTCCTGCTCTCAGTTCTGGGTCCTGTCCTGTATTCCTTGCACACTCAAAGCTTTAATTGACTTCAATGAGTGATCTGAGGATGCAAGAAATGTAAGGTTTTGACTTGTATTTTGATATTAGAGAGCAGTTATCAGTGGTTCACAGTCAAGCTGGAAGGGCATATCAAGCAGGTCCCTCAGGGATCAGTTCTGGGTCCAGTTCTGTTCAATATATTCAGCAATGATTTAGATAATGGCATACAGAGCACACTTATAAAGTTTATGGAGGATACCAAATTAGGAGGGGTTGCAAGTCCTTTGGAGGATAGGATTAAAATTCAAAATGATCTGGACAAACTGGAGAAATAAATAGGATGAAATTCAATCAGGACAAATGCAAAGTACTACATTTGGGAAGGAACAATCAGTTCATACAAAATGGGAATGACTGCCTAGGTAGGAATACTGTGGAAAGGAATATGGGGGTCATAACGGATCACAAGCTAAATATGAGTCAATAGTGTAACACAGTTGCAAAAAAAGCAAACATCATTCTGGGATGTATTAGTAGGAGTGTTATAAGCAAGAAATTAGAAGTAATTCTTTCGCTCTGCTCCATGCTGATTAAGCCTCAACTGGAATATTGTGTTCAGTTCTGGGTGCCACTTTTCAGGAAAGATGTGGACAAATTGGAGAAAATCCAGAGAAGAACAATATGAATGATTAAAGGTCTAGAAAACATGACCTATGAGGGAAGAGTTAAAAAATTGGGTTTGTTTAGTCTGGAGAAGAGAAGGCTGATGGGGAACATGATAACAATTTTCAACTACATAAAAGGTGGTTACGAGGAGGAGGACAAAAAATTGTTCATGTTAACCTCTGAGGATAGGACAATCGGCTTAAATTGGAGCAAGTGTGGTTTAAGTTGGACATTAGGAAAAACTTCCTAACTGTCAGGGTAGTTAAGTGATGGAGTAAATTGCCTATGGAGGTTGTGGAATCTCCATTATTGGAAATTTGTAATAGCAGGCTGGACAGACACCTTTCAGGGAGGGTCTAGATAATACTTGATCCTGCCTTGAGTGCAGAAGACTGGACTTGAAGACCTCTCGAGGTCCCTTCCAGTCTCATGATCCTATTGGTGATAATGAGGAAAAATGGGTTAGGTATTGAAGAAAGGGAGGTGATTGTTCCTTAGGCTGACATGCACATGAGTGAAGAGAGACTAAAAGGACTGCATCTAGAGCTAACAGTTAAACTCTTTTGCTTAGGATAAAACTCTTCCTTTTGTTCTGCATTTTCCAGGACCTGGCTTGTTTTCTGGCAAAGAAAAACATGAAAGGACAGAGACAGGGTAGACAAGGACTAGAGGTTACTGATCAATTAGATTCAGGGTCTTTTCAATGGGAGGAGGATCGGTCCTAGGCTGTGCAGCATACTCTATCATGGATATTAGAAAGGACCTGTATACAGACATTTAAATTGTCTTTGTTAACAGTGCAACTGATTTCTCAAGAGTAGAGGAGGAGCATGAGAAAAGGTAGCTATTGATTTAGCTCTAGGGAAAAGATTGGAGGATGTGGAAGCGCCTTAAATTTTCAGTACAAACCAGCATCTAATCCCTGGAAGGGAGCTATGGAAAGGCAAATGTGTTGGTCACATGGTGGGAGGAAAGAAGGAGGAAAAAGAAATGCTAAGTAACAAGGTGAATTTGCTGGACATTTTGAATTTCAAATCTAAGCGAGAGTGAAAAAGAGGGAGCCTGGGGTTCTTCTCCAGAAAAAACAAAAAAAATTGAAGTTTACATGCAAGGTGGGATAGTGAGATGGTAAAAATGGTAAAACTTCCAACAGACCAACAGTGAGCACTTAGGAGAGCATTTTACTATCAAGAAAACTAGGGACTATGAACTGTGATGGCCAGATCCTCCGGTGATTTAACAGATGATAAATATCAGCAGAGCTTCATCAAAATCACTGTAGCTAAGATGATTTGCACCAACTGCAGGCCTAGCCCTCTGGATTGGAAATTCCCGCAAGTTATTCTTATCTTTATCCCAAATGACAAACGAGAATGCTTCTTTTATCACAACTTCTTACTGAGTATGGCTCCTCATCTGAGTGTAGCTCTCTCTTGTCACCATTTTTCATTCCATTTCCATTCTGTTCCTTCCCCCTTTCTTCTGCTCACTTCCTTTTCTTTATGATCCCTTTCTTGTCATCACTGCGGTCAGCTAGCATATAAGTTTTTTCCCTTGTATGGTGGTGTAGATGTTCATGCTGCACAAAAAGACAGATCACTCTACAATATCTTTATTATTGTGTTTTGACATTTTTTTATTAGCATGTAATTATAGAATGAATTCCTTTGCTATGGCCCTGCTCCAACATTTTTGTATTTTATTGCTTTGCATACTGTCATAATTAACAATGATTTTTTTTAAGTGAGAAACTTCACTTCTTTTTTGCCCATTTGTCCTTGTTTTCATTAATTTTTCTCTGCTGCAGGCTAGGTTAGGTAGTTTTGCCATCCCTGGTGCTTCAGTCATCTCCTAATGTCCGAACAGGCTTTCTCAGAGGCAACTTTTCTTATCTGGGAGTTATTGAAGCAACGTTTTCATGTGGGATGGATTTTTTCTCTGTCTTCTCCTCTGTCTCTGCTTCTTGTCTTTTGGTTTGTCTTTGGCCTCGTGTCTTTCTGCTTTTTGGCTCAGCTCAGTAGTAGCAGAGGTGAAGCTATTGTTAGCTCTGGCTAAGACTATATTACAAGACGGAGTGATGCTTGTTTCTTCCGTAGTTAAGACGGATGTGAAGCCTTCCATTATAAACCTGACTTTGAATTCATCCCCTAATTTTGTCAGGATGAAATCAATCAACCTGAAATGTCACAGGCATGATCCTATGTCTGGCTAGAATTGTCTTGGAAAGTTTGAGAAAAATAAGACAAGGCATTTGGGAGATATAGAAATTTAAAAACGGGGGTGATCTCACTTGTTTGACTTTTTCCTAATGTGTGTGGTTTACTTTTTCCTAATGTGTCTGGTTTACTTTGTTGTGCCTGGCAAGGACTGGTGCCATGGACTCATCTTGGAAGGTTTGATGGCTATTATTTAAATATTAGTAACATCAATGTCTATGTACATTTGGAACACAGAGATGTTCTAAATATAGCAAGCTGGCTTGTATTTTGTTTAGAAATTACATCTCAGCTAGCTATGTGCTCCTTAAGCAATGTATCAATAATATGCACTTTTTAGGAAGAATATAGCCAAAGGCTATCAGGTACCTAAATAACTGCGGTTATGTGTTGTGTGAGGCTTGGGAAGCTTTCCACTTGAGGCATCTTGTGATCACCACAGTTCTTGCAGAACCTGCCACCTTTGCAGGGGTTCCTCTGGACTTTACAAGATACATAGGACCAATCAGTACCTCCCTGAAGTCTGAGAACGCTCCTCCATGCCTATCAGTGACCTGCGGGATGTTAGGGATCTTTGAATTTCTATGGCAGAGTTGGCCTCACATTGATTTTAGTGGAGTAATTTCTACACTTTTTTAAAAACCTAATGAAATATTGAGACATTAACCTTTGCTAAACTGGAGGTTCAGCTAAGAAAATAAAGTATGGAAATTCTAGTAAGCTGCGATAAGCATCTTGGCGTGAATGATGTCGTAGCTATGCCTGAATCTCAATACACAAAATGGTGAACAGCATGTCTATGAAAACCCAAAAAAATCTTTAAATGTCCAGATCCGGATTCTCTGGAGGTTCAAGGATGGTTCCTGAGTTCTCTGACCTTTGGAAAAACTGAAGTAAACCAAGAACAGACATAAAGCTCTCCCGGTGGCTTTTGCAACAGGGCATTGACTGAACTCAGCTCCCATGAAAGTCTTTGGTAAAGCACCACTGAGTTCAAAGAGAGCAGAGTTAGTCCAACTGTGAGCACTGTAGAAAATTCCATCCTACACTAATAATTCATGTATTTATAATGTACTCAAGCTGCTGTGCCACATGGTAAACATACAGTGAATACATAGTAAAGGCTTGATTGAAAAACCACCCACAATAATATAGTAAAACAAAGAACACACAACTCAAAAAGGAGTAGATAAATATGAGCCCAAGAAGCAGGGCATCAATAGTGAACACTTTGGTGACACCTGACATTACAAGATGTTTTGTTGAATATCCCAGTGCGTGGAAAAGCAGAGACTGGATTATAAAAGCCAATTTTTGAAACTGGTCAGGAAAATATCCTTCCTGGTCTTAAACATGTATGTAACCTCTTTTGCTGTCTCAGTGTCAAGATCTCCATTCCATCTAGGAGAATGCAAAGCAGGTATTAAACTGAAGAATGGAGAAGCTGACAGTAATGCCAAGAGTGGGAATGCTGCCACGCTAGAACAGCAGAGGAACAAGGGTTCCGGAATGAACATCCAGGCGTAAACGTGACAAGCTTAAATCAGAGCATGTGAGAATGCTGTGAGAAACATTAGCTACCTTCAGCGCTCAGTTTAGTTTGAGAAGGTTAAAATCTTTGCAGTTAGATTTCCCCTGGCCTTAAACATTTAGGTGATCATGTTTGGAAATTATACCTATGGTGACTATTTCATTAAAATACCTGGTATGGGAAATGTATTTTGTGACATGCGTTGGTGCGTGGTGAGAGAATCCTGTCCTTTTGTTTGGGTTAGCGTATTTTTATAGCATTCTTGTAATTTTGTGTTGGTTTTAAAGAACACTCTCATGCTGGCTCAGGCAACTTCCTATACTAGGAAAGTGAAGTGATCTCTTCAGGGACAGAGGACCCTCTTGCACTGCTCACTTCTGATGCTGATGCTGTACTGTAAAGATGGATCGCTCTCTGTAACAGGCCGCAAGAGTTTGTTTGAAACGTTCCATTGTGTTAGCAGGTGTTGAGCCTGCTGGGAAAGTGTTAAGTGGATTGCACTGATTCACTCAAGCAGGTGATTCATTACCCTCACCTGAACATAAAGGACAGCGGTGAAGAAAAGAAATGGTTCTAGGAAGTGAGCCAAGTAGTCTTAGCCTTCCTGAAAAGGTTTGTGCTGATTTTATAGGCCTAATCCAAAATCCACTGAAGTCAGTGGAAGTACTTCTGAACATTTTGAAGTGGTCATGAGCATCTCCAGGAAAGGGGTCATTAAAAATCTTGAAGCCTATGTTTCCAAAAGTGACTAGCAATTTTGATTCCTCAGTTCTTAGGGTTCCCAACTTGAGACAACTTAAAGGCATCAAACACAAGTTATTGGGCTCAGTACAGGGAAAACTGGGTGAAATTTAAGGGCCTATGATATACAGGAGGTCAGATTAGATGATCTAATGATCACTTCTGGCCATAAACTGTATGAATCAATGAAATTGAAAAAAATCAAAATTAAAGGGACCTGACTTTGAGTCTGGGTGCTCTGTACTTTTGAAACCTAGATCTCTTTAAAACTGATTTCTTGGATGAAATGTAGAAAAGATTTAGGAGTCATGATGGATCATCAGCTGAACATGAACTCCTGGTGCGAAGCTATGGCCGAAAGCGTGTAGTTCTCATGTGATACTTGGATGGAGAAACAGGGAAATCTTGAGCAGACATAGAGAAGGTATTTTACCTCTGTATTTTGCACTGGTGCAGTCCCTGCCAGAATCAAGAAGGATGTTGATGAATTGGTGAGGGTTCAGGGAAAAGCCACAAGAATGATTAAAAGATTTGCAAATATACCTTATAGTGAGAGACTTGAGAAGCTCAATCTAGTTAGTTTAACAAAAAGAAGGTTAAGGGGGGACTTGATTACAGGCTATGAGCACATACGTGGTGAACAAATATTTGATAATGGACTCTTCAGTCTAACAGAGAAAACTATAGCGTGATCCAATGTTTGGAAGGTGAAGCTAGACAAATTCACACTGGAAACACGGTGTAATTTTTTAACGTTGAGAGTAGTTAACCTTTAGAACAATTTCCCAAGAGTCTTAGTGGATTCTCCATCATTGACAATTTTAAAATCAAGATTGGATGTTTTTCTAAAAGATCTGTTCTAAGAATTGTTTTGGGAAGTTCTAGTCTGGTCTATCTGTGTTATACAGGAGATCCCATTAGATGGTCACAATGGTTCCCTGTGGCTTTGGAATCTATGAATCTATAAGCTGGGCACCCAAAAATTAAGGCACCTGGAATCACTTGTCCTTTTAGAAATGTTAGGCTTGAGGATTTTTTTTTTTCTTTTCTGTAGTAATATTTTAAAGATGAAATTCTGATCCTGTTCCCTCAACTGATCTACAGAAAGATTTGATTTATGTTTATGCCAAGTGTGCAATAAAAAATAGGCTCACACTATTTGCTCACACTCCAATTTTTTCTCTTAACTTCATTAATGATGATTTGCAAAACAACAGTTTATTGCCATCATATTCCATTCTCACTACGCTGTGTGGTTTGGAAACAGAAATATAATTAAGACCGCCTTTTAAATTATTTTATTTTATGTGATTGTTTCTACACATAAAAGCATTTTAAGGGGTTCCTAGCTCTATGTTTCTATCTTTAAACTGTACACTTGTCATGGATGAAGATTGACGGTCACACAGGAATAGAACCTACGCAATATAAAGATGTCATTTGGGAGCTAAAATTACATGGTTTTGTGCAATACTTATAAGCTGCAGCATACTAGCTCCCATTATGGACCCTATCCTACAAATTCTTATTCATGTACATAACCATTACTCATGCAAGTAGTTCCAGTGATTCCAAGGGGTTCAAGATTAGACTCTCTGTTTTTGATAACTATTAAAGAAAACAAAGCTCCTGCTGCTATGGGAGATGAAAAAGTGCTCTGGTTAACTGGGATAGCACCAGAATCTCCCAGACACTGTAGTGGTCTGTGAAAAAGACGGGTTTTCACAGATTTGGTGTTCAAACATAGTGATATTGTGACAGGGTGGGCTTCTCCTGCACTGTGCAGGAAAGAGTTAAACACACACTATGGGTGGCGGAAGTCCCACCCCCCCAGGCTGTGCTAGGCATGCTCCAACTGCTGCCCCAGTATAAAAGGGAGGAGCCCAGCTCATTCCAGGCTGACCACTGAGGAGAAAGGATGCTTGCTGGAGGCTCCAAGCACATAGCTGCTTCAGCTTCCAGCTGAGGGAATCAGAGGTCCTGGAGACCTGAACGGAGACCGCTGCCCATGGCTGACTGTCTGGAGTCAGGCGTCCAGAGAGCTACTGATGCCAGGGAACCCGAAGGCCCTGACAGGACCCAGATAACAGTGTTGGGAGGCACGGTAGGAAGTGTCCTAGGGGCACAGTGTGAGTGGTGTATCCTGCCAGAGACAGGTCAGAGTGTTGCAGTGGGATCCCTGCTGGCCATTATGGTGACCATCCCTGCCACAAACAGGGCCCTGGGCTGGGATGTGGTGGAGTCAGGGCCTTCCATCCTCCTATCCTTGCTGCCACTCCCCTTGGAGATGACAGCAACCCAGCCCCCCACACCCCTTGTACCAGAGCTTCAAACAGCAGAGGTGTGCAACCCCCTGCTGTAGTTATAAAGTGCTGGCTCACTCCGGCCTGCTTGAAGGCCAGGGCTACAGACTATCTGCTTGCCCCACCTGATCCCAAGGAAGCTATTGATTCTGGCCATTAGGCCATGCCACCCTGGCCCTAAGGGGTGGGCACTGTGACTTGGACCCTTGAGTCATACAGCCGGGAAGTTGGGAACAGTCTGGTAGACGGCATCCCCACAGATGCACTGATCCCCCTATTTTGCCCTCCATATGTCCTCATGGGGGAGAGTGGTGGTGGGGCTTACCCCATGACAGATATCAACAATATATAAATCCTAGTGTAGAGGACTCTCAGTTGGGGAAGAGGGTCAAGCCAGGTGATTTCAGTGAACAGTAAGCTCTTCTTTCTGGTGGAATAGAAGATTGACTCTGCAAAATCTATTGCAAATTGGCTCTAACCTTGTGAATCAAGAAAGTTGAGTGAACTTCGGGAACATATGTTCACTAAGCTCACTATATTGTATAGTAGATTAATGGTGGTAAGTACTATGATGACTTATTGTGCAGTTGTCACCATAGTATCTGGATGGATGGCATACTTTAAAAGAACACTTTAATATGTACTGCCACAAAAGACTGCAGAAATAGCTACAATCCCTGGTAACCAACCTTAGGGAAGCCAGCCCAGCCTTAGGAAACAAATACTTAGCTAAAGAAATGGTTCTTGCATGCTGTCCTGAAAGCGAGTAAACGTAGGCTCTGGTGGAGCACAAAAGGAACAAGTTCCACAAATTGGGAACCTCTACCAACAACTTGCTTCCTCCAGTCTCTGGAGTCTGATTCTAGGGATGGACAGCTAGTGCTAGTGCACCACAGCTAATTTCAACCCATCATGAGCAATAGTTAGCAATATTTGACCCCTTACGTCCCAAAACAAATCAAAATAGCAAACCCAAGCCGATTCATTTCAATTACATGTTTTTAGTCCATGTTGTTCATGCTTCTCATTTAGCCTTTTTTAGGCTTGGGGTGTATGCCTGTTCTTTTAGAAAGAGTCACCTGCATTTGGGTACTGTTGTTTGCACTAAATAATTCATGTCATACTTTTCCTCTGGCCATTATTTTATTATTCAAATATGGCATTCTACCACAAGAGTGCTGGGCAGAAATTAAGAAAATTACTGTTTGTTAAATATTAATCTTATGCTACCACCTGGTGGACAAAATATAAATAACTCTGAGCTACTGTACACAGGTATACTACAGTAAGTAAGGTTGGAAGTCACATCACCCATGGAAAAAGTAGATGTGTTTGTGATGCATCTGTGAGCATATCGGAGACTGAATCCTCCCTGTTAATTAAGACAATACAGACTACCAATGTGGCCAAACTGTGGTGTAGCCCACAGACCGTAATAGCTGCTGCAGGACACCCCCCCCCCCAAGTGCTGAGGACCTGATTCTCCTCTTGCATGGAGATTCAGGCCTATGGCCCCTGGATTCATATATCTAACAAAACCCTTGACCACACCCCAACCTCAGCCCTTAAGGCTGTCTCCCTGCAAGCTCTTGAGTGGAATGCTGCTTCTTGACCACCCTGGCCTACTGCAGGGTACCCAAGCGCACCCTCTCCATGACTCCGTCCTGCACAAGGGCATCACCATGGCTCTGCTACAGTTCATCCCTTATGCTTCTGTGGAGAGGGGAGAGCAGAATATGGCCTTACGTTCCCGCCAGTGAACCATTATTAATAAGAATGTTTCCTGAGACAGGACTAAGCAGCAATTCATCCCAGAGGGATGTAGCGGTGGAGGGGAAGGCACCCAGAGAAGTACTGGGTACCAGTGGCCTGACTCGCAGTGTGCAAGATGTTGCACAAGCAACTGAATGCTCCTCTCCCTCTAAAATATTATAGAAGGCCCTTTGCAGGTTGTGGACTCTGCCTCTTCAAGGACAGGTATGCTGTCGGTGAAGGATGGAGCTAGGGTGTTGGATGTTCTCTACTACAGTTTCCTACAATTTCATGGGGATTTCCTGCACAAGAAGATGCTGACCCAGTGTCATGAAAGTGGCAGGGAATGCAGAGTGGAAATCAAGCAAGATGCATGTGGGGTTCCCATGACAACTCAGTTATTCAGGGAGCACTCGGGTGGTTGGGGAGGCAAAGAGCAGCCCTCACCGTCTTCCCTCCTCTCACTCTGGCAGCTGCATGTATTTCCTAATGGCTTCTTGGGGAGAAATTCAGTGCTTCTAATATAACCCTAATGGCCTTTTGAGGCCACTTCCCCTTACAATTCCATGAGGACCCAATACTACCCCACCTATCTCTTTGTCCTTCCACCCCCTCACCCCTCAATAACTTATGACAGGTCCTTCACATCTCTTTTAAAAACAGAGGTTTCTGGTCCTCTGAATTGGATTTTCCCATTTAGGTCTTGATGAGCTATGAGTATGGAGCACAGGGTTAGTCCTTCCATACCTATAGTTGTAATTCACTTGCATGAAGGTATAAGAAATCAGTCTGTGTGGAATCTGTCTGAGCACTAGATCTGAACTAATTTCATTGGTTTAAAAAACAAGTAAATTAAAGATTTTTATGGCTTAGTTTAAAATTACATTTTCCTCCCAATGTGATTTTTAACATCGCCCTGGAAAAAGACTAGGTATAATTAGTAGAAGGAAAGTGATAGAATGCTGCTCTCTGATGTAGTTATGGAATTCTGGAGGAACCAAAATTCTTCCTTTTTTCTACTGGTGTCCTCAACTATGTGAGTCAAGGGTGCTGAACACCTCAAGATTGGGCCCTTATTCCCTACTTCTCCAGGTTATCAGTGAAATAAATGGGAATACTAATGAGTAAAGGCTACTGGCATGAGTAAGAGTTTTGGGATTGGGTTTCTTGTGCACAATTTCCTTTTTCATGTTTTATAACTGCATTTCATTATCTTATTCTGGCTTACAAACAAACATATACATGTTCCCTTGAGCTGTACAATGGCATGTCATTTCTCCACTTCCTAGGATCCTATAATGGGCCTGATGTCACTTTTATTTAAAATCAATGGTAAAACATTGGATAGATCCTCTGCTGGTATAAATTGGTATAGCTCCATTGAGACCAATGGAGCTATTCCACTTTGCACCAGTTGGTATGGCCCTAGGACTTCAATGGAACTAGGATTTGACCCATAAATCCTTTCTAATAAGGTTTAAGTTTTACCACTGATCATTGATACCTAGAGCTTTTTACAAACTGTGGAAAATTAGGCCTGGTGTACCTTCCGGATTCGGTGGCAGTTGACAGTAGATATGCAAGTGATGTAAAAAACTTGCGTATCTCCTGTCAACTTCACTGCATCTGTTCTGCATGCCGTCCACACTGTGCTGCGCCACTTACGGAGGTGGTTTCCTATGTCGATTTCTGGATTGACTGACACGGTGTACACAGACCACTCAGTCGATCCAGAGACATTGATCTGACGGCGGTGAATTTGCTCACGTCAGTATAGACGTAGCCTCAGTGAGTATCAAAAAACTGGAGAATTGTGGACATGAACTAGCTCTGCAGTAGCTAATCATGCAGCTGTTCTTAGAGCCTATTTTTTTTTCCATTCAAAATACTGCATAGTGAGCTGCCCTGTAGATTTCTAAGACTCTTGTCTTTTCATGCTATCATTCCTGCTTCTGGGCAAATGGAGAAGTCAAGTGCAAAGGAATCAAAGGCAATTCCCTCCTGCAAATTCACTTTGATCTTCCCTTAACCCAGTTGAGTGAAAGCAAGGTAAATAATGTGGGATCTGATAAAGTACCAAAAACTATGCATGGGGAAAAGGACTAGTTTAATCAGGTTGCATCCAACATAAGAAATACCATACAACACCAGTGCTATTTAAAAAGATATATATTAGATTTGGAAAAAGTACAGAGAAAGGCAACAAAAATGATTGAGTATGGAACAGCTTCTATATGAGGAGAAACTGTTTAGTTTAGAAAAGAGATGACTGGAAGGGAGATGATAGAGGCCTATAAAACCTTGACTGGTATGGAGAAAGTGAATACAGAAGTGGTGGTTACCCCTTCACATAACACAAGAATTAAGGGTCACCCAATGACATTAATAGGCAGCGGATTTAAAACAAACAAAGTACTTCACACAAAACAGTCAACATGCTGATCTTGTTGCCAGGGGATGTGGTAAAGACCAAAAATGTCACTGGATTAAAAAATGAATTAGAGAAATGAATGAAGGATAGGTCCTTCAATGGCTATTAGCCAAGATGGGCAGGGCTGCAAACCCATGCTTTGAGTGTTTCTAAACCTCCAACTGCCAGAAGATGGGACTAGATAACAGGATGGATCACTCAAAATTGCCCTGCTTTGTTCATTCCCTGAAGCATCTGGCACTAGCCACTATCAGAAGAGAGGATATGGGGCTAGATGGACCACAAGTGTGAATCACTATGGCTATTATGTTCTATGCATTTAATACTTTGATAGGCCTTTGGGACAATACATTTGTAACAGAAAGCATTAGGTTAAATCAGCGAAAGAAAGAAAATAAGGAATTAGAAAAAGGTTGCAACAAACAATAGTGGACAATAAGTTACAAACACAGCTCCTTCCACTTCCCAATTCCCTGAAGCTAAGAAAATGTTTAATAAGGGAGCAAAACATGAGTCAGATTCAGTTTCAAAGCTTGTATTTGTAGGACCCTAGAGACAAAAGGGTTGAGTGAAATCATTTTGTTTACTTAGATTTAAACCAAGAAATATGAACTTACATGGGAGTCGGAACCAAAATAACTGGTTGAAGTACAAGGCTTAAAAACTCTTTACAAATTTCATACCATCATCCAACACACATTCCACGTCAAGCCTAACAGTTTTGGGATCAATTCAGGAAACACTTAAACAATATATTTTTAAAAATTCTACTGAGACAGTTTTTAATACTCTTGTTGTGCAAAAGAGAAAGTATTGCCTAACCATGTCAGCTCAAGCCATTTTTAAAACACAACACTGCTTAATGGCCACCTTAACAGCTACTTACCCTCTGAGTTCATTTGCTGTGGCTATTTATTGCAATGTATTTAAAATTGGTCGATCCATAGTGCTTGTTGAATCTCAGTAAAATCTATGCAATTTGAATTATCTATTAATAAATATAGGGCCATGTCACTAAACCTTGTGATTTGAAATTACTGTAAATGACTTAACTCTGATCCTGAGGATGCATCCACTGCAGTTAATGTGGATCTGGAACAATAAGCAAATCCACATATGGTGTAAATCAGTGTAGCATTACTAAAGTTAAAGGTCCCCGTTGCTTTATGCCAGCTGAAGATCTAGCCTCATAAGTTCAGTGGTAACAGGCTTAGGTCACTTTAATTTCTAGTGGTATCCCAAATTGATTTAAACCAGCTAGTTCAGTTTCAGTTTTAGCTTCTAAACAAGAAGCGCTTTTCTGTCACTTAACCTTGTCTTGTCTTTGACAGTCTTGTGTGGTATTTTAGCTAGTTACATGTGATAAATGCTTCTGCAATAATATCCCAATGAACAGTGTCATAGACTACACACCTTGAAATATAACAACTAATTTAGCTGCAATTGAAGGGACATAGGGGTTTATTTTGACTACTTAAAAGAGCACTTCCCACCACCTAGCTAAATGTATATTGTGAAATTGCTTCTGCCTCTTTTATCCTAGAGTAATACAAATTTAATAACACTATATGCCAAAAATTATCTGCCATCCCCAGAGACCATATACCAACTGGGGACTGCAGGTGTGCATTATGTGCCAGTCATTCCCTGCCCCATCCCCCTTGCCTCTGACATGTTGGTGCTGTGGTGAGAGAGGGGTATGAACTTGCTGCATGGACTCTATGCCTGCTGGGGCCAACCCATGTGAATCACCAGAAGGGGACTTAGGCTATGTCTACACTGTCAGTGGCAAAGTTGCCATTGTCAGATCGGCTTATCTGGATCGACTGAGCAGTCAGTTAAGACCCGCTCAGTCGATCCAGAAATCGACGCAGTCAAGCCACCACCGCAAGTGGTGTAGTGCTGCAGCAACGGGAATGCAGTTCCCATCGGTGCGGTGCAGTGCAGACAGCATGCAGAAGAGAAGCGCAGAAGTCAACGGACGTTACGGAAGTTCTTTGCGTAACTCCCATCGATTGCCGCCAAATCGCCAAAGTAAGTGTAGACCAAGCCTTAGGCGAAGTTTCCACTACCTTTGTACTTCCTGAGTAGTGCAAGGCTACTGAGATGAGGGCTGAGAATCTGGCCCTTTATCTTTGCTTGCTGTCTTAAATTGTTGTATTGTGCTTCGGTGTGCTATTTAACAGCTGTAAAGATTCGCTTTTGGGGTGAATCTTGGAGGTGGTTACATTTCAGTGGTGGGTTAAGTGGTCCCTTTGTATGTATCTAGACATAGTTCATTAAGTGTTTTAGGGTCCTTTGGGAATTTATTATAAATAGCATGGGAGTTTACTTTTTCTTTCCTGGGTCAGTAGGGAATAGGAATACTGAGGATGTGATGCTTTCTACTCACGAGAGAAGGGTCCTGGTTTTCTCCTGCACTGCTTTTATTGGTAATGTCAGGATGGAGGTTCAACCCAAAACATATCTTCAGTGTACAGAATGAAGAAGTCTCACAGGGATGTGGTTGGGAAATAGGTGTCCCACTGTAAAATGAGTGCTTTGCCTTGTAATGGAATACAGGTCAGCAATGGGGAAAGAGGAGGAAGAGGTAAAAAATGGGGGAGAAACATGCCCAACTTTCATGAAGACTTGAGTTTACTTAGGACTTCTCTCTCTGCCTTGCCAAGTCCACAAGCCCACTCCGGGAACACAGTAAGTCCACAAGGGGCAATCAGGCACCTGGAGACTTTAGAGGGGTTAAAATGGGGGGCTTGGGAAAAGAGGGGAGAGAGCAGGCTAAGAAAAAGTAACAAGTTCCCAAGAATTCTCCCACATAAAACAGGAAAACACAATACAGATTTAATAAAATACAGTTTTGTTTTACATGTACCCAATCTAGGAAAAACAAATTTTTATCAGGATAAGCAAAATATCCACCACAGGGAGTTCATCAATAGTTCAGTTTCAAGGCACAAGACATTTTACTTGGCTTTCAAGTCTCCCTGTGAGAGATTAATGTGAAACAGCTCAAATGCTAACTGATGAAAACTAATATATATATTGCTTGTTTAGTCTTTTTCTGTTTGACATTGTCTGCTGCTAGCCTCCATCACACCTTTCCTCTATAATATGGCACCATAGACTAACCTCTTCATGTTATTTGTATGATGATGAAACAATCTCTAGTTAAAAGCAACGCAATTGGTCCACCTCATTTTGGGTCAAACCCTGCACTTCTTGTGCTGTTCTTACACCAAATAAGGCTTAAAGAATTTAGCCCTAAAGGAAGTGTGATGAATGCTGCTTTTGGAACAGCCTTTGCTGGATCCAATGAGAACCTGAGCTAGAACCTGAGTAAGGACTGCTAGGTTTGCCTCTTAGAGAAAGAGCAACATACCCAAAAAACACAAGTCAAATTAATCACAGTTGGAACTCAATAGAAGTCAGTTAAACCAGGGATGAATCTGGCCCATTGCCATTCAGGGCTTGTCTACACTTGCACTTACGCTGCACAAAACTTTTATGGCTCAAGGGTGTGAAAAAAACACCCTGCTGAGCAACATAAGTTTTGCCAGAAAAAGCATGCATGGAGAAAGCGCTATGTTGTCGGAAAAGCTCTCCTGCTGACACAACGCAGCTACACTCATGCTTATTCCAGCAAAACTTATGTTGCTTAGTGGGGTGTGTTTTTTTTCACACCCCTGAGCAACAAAAGTTTTGCCAGCATAATCGCAAGGATAGACGAGGCCTAAGTCTCTATTTTTCAGAATAGTGTATTGTTAAACACCGAAACAGCTCAGGACTAGATTCTGCCATCATTACTCAGTGAATAGTGCTCCACTCCCTGAGTAAATCCACTGAAATCAATGGGACTACTTGAGAAGTAAGGCACTAATAAGCATCTGTAAGAGTGGGAGAGGCTGGCCCTGTTGCTTCTTTTTCTCTCACTACAGGAACAAGAGAAGGGGGTGTGGGCAGCCCTGGAGTCCCTCCAGGGAAAGCGTGAGGCCTTGGACAAAGCAAAGCTATTTCTTCCAAATATAGGTCTACTCTGAGCTTCAGCCAAACTCAAGTCTAAAATCCAATTTCAATCTCTCAGAGGGAGTTCATGAAAGAGACCTTATGGCCTACAGAGTCCATCTATAGAAAATATTTGATAGCTCTTTATCTCTGGCGTTATCTTCCACCTTTTTTCCTAGAGCACATAGTTTGGTTTACAGAGCAAAATAATTATCTTGATGAAAATACATATTTTTTAAAAACTTGATTTATTAAAAAGTGATCCATTGTTGGTCATTAAACATTTTTGTCTATGCCGCAATTGGCAGGAAGCGGGCAGATATATTACTACAAGATGTAATGAAACAAATTGCTCTAAAGAAAAAGGGAGGTGGGGGGAGTAAATCCCTAGAATAGTGTGAGAAATCATCGCAGTATAAGTCAGCTGCAGGCAAAGGGGCCCATGTCATCACCTGACTCTCCAGCAAGACCAAGAATGTTTTCCTGAAATAGAATGGGAAAACCCTGGGTTTCACTCAAAATAAAAGAGCTTGGGATGGCCGTGTTCTGCAAAGGAAGGGGTCACACAGCTATTTTGCCAGGAGACAAGGTGGCACCAAATTTTAATAAAATGGATCAAATTCCAGTAGCTCTCCTGATCTTAAATACAGCAGTGTAGTGCCTAAGTGACTAGGAGACTATGGTCTGGTTTACACTACAGCCCTCTATTGGTAAACTACATCGCTCAGGGGTGTGAAAAATCCAACTCTGAGTGATGCACTTATCCTGACTTAACCTCCTGTGTAGACAGTGCTATGTTGGTGGGAGAGCTCCCACCAACATAGCTACTGCCTTTCAGGGGGGTGGATTAACTATGCTTAGAAGAGAGCTCTCTCTCGTTGGCTTAGAATGTCTTCATTAAAGAGCTACCGCAGCACTGATTCAGTGTTTTAAGTGTAGGCTTGCCCTAAATCTAACTAACTTTCAGGGCTAGTCTACACTTAAAACTTAGAGAGGCACAGTTGTATCAGTAGAGCTGTGCCGTGTAGCCACACTATGTTGATGGATGAGAGCTCTCCCACTGACATAATGAAACCACCTCAAGGAGTGGTGGTAGCTAAGTTGGTGGGAGAGGGTGTCCCACCAGCATAGCAGTGTCCACACAGGCGCTTATGCTGGCAAAACTTATGTTGGTCAGGGGGCTGACTTTTTCACACCCCTGAGTGACACAGGTTTTGCCAGCATAAGTGCTAGTGTAGACAAGGCCTAAGCCGTTCTTGAAAAAGGGCCTCAGGGCTTGGCTACAGAAACAGTCACACCTCAGATTGAGGAGAATTATCCCACACTAGGCCGCCAAGTCTACCTGTTCATGTGCACCCTGTGACATGCATTAACAGTTCATTAGAGCACTCTGAGTCCTGTTTCAGAGAGGAGGAGATCAAAGCACTCTAATAAACAGGTAACGCATGTCAGCAGGGTACACATGGACAATTTGTCCACAGCAGACTACAGCGGGGTAGATTCACACCTCAGCTTGCCATGAACTCGATGTTCATGTAGACGAGCTCATAGACTTGGAAATCACTTAGGTGCCTTTGAAAATGTCACGTTAAGGCCTAGTATTTTTAAAGAGGCCTAGGGGAGTTAGGCATCCAAATCCCATTGAAAGCCAATGGGAGCTGAGTGCATAAGTTTAAGCTCTTTTGAAAATACCATTCCACATGTCTCCAAATCCAAATCTCCATCTTGCATCAAGCTCTTTGAACTTTTGATTTGTGGAACTTCTAGGCTCCAAACTGAATCTCCATATTAAGATAAGAGCAGCCTTGGATCAAAAATTTTGTGGATTGTATTTAATCCAAGGGTCAAACCATGGGGCCCTGTGAATGGCACTAAATTATTTGCCACTATATGAAAGCTGTTAAATGAAGTGACACTACTAAAGAAATACCATGTACAAGTAAAAGGCCTGATCCTACAAACATTTTCTATCAGGCATAGTGAGGGGATGATGCAAGCTAGCCAGAATTATACATCATCATGACTATTTGCAGAACTAGACTCAATGAACACATGGAGGTATCTTCAATTTGGGATCATTTAACTTGCAACCAAAAAATCGCATCTGAAAAGTTGTCATTCTATGACAAAAGTGGCATGGATTTCTATATATCAATATTCCACAATAAAGGGTACAATCATAGATAAATATATTCAATTCAATGCTAGCTCATATTGCCTATCAAAAGTAGAAGATTTTGTTCTTGTTTGTCATTGAAACATACTATAGCTAGGAATTAATCTGGCTAAGATTGTGTAGCTTGACTCACTGAGGTGATTAGCCTGACATCTTATCATGAGTTAGGATCTTCAGACACAAACAATTTCACTATTCTACATCAGTGAGTTCTAGAATTATTTGTACATATTTCAGCACCAGCTAAGGCTGGCTTTTAAGACAACTTTTCAAGGGCAAAGCAGAGGTTTTTCAGTTCCTCTTTCATTTGACTGAGGGTGTTCTTGATTTTCTGGGGTGTGTTCAGAACTTCTATGCTGCAGGTGAATGGATCATAATGAAGAGAAAAGGGCTTCTTGATCTTCAGAGCATATTTTCTTTTGTGGGGAGAGAGGGGGGAGAAAGGAGAATAGAAGACATAGGTAAATGACTTTAGAATTTGCAGCACGTAAATGCAATGCCTCACTCCTCACTATGTGATTCCTGTTGTACAACACCAACAAACTGGAGCAGTACTGAAGTGTAGCACAGCCTTTCCATTTTTATTTATTTTGATTTTAGGTAAGGGGTAAGCATTCTGACATAGAAGTACAACACTGATACATATTATGGGCCCTCTTCCCTTATCTTTTGAATGAAGTGACCAACAGCTGTCAATGTTTCCATTAGGGATGTAAAAGGTTAATCGTTTAAACGGTAATCAGCTGATTTTAAACAGCTGATTACCATTTAAACTGGGGGGGGAGGGAGCAGCAGCTGGGCTGGCTCCCCGCCAGAGAGAGCAGCTGGGCAGCTCTTGCTGGTGGGGAAGCGCAGAGCCCAGCACCGGGTAGCCGCAGCTGGGCTTGGCTCCCCGCAAGTGGCGGGGAGGCATGGATCCCAGTGTGGGGAGAGGGGGTGAGCCACAGCTGATTTTTACATCCCTAGTTTCCATTTGGAATTTATATGATTATAGGGGAGCTGGAAGCAATCCCTATATTTAGGTTAACACTTTCCATTATAAAAGATTCTTGTGAAACTTTTCTTTTTTGAGACGCCACAAAACCTCCAGTCTAATAGGCTTTTGAAATTTGGCATGGATAAAGTCCTGAGGCTAGAGAATTGCCTTTTCATTGTTCCATGACATTCTGTTCAGGTTTAACTGAGATTTACACTTTTGAAAGTAGCCATTTTTCTTCAGTGGGGTGAATTGTCAGCCACATTTTGGCAGAGTGCAAAAATAAATAAATGAATACTGTAATCTAAGACGAGGCCTAAATTGCTGCCACCACCACTGTAGCAGACTGTGCACTGGGAATCCTGGGGACAGACAGCCTCTCCTAGAGGTGGGGGAAAGACAGCTGGATGTGACTCCCCTTGACAAATTCCCCACCGTGACCCAGCACGGCTCCAGCAACCTATTCTCCACCCCAACAACAAATAACTGCCTTCTCCTCCTGCCCCCTAATGTGCTGATGGTTCAGCGTTCAAACAAACACTGCGAGGGGGTGAGGAGGGCATTGTTAACTTGTACAAAATACGACTTTGTATTACCTTTTCAAAAAAAGCTAGGCAATTACATACACTCCCCCAACACACACACACCCCCCCCTCATTTTAAAAGAACGTTACTTAGGTTGCACTCTAATGTTAGAAAATGCCAGAACATAGGTTAACTGTGAATTTTAATTCTGCTACCTTCTGCTTACACATTTGGGCTAGAAGGATGGCCTTTGACCAACCTCCCAAGAAATTGAGGTTCCATTCCAGGTTGCCAAAACTTCCTGTGTGACTTTGGGCAAGTAATCGCTCTGTGTCTCAGCAACAGAACCTGCCTCAGAGAGCTGTTGTGAGGTCAAATGGGGGTGAGATCTTTCAGATATTATGGGGGCTATATTGGTATGGAGATGGAGTCTTATATGCAGCTATTGCTTTTAAAAAGCAGTATTTAACTTTTATATATAAAAACAAATGTGCAGATCTTGTGTCCTAAGTCAGCCATCTTATTTTATGGAATGATGATGCATCTATCTTGATGCTGTAAGACGGCACAGCTTCTAACCTTAGCGCCGCTACCAGATTGGGCAGGGGTGTAGTAGTGGCTCCTGTGCCTTGGAGATTAGCATTTGACCTAAAGTATTTGCATTGAAATACAATGAAAAGAATGCACATCAATGGCATACTCACTGGAGTTTGGCCTTGGCATCTTCGAAATTTTCTGCTACAAAATAGACAGGCTGAAAGGTCTGATCCTGGTATGGATGAACTGCCATCAGTTCTGGATCGAATGGTCTGTGGTCTGGCTTGTTTGATAAAGCATACTTTAAGGTGAAAAACAACAAAAAAGATTAGAATTTGCACAATAAAGATTTAAAAAATAAGTGTTGTACTGATTAAGATTCTAAGGTGCATTCAGAATGGTGCAAGATAAATTCCAATTAGGAAACTATATTTACAGTTGAGTTTATTTAAATAATTTTGTATTCATACAGCAAAGATGGAAAATAGGATGTTTCATGCATTGCAGCAATGCAGGGTGCGGGCACCATAGCCCTTTCCTAGGTGTGAAGCCGTTCAAAAATGTAATCAGAAATGTTAATGATGAAGGCAAATACAAAGTTCATCTACATAAATACCAGGTAGGGAGTTGACAAAAAAATCGTGAACAATAATCCCTTTTACCAAGATGGGTAAGGATGGCAGAATCTGACCCTTGACCATTCAGAGAGATTGCATTATCTCTGATTTTGAGCCATTTAGGTTTTAAAACTGTCTAGTTTTGAGTCACTTGCATCTTAGCAGTTAATGATTTGAAATTTCTTTCTAAATGCTAGTTCTATGAAATCTTTGACCATGCAGGTCTCTCCTAAGCAACTGAGCTGTGCGTGAGGCTCCTGGTTTCAGTAACACTTTCACTTCACAATCCCCTCAAGTTTTATTTTTAAAGTCCCATCAACTTATTTAATTAGCAATAAAGTATGCAACAAGAATGTTGAGATGAAAGAAACAAAGCTCGGCTAAACGTATTGAGGTCGTCTTTGCATGCTGGTGTCTTGCTGTTTGTCATCAAGCCACGTCCAGGAACAATCCCCACACTTGCATTCCTGAACCTCTAGTCTCACCTCAGTATGTTCTTCCTGACATCTTATCCTCTTTCTTCAGCTCTACCTAGCATGTTGCATAACCAGCCATTTTATAAAGGTTTAGAAATGTTTGGCGATGTGTTTTTAAATTGCTGGTTTCAGACTATACTGCTATAGGAAGTACCGAAATGCCACAAGAAAAGCAATGTTTGCTCTGTTTCTGACTATGACTAGAAGCAGCACTATTGCCAATCTCACAAGGAAGTCTGCCCTCATGCACGGTATTGTTAATGCCATGCATTCAAAAGTCATGAGCCAGGCCCCCCAGAACCATGAGATTTTTTAGAAAACAATACATTTGGTCTGTGGGGTTTATTTTTGTGTGTGTTGGCTTCATGGTTTATATTAAGCACATTTTTAGAATCTTATCTGAACCAGACCTCTGAATATTTTGAGGTTCACCCGAACTTATTCATTAATGTCATTTACTGTGGGAATGGTGCAGAACTTGACTAATTGTTTGGCCAAAAAAATATAAAATGCAATCGGAGCATCTACATAGTAAGATTCCAGGAATGTCACTCAGAACTAAAACATCTGTCGCATCAGTGGGAAGCAATGGAAGCAGCTACAAGCATGGCTGAGAGTTCTTTTTGTTCAGAATATCACAAGGTTGCATCATCACTGGTTTCAGTGTCTGTGACCATCCAATTTTTAAGTCTGCAGCCATTTTGACTTTACAAATTACACCTGTGTGACATACAGCTACAGTAAGGCATTTATCTATGCCATGAGAAGAGTCTTAGATCATTGTGATATCAGAGGTAACTCAACCAATCACCACCCTTACCATACTGCTAGTTTGCATGCAACAATTTTATTGGTTCCTGCACAGAGGGCCCAACTGCCACATCCATGCACCCAGCTGCAAACCACACAAATCAACTCAAATCCTTCAGCACAACCCCCTACAAATCAACACCGCCACCTACACAACCAGCATACACAATAAACCCAAACACCACATATAGACCCTCACAGCAGTACACAGCCTTCATTAGCCACCCACACAGATGAGCACATCTCTCCTAGCACAATACAACCCAAATCAACACAACCATCTGCATAATACCACGACCAGCATGTAGCCCGGCGGCGGCTCTGCGCCGGTCACTGCAGCCCTTCCTTGGGCCCAGCCTCAGCGGAAGGCCACTGCACCTTCCGGAAAAGTGGGGGAATTAGCCAAACCAATAGCCTATTGCCCCGGCCCGTGGCAGGGCGGGCAAGCGAGCAGTCTATTGCCCTGGCCCGTGGCAGGGTGGGCAAGCGAGCAAGCCGGGACTCACTCCAACAACTTGGAGTGAATGGGGATTCGCTGGGTTTTCAGGGGAGGGGGAGGGGGATGCAGGCCCACCCGACTCCATTGCATCCCAACCCAGGGCCCTAACAGTGGCAAAGGCGTTGCCACTATGCCAGTGGGGTTCCACCGCAACACACCGACTGTGGTGGGCCCCTAGCCACAGCCACAACTATGGCTGTCCCTGGGCCACTTCCTTCCCCCCAGTCCCAGGTACCGCCTCCTTCAGGGTCTTCGTGGTCAGCTGGGTACACCGCCCGCGGTAGACTTAGCAGGCCCTCTTCGTTGACGGGCGGCAGGGCGGGGAGCTCCTCGGTGAGGGGCAGCTCCTCCAGGTCACAGGATCCCCAGGGTGCTTCGGCTTCGGGCAGCTCATCTAAGTCAAGCCCCACCTCCGGGGGGTCTGTGGCCGGCAGCTCGTCCAGGTCAAGGCCGGCTTCGGGGGGTGTCTCCCACACCAGAGTGTTGGGGGGCTTGGCCCACGCCCTGGGGTCAGGGGGCCCTACCCAGTCCTCGGGCCCTGGGCGGTAGGGCAGCTCCCGGTGCTCCAGCTCAGGGAAGGCCCTGGGCTGGGCCTCGGCCCAGCTGGGGTCGGGCCGGCGCTGCAGCCGGCAGGAAGGCACATCTGCACCCACTGGCAGCCGGTCTCTCACTGAGTGGTGGGCCCTGCCTTTTATCCTCTCCTCCTCGGTGGAAGCCCCGCCCCTCTCGGAGGGCATTGGCTAGCTGGTTGGACCTATCTCACTCTGACCCCTGGGTTGCCGGGCAGACTGGGCTACCACCCCTTTGCTGGCCTGAGTTCGGGGCTGCGCCCTTCCTCAGGCCCAGCCTCAGTGGTAGGCCACTGCACCTTCCTACACCCCCCCCCCCCCGGTTAAGTCCAGTCCCTGGTCTCCGAGGCTGGCCGGTTCTAGCGGTTCCATTCGGAATAGAGCATCCGCGTTTGCGTGGTCGCGCCCTGCCCGGTGCCTGCTGGTGAAGGTAAATGGCTGCAGGGCGAGGTACCACCGCATTATCTGGGTGTTCTTATCCTTCATTTGCTGGAGCCACCGCAGGGGGGCGTGGTCCGTAATCACCGTAAAGGGGCTCCCCAACAGATAATAGTGTAATGCTTCCAGTGCCCACTTCATGGCGAGAGCCTCTTTTTCCACCGTTGCATATCGTTCTTCCCGGGGAAATAACCTGCGGCTCAGGTAGAGGATGGGACGCTCCTCTCCGTCGAACACCTGGGCCAGTACGGCCTCCAGTCCAACGGCTGAGGCATCTGTCTGTACGATAAATGGGTGGGTAAAGTCCGGGCTGTGGAGGACAGGCTCCTGACACAGGGCCGTTTTGAGCATCATGAAGGCCCGGTCCCACTCCGGTGTCCAGCCAATGCGGAGGGGCTGGTCCTTCTGTAGAGTATCCATGAGAGGGGCGGCGAGGCTAGCAAAATTCGGCACGAATCGCCGGTAATACCCAGCCAGCCCTAGGAATTGCCGCACTTGTCTTTTGGTGGCCGGCCAAGGGTAGTCTCGCAGGGCTTGGACCTTGCTAATTAGGGGTCTCAGGGTACCCTGTCCCAGGGAATAGCCCAGGTAAGTAGTCTCTTGCCACCCAATGCGACACTTCCGGGGATTCGCGGTCAAGCCAGCGTCCTGTAGAGTCCGGAGTACAGCGGCCACCTGGTCAAGGTGGTCACCCCAATTTCGACTATAGATGACTACATCGTCCAGGTAGGCGGCTGCGTAATTTAGGTGGGGAGCTAACAGTCTATCCATAAGCCTCTGGAAAGTCGCGGGGGCCCCATGTAGCCCAAAAGGCATCCGGACAAAATGGTACAGGCCGCTAGGTGTCGCAAAGGCTGTCTTCTCACAAGAGTGAGCTTCCAGGGGGATCTGCCAATACCCTTTCATAAGGTTGAGCATAGAAAAATACTGGACCTCTCCAAGGCGGTCCAGCAGCTCATCAATGCGGGGCATGGGGTACACATCGAATTTGGATATCTCGTTGACCCGCCGGAAGTCAATACAAAAGCAGCGAGTCCCGTCCAGCTTGGGTACTAGTACTACCGGACTCCGCCATTCGCTGGTTGAGGGTTGAATAACTCCTAGGTGTAGCATGGCCTGGACCTCCTCCTCAACTGCTGCCTGTAGATGGTGGGGCGGGGAGCGGTCGACCGTCGGCACGACCTCCCCGGGCCTGGTCTCGATAACATGATACACCTGGTCGGTCTTCCCTGGTGTTGAGGTGAAGGTGGTGGGGAAGGCCCCGAGCAGGTGCCGGGCCTGTCGCAGCTGGGGTCCGGTCAGGGTATCTCCGAGTTGGGGTTCTCCTGGCTCCTCCTGCTCAGGAAGCAGAGGCCCCAGCTCTGGGTCTGGGGAGTATGGATTAATCAGCATCCCCTCTCGCTCACGCGAGGGCTTCAACAGGTTGACGTGGTATACCTGCTTCTTTTTTCGTCGGTTGGGTTGGCGGATCTCATAGTTCACAGGGCCCCCACCTCCGGGGGGTCTGCAGCAGGCAGCTAGTCCAGGTCAAGGCCGGCTTCGGGGGGTGTCTCCCACACCAGAGTGTTGGGGGGCTCGGCCCACTCCCTGGGGTCAGGGGGCCCTACCCAGTCCTCGGGCCCTGGGCGGTAGGGCCGCTCCCGGCACTCTGGCTCAGGGAAGGCCCTGGGCTGGGCCTTGGCCCGGCTGGGGTCGGGCTGGCGCTGTAGCCGGCGGGAAGGCACGTCTGCACCCGCTGGCAGCCGGTCCCTCACTGAGCGGCGGGCCCTGCCTTTTATCCTCTCCTCCCTGGCGGAAGCCTCTTGGAGGGGATTGGCCAGCCGGTTGGACCTATCTCAGTCTGACCCCTGGGTTGCTGGGCAGACTGGGCTACCACCCCTTTGCTGGCCTGTGTTCGGGGCTGCAGCCCTTCCTCGGGCCCAGCCTCAGCGGAAGGCCACTGCACCTTCCTACACAGCACGTATAGTAATCCCAGACATCACTCAGAAGACTAGATTATCTGTAGAGTCCATGGGAAATGATGGAAACGGCTACTAACAAGGCCGAAAGCTCTTTTTGTTTAGAATATCACCACAGTATTACACACAACTTTATAAATAACACCTGTCCAACAGCATGGTGTGTCAGCTATTAGTTTTACAGAACAGCTGACAGCGATGGTACAATGAAACTACAGGGCAATACTGGAAAGTTGATTTGGGACCATTCATACAGTTCTGAGACGACAAGGTTGGCTAGCAGTCAGACTCACCACAACTGCTAGGCTTGGAGTCAGACACAGTGCTCCGGTCCCTTTACAACATCTACATGCAGCCGCTAGATGAACTAGTCAGACAGCATGGACTCATGTGCAACAACATGCAATGACACACAACCCTACTATTCCTTCGCAGCATATGATCATACCACGATCATGGAGATGAACTGTGCTTGGATGAGATCAGCTCATGGAATAAGGAGTTGGCTGAAGCAAAACCTGAGGTGATCCTGGTGGGCAGAGGAAAGCATTTTGAAGAGTTTACCGCTACAGTGAAGTCTCCATTAGATCATTTAACAATTCAATCCATAATGTAGGAGTACTCTTGGATTCCTCACTGACGCCTAAACTCTGATTTGGCAGTATCCATGAATAATGCGTTCTATCATCTCTGGTTCGCTAAGAGACTCTGTCACATCCTGGTGAACAATGACCTTGCCTCAGTTATTCACATCAACTGGATTACAGCACTGGCATACATCTGGGCATGAAACCTTCAGCATTTAGGAAGCTCCAACTAATTCAGCCTGGTACAGTGGTTCTCCTATGCAACACAGGCTATTGCAAGCACATCACATCTGTCCTCTCCTCTCCTCACTAGTTTCCAATAGAATTTCAACTTAAGTTCACAGCTCAGTACTTTCCTTTATGGCACTCCATAACCTCTGCCCAGAATATCTAAAAGACCTGGAATGGAAACCAGTGTCAATAACTCCACTTCTTTGACACAATGAAACTCTCTCCAATTAGGTTAAGGATTGCTGGAGATAGAATTTTCTCAGGGGCTTGTCTGAGACAGTGGAAGTGAACCTGTCCATGCTAGATATTAAGGGCCATCACAAACCTCACCACCTTTCATTCCAAGAGCAAGGTGCATCTCTTTGACCTTGCCGTCTCTAACATAAATACATACAACATATATCCCCCTGGGGACAGAATGAGAAAACACACAAGACAGATGTTAATCAAGTTGCTTAATGAAATACTGGAAGGTGCTCAGATACCACAGTGATGAGCTTGATATGAGAACCTTGAATAAATAGAATAGAATGGTTGAATGGAAGCAGCAGATAAACTTCATTTTAAAATGAATTGGCAGCAGTTAGCAGGGAAGGAGTTAACATCTCACAGACTGATTCTGCAGTTCCTAATAAGAAAATTAGGCAGCACGGAAGAGAGCAATACAAATCGCCTGCCTTCTACATTCAGTTAAAGAGCAGATGTAACTTTAGCCTTTACAACCAAGGTCATATACTAACTCAATTTCTCTTACCACAGATCTAGCCTTAGGACTTGACTGGATTCCTCTATTACGATTAATCACTGAAAGGAGATTTAAAGGTCTCTCAAAATCCCTAAAAGCCAGCCTGAAAAACCACTACTTAATCTTTGCTGAGCTTCTGAGCTTTAACCTAGGTGCCTCAAAACATAAATATTTGGAGATATGAGTACCAATATCTTTTATTACCTTGCTTACCATCAGAATAAATTAGATTTAAAGCTATGAAGTATTCCAACAGATAAGGGGATAAAACAAATGTTTATCCATGCCCCATACTCCAGGTTTTAAAAGAGAAATAAAATCAGATATAAAATTTATATTTGTTGACAATGCATATAGTGAAAGCAGAGGGAAGTTTAAGAAATATCAGTACCCCACAGTTTTTAGCCTAGAACAGGCATAAGCCTAAACCAAATATATGGTAACTGAGCATACTTTGAAACAAAAGATCAACATGCATCTCCACAAAGTGAAAAAAATCCAGTATTATATGTATTGACACTATACCTCTATAATATAGTTTAAAAAATGGTCCTGCACAAGATCACAATACCATACTGTAACAAAGACACTACTACTTCTATACTAGTGTTAACAAGGGAAGCTTTCCTTGCACACCTTAAGAGAAATCTCTGCATGCCATTTACCATTCAGTTTGGAATGGAGTGAGGAGCACACCAACCCCAGAACACTGATAGGTTAAATTTAGATAAAAATCTGATCTCTGGGAGGGTCCCCCACCTACCATGAAAAAAATTGAAAATTTGAAAAATAAATAAATAAATAAATAAATAAAATCCTGAATTGGGACAAAGTGCCAAAATGTAAATTTTTGTTTTAAATGGAATTCCATAAAAATTTTGTTTCAGGTTAATCCAAGACTCATTTGCTAAGTGTTCAAGCACCTCTAATGTAAGTGTCTTTGGCTGGTGGCCTTCCTGCTGTGCACAGTCACTGCGCTGTGACACTTACTTATAGGCCTACAAGGCCTCCATCCTGGATCTTCAGAGACATTGAACAGCATTCGTTTTGTTCCATAGGGATATGAACACTTTCTGTTTATGTTAATAGAAAGTTCAACTTCGAACCCACACTGTGTTGATGGTGCATTGCAAACATCTCATACAGCTCTATGGCAGAGTACATCCCCCTACCTGGCTAATAAAATATTTCTCCCATGAAGCATTGTATCCCTGGCTCATAAAGGTATATGAGATGAGCAGTTTTGCCTTTGCAATTCAATAAGGCTCTAATCCAACAAAGTAATTATATGCATGCTTTACTTTAAGCTTATGGTACTATTTATGTGCTTAAAGTTAATCAGGTACTTAGATGATTTCATAGAATTGTAGGACAGGAAGGGACCTTGAGGACTTCTAGTCCAGTCCCCTGCACTCAAGGCAGGACCAAGTATTATCTAGACATTCCCTGATAGGTATCTGTCCAACCTGCTCTTAAAAATCTTCAATGACAGAGATTCCACAACCTCCATAGGCAATTTATTCCAGCACTTAACTACCCTGAGATTAGGAAGTTTTTCCTAATGTCCAACCTAAACCACCCTTGCTGCAATTTAAGCCCATTGTCCTATCCTCAGAGGTTAATGAGAACAATTTTTCCCCCTCCTCCTTGTAATAACCTTTTATGTAGTTGAAAACTTATGTCCCCCATTAGTATTCTCTTCTGCAGACTAAACAAACCCATTTTTTTCAATCTTCCTCATAGGTCATGCTTTTTAGACCTTGAAAATTTGTTGTTTTACTCTAGACTTCCTCCAATTTGTCCACATCTTTCCTGAAATGTGGCACCCATAACTGGACACAATACTCCTGTTGAGGCCTAATCACCATGAGTAGAGCTGAAGAATTACTTCTAATCTCTTACTTACAACATTCCTGCTAATATATCCCCGAATGATGTTTGATTTTTTTGCAATGGTGTTATACTGTTAACTTATATTTAGCTTGTGATCCATTATGACCCCCAGATCCCTTTCCACGGTACTCCTACTGAGGCAGTCATTTCCCATTTTTTATTTGTGCAATTGATTGTTCCTGCCTAAGTGGAATACTTTGCATTTGTCCTAATTGAATTTCTGTTTACTTCAGACCATTTCTCCAGTTTGTCCAGATCATTTTGAATTTTAATCCTATCCTCTAAAGGACTTGCAAACCCTCCCAGCTTGTTATCATCTGCAAACTTTGTAAGTGTGTTCTCTATGCCATTATCTAAATCATTTACTGAATCAAGGACCAAATGTCCACCTGCTATCAGAAAACTATCTTGAGGAGGAGAATACTCCTGAATCTGTTACAAAGACTTTGTCTTCTTCCCTCAACAGATAAGTCTGTTCAAACACTGTACTCTGTTTAGAAAATGTGTGCCTATGAATTTTCATAAAAACAGAATGAAAGCTGCAAGCTGGAATCAGTCTGAAGAATATTTTGAATGTGAAATTTCTGAATAATTCCATATTTGTAGCCATCCGCGATATTTACAGATACCTGGCACTCATTTCACTGGTTGATCAGTGCCTCTGTGACTCATGTAAACCTTAAGTACAATTTTGTTGACAAAGAATGTGCTAAATCCTTAATTGGCTCAATACTGCCCTCTAGTGAATAACAGAGGCAGCTATGTAGCTCAATATCAGACAACCAAGCTTCTACTAACATTTTTTATAGCTGTTTGAAAGTTTTTACATTTTAAAATTTCTGTGAAAAACAGTAAAAAAAAAAGGGGGGGGGAAAGAAAACTGGATACGTTTGTTTGAAAATTTTCATCTTCCACCCTTTTTTAAAGCAGATTTGCTTATAACCCTCCATCACGTACGTCCAACTCTGCAGCATTGAAAGACAACATTACAGCTGGGTGGTAAGATCAACTGTGCAGGAATGCCACCTGGTTGTAAAGGTATTTTCTTGTATCATCTGTCCACCCTTCTAGGTCTGGATTTATACCACAAATGATCATGGGGAAAAATCAATGTTAGAATCTAGGAGTCCTTCCCTGATAGGTACAGTGAGGAGACAGTCTACTGGTTTATAAGTCTATTTAGTTTTTATGGCTATGCTGAGTATTTAGTTGGAAGAGATAAATCTCTGACTTTTCTATCCACATTTGTGATGGCTATTGTAGGAGAGAAGGGAACATCTGAATTTCTTTTGGGTGAGAGAAGTAGAGAAGTGAGGTTCTTAAACATGATGCTCAAGCGTGTGCTTTTTTTAAAGGATCCTCAAAATATTTTGATATCAGAGAACAATAGCTTTTTTCCACAACTGTTTAGAAAATGGATCATAGGACTCAGTCAATAAATAATAAATACATTTTACTTACCACAAGCTCCCCATAAGATGAAAGTAGTCCTGCCCCATAAGCTTTGATGGATCCATTTTGTTTGCAGAGACCAAACTCAATAGTAAACCAATAGAGCTGATAATCAAGAACAACTAATCAGTTTGTGAGGACCATCAACTAATCTCAATCACTTCCCCCCCTTTTTAAAAACTTTCCTTCTTTTGTTTCTTTTCTCCTTATTACTTTTCTTAATACCTAGCTATTTTGAAGCATTACGTTTGTATATTTTAAGAAAATGTCCTTACATATTTATATCTTTAAATTTTAAAGTAAATTATTCAAATCTACTGCCATTCTGCTTCTCCAAAAGGAAACTAAATTAAAAAAAACTGCATGAAGGAAAACAAAAATGTTGGGCCTTTTCTAATAACAGTTTGTTTTGAAAGATGCTGCAAATTGCATTGTGCCTCATCAACTGTCAGTGGCATTTTAGTCAGTGGATCCCCTGTAGATTTCCGTGTGGCCTCCACACAGGTGCAGCAAATGCCTGTATGTTCCACTGTGTGGATCAGTGCCTCAGATTGTAACACAAGCTGATCTACTTACTACTTGGGTAAAGTCAATTAGGAAAAGTTCTCCTCCTGTGTTTGCATTCTCTATATGGCACTATTAGCAGAATTTTGAAATTATCCATCCCTTAACAGCAACATCCACTTTGAAATTAAGCTAATTCCTTCTTTATCACATTACAACAGACAACAAGGACAAATACCTTTTGACTGACCTTGCAAATTGAAGTAGTTGAACACTAAGGGCTGGATTGTGACCCAGCCCTAGGGACCTGCTCTGGGGAGTAAAGGGATTAGGACACTTTCTCACCTCTGCAATGCTGGTAGCACTTCCCACATTGCAGTTTCAGACATGGGGAAGCTGGGGGAGGGAACCAGGGGCTGTACATTCAGTATCTTTCCCCAGCAAAAGGACAGAAAGAGGCAGAGCCTGTAACATGCCCCAAGAGCAAGAGAGAAACAGGGAAGGAAGGAATCATAATCCCAGTGTGGCTCTGTGTCACAATTCCTTCTCGGGACTCCTTCCAGGGCGTGCAGCCGTGCACTGTGCTGTACACAGGGCTGAGCCCTAAGTTTCAATCAAACCCCAAGCAATCTGTTTTCAGCGCTCTGCTTACAGAGTTGCTGATACCTCACAGAACAGTTTGAGACTATTCCAGAGGCGGAGTTTGAATTCTATGTTTGGTGGGAGGGGACGCCAATCAGGCCAATAGGGCTGGATGTGTGTGTGGGGGGGAGGCAAATTCCACGCCTGCCCGAGGCTTGAAGGGAGAATGCCCCGGGGTCCATCAACACTGCAAAAATAGACCCGCAGCAGCAAATCTCGGCACTCAGTTCAGCTGACTCAGGCTCACGGGGCTTGTGCTACAGAGCCAAAAACAACAGCGTAAATGTTCCAATTCATACTGAAGCCTGGGCTCTGAGGCCCTCCCCCTGTGCTGGGTTTCATAGCCTGGCCTTCAGCTCAAGCCCGAGCATCTACACTGCTGTTTTTAGCCCCACGGCGTGAGCCCAAGTCAGTTGACCCAGGCTCTGAGACTCGCATCCAATGGTATTATTCTCCAATAAAGACACCTCCCCACCAGTGTTTCATTAGGGGCCAGAACTGCATTCAAGTCAGTGGAGCTATCCCCATTTACACCAGGTTGCCCCAGGTCTTCACACCACCTCGCCCTCCTCAAATTGCACCCGTCAGTGTGATGCGATAAGTATGTTATCTTATCAATATACTCAGTTTTCAGGCTCAATTTGCAAACGTCTCCAGCCTGTGATATTTAAAATCCATGTTCACTAAGTGGTGTTTCTCATAACCAAGGAAGGAAGAGCATATTTGTGTTAAAATAGGACAGTAAGTTAACAAGCTCCTCACACAGTCTGCCACCAATTCTCTCTGAAAGAACATGCACTCCTGGTGCAGGGATTTTATCACAGGGTAACAAGATACATTTTTTGGGCTCTCCTTATTCTTAAAGGATTGTCCATCCCAGGACTAAGAGATGAAGTGTATGATAGTCTATCCTTCCTTCCTTCCAGTGGCCTTACACAGCTCCCATGGGCTGACATTTAGGGCCATTAGCTTTGGGAGCCAGTAACTATTTTTGGATGGCAAGAAACAAGGCGATCATGTTGTGCTTTCTGCTACATGGCCCTGCACTACACAGATTGCAGTACAGTTATGAGCAGCTTGGACTAGACAGCCTGTTAAAGGGAGGCCAGCTGCGCATTTGTTTTGTGGTTTAATCTTGGAGTTTGATTTCCCCAATGACTGGTACAGCTGGCTAGGGGGCAGCTACAAGAAAGACCTTGTGAACCAGACCCTCGGCTGTTGCAACATTCCATTGACTGCTGAGGATCTGGTCATGTAAATGAATATCAAACTTCTGCTGTCTTAAATGAACAGAAATTAAATAAAAACGCCTAGTGTTATGTCACTTTTCATCCATGGATCTCAAAGCACTTTACATAGGAGCTCAGTATCATTATCCCCTTTTCACAGATGGGGAAACTGAGGTTGAGGGAGGTGAAGTGACTTGAGAGATTGCCCAGCAATCCAGTGGCATTGGTGGACCAAAAATCAGGTTTCTTGAGTCTCCATCCAAGATCTGTCTGCAAGACCATGCTTTCTGCAGAGTAATAGCTCCCCTGAGCTTGCTTTTAATAGTTCTAGTGTTTTACAACTGTAATGACTATGTGGCGCATCATAGCTAGTGGCTGGTTTATGCTAATGCAAAACTAAACTTTTTTTTTTCAGTGGTGGTTTAATTTAATATTAGGATGAAGGTATTCTGACCTTGTAGCTGGAGTGATGTGAATGTGGACGTGACTAATGATTTTTCTGTGGCTGAACCTGGATGAAGATCCTGAATCAGGAAGACATTCAGATTTAGGAAAATATTTAAGCGCTTGCATAAAGTTCAGCATGTGCTTCTCTGCTTTCCTGAAGAAGGATGGACTTGAGCACATGCTTCTGCCCTTTCCTGATCTGGGGATACAGTTAAGAGACAACATGCCTACATTTTGGATACCCAGCTCGAGACACCTGAAAGTGAACCCTCAGCATTTTCTGAATATCAGACCCCTTGTATTTTATCTCTGACATTAAAATGTAATCCATACTTACTGTTGCCAGTCTTTCAATCTCAACATCAGATGATCCAAGAGAAGCCAGCCCAATATCCTAAAGCAAGTAGGCAATGTTATACTTGTGTTATTTTAGCCAAAAAGAGAAAGACAGAGATAGAGAAGAATTACCTCACTTCTAACATGAAATAGCCACTGCTGTTTGTCAATTGACATATCCTATGGTGATAACTTTGTCTTCCTGGCTTCATCTACACAGAACTCGTAACCAGATTATTGATCTTTAAAACTGTTTAATCACACATACGTCTTGGCCTAATGTTGACCAGCTCTTAGCCTAGTTTTGACCTAGGCACATACTCGCACCTCCCCCCCACAAACGACAGAGAAACCTTGTAACAAGACCAGGGTCTGTAGGACTTGATGGCAGCACCTCTAGCTTCTTCCACTGTATGGCCAGGCATCATACAAATTTTCTCTTTCCCACTTGCCAGACCCCTTTCTAGCTCCTATACCAGTTCCACCCATTGTCCTTGATGTACATTTGCCAGTCTACCCTTCTGGCCTTGCTTTTTCAGTTGCTTCCCTCTTGCCCTCTCTGCCTCCCTTTCTACTTTTCTGGCTTCCCTGACACTTTCCTGTCTTTCCTGTCCTCTGATACTCTTCCTGCCTCCTTACTGTCTCCCCTATTCTTTCCTACTCTTCTCTTCCTAACTGTTTCTCTTTCCCCCTCTGCTACTACACTCATCTTAGAAATCTCCATTTACAACCCTGACTGTATAGTAAAGAATTTTGCAGCATGTAACAGATGAGAATGAGTGAAGTGGTTTCGATAGAACAAGAACCGCCATCCCTGGAGCACTAGACGCAACCAAAAACTTGACCCAAACCTTATCTGAGATTCAAAAAGCTAGCTCCTTCTGTCCTTTATCAATGATGTGACTCTGCAGACTCGAATGCATTTTCTGAATGAAGGAGAGAGTGGCAGAAATGGCTCTCACTACAAAGAATCTGTGTGGTTAAGGGAAGTAATACGCCTGATACCACACGCGTCGTACAGTCAGAATTCCAATGGGCAGAGAAGCTCCTCTCCCACTTCTTTCATGTTAAATCTACCTGCAACCACTTGGTAAACTGGTCAGCTGGCATGGACTTGAGATCCAGCAATTTGCAAATGAGACACAGCTCTATCTATCCTTCACTTCGTATGATCACACTACTGCCATCAAGAGAGCCCAGTGTTTGCATAAGATCAACTCTTGGATGGAGAACAGTTGGCTAAAGCTGGACATCAGCAAGATGGAGGTGATGTTGGTGGGCAGAGGAACGTATCTGAAAAGCTTGTAGCTATGGGGCAGTCTCTGGTGGGTAGACAGTATACACCCACAATTGGTCAGTTCTGTTGTAGTCTAGGAGTACTCTTGGATTGCTCGCTGATGCTAAACCCTTGTATAGCAGCATCTGTGAGGAATGCTTTCTACCATTTCCACTTGGCTAGGAAACTCCATACCATTCTGGTGGGTGAAGACGACCTGCCCTCAGTTATTCATGCCTGTGTCATCTCTCTGCTGGACTGTAGCACTGCGATATACCTAGGCACTGAGCCTTCAGCATTTTTAGAAGCTCTACCTAGTTCAGAACACTGCAGTGCATCTCCCCAGCAACGCAGGCTACGATGCACACATCGCACCTGTTCTTCTCTCTGTCGGGAATCAGGGCACGCAGCGTTGCCAATCTGGAAGCAGGATCTGTGGCACGGCCAGTCTCTGGGCAACCTGACGAGCGCCGCTTGCCGGTGGAAGGCTGACTGGCTACGCTGTCCAATTGGTTTGCGGAGTCAGCAGGCTGGCTCTTAAGCCCAGCTGCAGCAGCAGTTCCACGGCTCTTTTGCCCATGGCTGCAATAGCTTCTGCTTGTTCCCAGCCCTGGTCCTGCCTTGTCTTTCCTCACTCAAGATAATCCGGTTCTGATTCTTGCCTCTGATTCCTGACTCAGGCTTCAACCCTGGCCTCTGACCTTGGGCCATAAGCTCCAGATTTTGCCTCCAGCTGTGGTCCTTGGCTCTGATTCTTGGCTACGAACTCCTGTTCTAACCATGAAATCTGACTCTTGCTCTGATCATTGGGCATGACCACCCATGTTCCAGTCACGTGACACCCTCTTTGCACTGGCTTTCCATAGAATATCGAATCAAATTTAAGGTCTCAGTCCTTGTCTCCAAGATGCTCTGGGACCTGAGCCTAGGGTATGTAAAAAAACATCTAAAAGTCTGTGGGCAACTAGGCTCCCCTGGTTCAATGGAATTCTGAACAATCAGCATCAAGCGTGTCTGTGCAGGAGACAGAGTTTTCTCCAGGGCAATCGCAGACCGTGACATGAACTCCCCTAGCAGCAAAGAACAATCACAAACCTCCCCACTTTCTGCTCCACGGGCATGGCACATTTCTTTGTCCTGTCTTCGCTAACAAACACAGAGCAACGGGTATAGATATTTAAAACATCACACCCTACCAAAAAAAAGGCACTGCACTACTCACACTTCTCCCTCTAGAGAGAGGAGGAGAGAACAAACAACATGTCACAGATGTGTAGTCACATTGCTTGATGGACTACTGGAAGACGCTCAGATATTATGGTGATGAACACGGTATAGAAACCTGAACAGAATAGAATAGACTTGACCTTGGTAATACGAGCATAATACACCTCCAAAACTGCATGAGATACATATTTTTGATAATATTTAGGCCAGATCAAGTGTAGTTTTGAGAAACACAATGTGTGTGTGTGTATATATATATATATATATAATCCTCGCATGGAAATGGAAGATGTATCAGATCAGACTAATCTGATAGGCATTATAGCATTACCATTAATAGCATTATAGTATTACCAGCCCAATGGACCTGTTACAAGGGCCATTAAAGACAATGGAAAGACTTCCAATAACTTCAGTGAGAGCTGGATTGGGCCCACGGGCACTTCAAAAGCACACCACTGAACTTTTCTACAGCAGAGTTTCACAGGAAGAATCTGTCTATTCCCTGCTATGCTCCCCATTAAGCTAATTACATTATTTTAACAGTGGGAATGGTAATTCTCTGGAGCCTCCTTACAGTTCAAGCCCTGGATACGGTGTCATAGTAACCAAAACAAAACAAAGGCATTTTTACCATTAATTTTCACATAGAGGATGAAATAAAAAGAATTTCCGTGAAAGGAATTCAGCCACAAAAACACGATGTCATCTACTTAAATCAGTGCTCCTGTGTTCTTTCTTTTATAATACAGCAGAGAAAACAACAGCAAAAACTGGCGGTTCTGAAATTACTGTCGTCCCTTATTGTTACATCTTCTAATGGTTCTTTATTTCTAGTATCAGCAAAAGAAAGTGCTTCCCTCTAATAAATCATAGGGCATTAGCATATCATATAATCCACTGGTTCAAATATGATAGTGACCAAAGTTGATGACCATCTGGAAGCTGATTGGTGGTTATACATGAAGTCAACTGGTGGTCTTTTTCCAGAACTACTGGACAGGTGTCTACATCATAAAAACACTGGCACTTCTGTTGGCAGCTCAGAAGAGTGCAAAGACTGATGGGGCTAGAGCAGGAGGTATCTTCTCATCCCTGGTGGGATCCTATTAGATCAAGTTTGAGGCACATTAACAATGCAGGGTATGGGAAGCTTGTGCTGCTTTTTCCCATGCTGACCCTGTTCTGTGTTTAATTAGAGAGCAGACTGGGCAATCCCTAGAGATTGCAGTTCACTAGTTATCCATAGAACATGGCTTTTCAGAAGCACTAACCTCCGTTTTGGGTCAGATTCTGATACTCTTACACTGAGTAGCAGCTTACTCCATTTTTATATCCCATTTACTTTAAGAAACTACTCGGGAAGGAAGGGTCTAATCACAGTGAGTAATGGTGTCAGAATATGGCCATTTATAAATAAGAAAAAGCTGTTATTAAATGTCAGTGAAAGGGCATAAGAGACGTACCTTGACAGATTCAAATGCAAATGCAGGGACAGGATTAGTGTAGGTTATGATGGCTACTGTCAGTGAAACCCAGAGATGCAAGTTCCCGTGGAGTATGATGGGTATGTAAAAGAGGAGCCTATTCAATCTCAGGCAGGCAGTGCTTAGAGGTCTCTACTCCAGTCGTGGCTGTAAACTGAAGCTTTCCTCCTTCTTATCTCTGCCTTGGTTCTTATCTCCCCTAGGTGACAATGGCTGCCCTGCCCTGGTGTGTATCTACCCTAGGGTGCACCAGTCACCCCCGATGCAAGAGGGTACCAATATATCACTACCCAACACATGCATAAATGGGGGAGAATCAAACCCTCGGAATTAAAATAGCAAATCACATCTACTCCCTGGAACTCATTGCTACTGGAATTAGAGAAAGGTTCCTTACCTGTGAGAACTGTGCAAATTCTTTGTCAGCTAACATGGGAACGTGACCCAACAATTCATGGCAGCAGTCCCTGGAAAACAAGCCACTTTTCTCATGTAATAAAGCTTGTTTTTCTGTTTTATGTGAAAATCCCACAAGTGCAATCCAAAGCAGGTCTTATCTGCTCGTTCATTACTATTCTCTCTCCCACTCTTTGCACAGCAATTTCACATGGATGTTATGAACCTGCTTTAAAAGATGCAAGATCTATGGGCTAGATTCTCAGCTGGCATAATACAGTGAAGCTCCATTGCGGATATTAATAAAGACACTATTGGCATCATACATACAACAGCTGAGTATTTGGCTCTAGAGCTCTACTCTCATTTTCTCCTATCAACCCTCCATCTTTCTGTACTCATCTCAACCTTCCTACCTGTCCACTTCTCTGTGTTCTCCTCCTCCTCTTGCCTTTCTGCCTTCTTCCATCCTATGACTTAGCATTCCCTCACTCCAGTAATTTGCTCAGATACCAACTTTACATGGACATCTCCCTTCCGCATATACTTCTCCCAAGCAGCCTTTCAATAATAACCCTGCCAAGCCCTGAACACACATCATGAAAGCAGTACTCCAATGGACAAAGTTCCCATTGATTTCATTGGTAGCTGTGAGTGCTCAGCAGCTCCTTCGAAAACCAGGCCACAACTGCAAGAAAGGCCAGCCTTCTATCCAGTGCATCATGTAAATTTTATCTGTGTATGAGATTAATTGCGGACTGTTCTCGGTGAGCCAAATGGAGAAGTGCTGTGAATGCTGGTGTGGACGAGGGTGTAATTTACACACCTATGGGCAAATGCGTGGGGTCATAGCAAGCAAAGCAGCCAATAAGAGACTGTAAGAAAATGTGAGATAAGGCAAGGCAGGCCCTGCCGTCTCATCTACTCAATGTATAAGTAATACCCACTTTCATCCACTGTTACCGATGTGCAATTTACCTCCCCCCCTTCCTCCTCACCAATTATGTCAACTCTGGACTTGGCTCTCATAGCCTGATCTTTAAAGGCTCTGAGCAGCAGCTGCTCCCACTAACTTCAGTGCGATTGCCGGGTGCTCCACATCAAGCCAGAATGCTGTGTCTAATTTACAGTGTAAGCCTCTAATGGCAGGGACCACATTTCCTGTGTTGTGGAAACTGCCAAACTTCTTCTCGGAACTCAACAAATGGTCAACACGTTCAGAATGAACAGATTGAACCAGATGCTCCCCAGCCTTTTCCTTCTCTAAACAACTTTCCAAAAGAAACAGAATCCCTCTCATGGACCACTTCCATCCCTGCTTGCTTCTTCAATGATGACATTCCACGGACCATACTGTGGTAATTGGGCCTGCACGTTTATCCTGACTGTGAGCTCAACTGTAAAAAGTGACTGAAACGTCACAACAACAACTACTCTAATAACACATGCTGATGGGCAAAAGGTAACCAAAGTCTGACTCAGACTGTCGCCTAAGGTTGTTTATAAAAATTAGTACAAGAGCAAAACAGAACTGACCTAGTCCAAACAAAAAAGTCTACTGTTGTAACTCTCAGACTGTGCTAAAGTCATGCCTGATAAACAAGAAAAGCATGGGACCGAAAATTCATAAATCAAAATGGGTGTGTTAGAAATTAGGCCTAATTCGTAGGTAAAATAATGAGGAAATGGGCTAATTCTGCCCATCATTCCTTTTCAGAGTCCTTAAAAAAAGAAAAGAAAGAGAGAGAGAGATGTTGGGGGAACAGCTAATGGACTGTGACACTTGCTGATATAAAATGAGAGAAAGGGAAGGAGTGAGCTTTACCTTCATGGCTGCCACCCCCACTGTCTCCTGGAATCCTGGGGAACCTTCATCCCTACCACAGTGGTGTACCATGGCTCTCCAGCACCTGAGGGCCAATACTTACATTTGCGCCGCCTTTCCCCCCGTCAGCGGCACCCCATGGGGTGGGGTGTCTGTGGGCCTGTTTCCCTCTCTCTCCCACTCCCCCCCACTGTGGGGGTGACAGGGTGTGGCAGGGAATGGGAGTGACAGGGGCAGATGCTCTTGGGCCACACGGCAGTGGGAAGGGGGGCCGGGCGTGATGGGGTCTGCCCTGGACCCCCGCCTTTGGCTGTGTGGCCCCTGCGTGACCAGGTCCCCTCGGCTTCCTCCTTAAGTTGCGGCCAGCGCAGGAGTAGAGGGGCCAGGAGGATGCTTGCTCCCCCACAGTGGGAGCCCTCAGCCGCCTACAGGTGTGTGCTGGGGTCAGCCCGACCGCCAGGGATGTTAAAGCCCAGCAGCCCCTGGGGGGGGGAGCAGCTCTTCTGAGGAGGGCCTGGCCGGCATCTGCCCCAGGCTGGCACCCAGGGGCAATGCCCCTCCCCCATCCCCTTGGTACGCCACTGCCCTATCCTGAGAGATGTCCTGACCAGCCTGGGCCAGAGAGAAGGAGGCAGACGTCATCATCTCCTCCGTTAGCTCTGGTTGAATCCCAAACACTATCTGGGATGCGAGTCTGTTTCCCTTTGTCCTTTTCCTTCCCTGCCTTATTTCTTCTCTTTTCTCTCTCTCTCCTTTTCCCTTCTGTCTGACAAGAGGCCTGGCTTAGCCAGCCAAGTCTGCATATTTTGTAACACTGCTGGAAGCCTGTGTGCCAAGATAGGGAGATTAAGAACAATGCCCGAAACAGCCCAATGCTGCCATAATTTTGCCAGGTTTCAGAGTGGCTGGTAAGACTGTGTGCTGGGCCTGTGTTTTTCCGGCAATGGGGCTGCAAGTGATAACAACATCAGGGACAGAAGCTGCATTTTCTGTCTTTGCTGTTCTCTTCTTTCCCCTTTTGGGTGTGTGTTGTTGTTGTTTTGTCTTCTAGGAAATGGGATTGGATTTTTAACAACAGCAACAAGAACAGCTCAGGCCACCTATACTACTTCTCCCCAAAAGGACAGTTATTACCATCTCAAAGCCTGTCAAACAAAGTGACTTTTACTGCTAAAAACTCTCTCCTGCCAAAGGGAACAAGGGGTGTTAAAATGAAAGCTTTATTTAATAGTTTACATTTCAAATCTGTTAACTTTTTCCTTCTTTTCTGTATCTTTAATAAAAAGTTTAATGGTGTGTTTGCCATGCCACCACGCAGACCGAGGTCTCTATATACCAAACCCTGTACCTTCTTTAAAGCTACTTAATGTTGGTCAGTGACTTGGTTATATTAACAATTTTGATGCTTTGAGGCCCTGTATTCCATCCAAATTTTTACAACCACTATCATGACGTGGTCTCAGCCTGCAAATGGCTAGATTGTGCCATATCAGCCTACTTACGGTTCCGGGGAATGCATAGGGGAAGAGGAATGTCTTATATACTGTGTGCTCTGAAAGACACGAAATGCCAGGCTGGCGAGGAAGTCACGAGGAGATAGCAGACCTGCCGCTGGTCTCAGTTGAAAGCCTGTTTTTTCTGCAAAAGAAAACAGCACAGCAGGAAACATGACAATTCTACACCATCCAAGCAGTTTAAACTTGCCTTTGCATTTAGTCTCAGAACTTTCGTGTACAGATGGATAATGAGAATATCCAGGATCATAAATGTCTATCCATTTTAGGTGCTAATATGGGCTCTATTACCATGGTATCTGAGTGCCTCATAATCCTTTGTGTTTTTATCTTTCCAGCACCTCTGTGAGTAGGGAAGGAATATCATCCATATTTTACAGATGGGAACTGAAGCAAAGAGAGGTTAAGTGACTTGTCCAAGGTCACAGAGGAAATTTGTGGCAAAGTGGAGAATTGAAGCTGGATCTCCCAAGTCCCAGCCCAGTGCCCTAACCACTGGCATCTTTCTTTTCTCTAAATAATAAATATCAGAAATAAACAAGAGTTTTGGATGGGATGCATACCCTCTTGATTCAGGGCACAAGACAACTTCCAATTATTGAGGCTTAAGAGGTACATTCCCTGGGGTTAGGTTATCCTGCAACTTCTTGCACCTTCTTTTTGAAGGTTCTTGCAGTTTCTTTTGAAGAAGCCAGTTCTGGCTAACATCACTGACAGGGCACTGAACTTGATGGAGCTCCGGTCTAAGCAAGCCTGGCAATTCCCGTGATCCTGAATGGGGCGGTTATGACACAATGACTGTCAAGTAGTCGAGGTGCCATATGGTATTATGTTGTGTTTCAGTTATTTTTTATGCATCATTCAGAAGGAGAAACTGGATTTACACTAACAGTGCACTGCCATACATTTCTGGAGAGTGTGTATTTGTTTTCTGCACTATGTTGACATCGTTATGGTACAGCATCAACTGAATTTACATGGGATCCCTGCAAGGTATGTAACAAATAGGGTTACTCATTATGGGTAAGGGTCAGAATTTGGCCCTTAGTCTTTTAACGTTTTCATTTTAACTTTCTTTCCAAAGCTGTCAACTACCATTTTTCCATCTGATCTTGCGCTTTTGTGTTTTATTTGTCTCAGTTTAAACTATAAGCTTCCTTTGGCAAGGACCATGTTTTCTATGTGTTCAAAAAGCATCATGTAAAACTGCCATGCTTTAAGAACAGTAGATAATAATCTTTTTGAAGACCCATATTCCAAATCTGTGTTGCATTCCCTGCTTTCATAAATATCATTTCATCTCTTATTTTAATTACTTTTATTGCATACAACTAAAAAGTAAAAGGACAGAAATGGCTTTGTGCTGGCTTTCCTAATAGTGTTTTTGTTTAAACAAAAATGTTTCCCACAGAAACCAAGCTGTTCACATGAAATGTTTTATGTTTCTTCCAGCATATTTGGTCTCTGTCTGCTCGGTCACTAATTCTCTTTCTCATATAAAGACAATCTTCCAGGGGAAGACGTAGCCCTAGAGACATTTGAAACCAGACCGAACAAAGCAAATGTACTGCAAGGAACACTCTTGCCCTGGCATGATGATGGCCTGGAGGATAGGATTCTAGGATTCATTGAGCCAAATTCAAAGACAATGTGTAAGAGGCAGCATGTAAACTGCACAGTAGTAAATAGACATGAATCTAAGGGCTTAGATTGTGACTTGGACTACATGCCTGTGCAAGGGTATCAGAAGGAGCTGGAGGAACCTACACTGGCTATTCAGACCTTTTGATCCATAGGAGCATGAGTAAGAAGGCACTGCTAGCCTGCCATTCCCCACACCAAACAAGTGAGCAGTGAGCGCTGGGCAACAGGCACACCAGTGGGAAACAAAGCTAACTAGTGCAGTTGAGCTGGCACAAAGTGGGTGCTGAATTGCAGCTGGCATAGGCCAGCAGAAAATTACTACTTGTCTATCCCTGAGCAAAGGGGAAAGCTGGGGAGACACTGTCTGCCAAAGGGTATCTCGGATTCACAATGCTTCCCTGGACTCCTTCTCATATGGTGCAATGTACGTACCACCCACGCTCAGAGATGTGCCTAATGCCATAATGAAGCCAGAAGTAAGTCAGTCTAAATCTAAGCCTACAGAGAATCTAAATTGGTATAACAAGAAGAAGATTTAATTTACAACATCTTAGACTCCCTTATATTCATTGGTGCCATGAGTCAGCCACTCCTGATGATGTCGGATCTTTGCAAATTGTTTGAAAATAAGTAGAAAAGGTATCTGTGAAGGTGTAAAATCTGTACTTTCACTTCTTTGCTCCAAGATAAAAATAGTGAGTATTAAAGAATAGGGAGTGGGGGTGTCTGCACTGACTTGTCAAAGCCCTCTGGAATCAAAGGCAGTTGAAGGGAAGGTTATGAATAAGGAGACATATATGAACAAGGCTTAATTCTTGGCCTAAGAAAACTTTTATCCAGGTCTAAATATTATAGCATCATCTTACTTGAGCACTTTGGCTGTAATTTCTTCCAGCTGTGGAGCAAAACTAACTCCTAAATCCAAACATCTTCCCTGGAACAAAATAACTGTCTGGGTTTATCTATTTAACTCTTTAGAAAACCGCTTACTGTACTTAGATGACATGTGGTCAACCCCTTTATGTAAAGCTTATTTTGTAATATCCATTTATAGTTACATAATATTTGCTCCCAAACTGTCAGAGTTATACAGAGCTTTAGTAGAACAATTCACATTAAAATCCATGCCAATTGCTGAGTTAAGATCTCATATGCTGCTTGGGCTAGATTCACAAAGGCACTTAGATGCCTAAGTCCTGTTTTTAGGCACCACTGTGATTCAGAAATTCCTGCTCAGCAGCTGTCTAACTCTGTAGACATCTAAACTCTCTTGGTACCTATAGCTATGACTATACTACAGCTTATGCGGCTCAGAGGCATGAATAAACCGCCCTGGTGAGCAACGTAAGTTACACTCACATAAGCACTCATGTGCGCAGAGCTTCCCCTGCCGATATAGACTGCCATTCGTGGAGTGGTTTATTATGACAACAGGAGAGCTCTCTTCTGTCGGCACAGAGCGTCTTCACCAGATGCGCTGCCGTGGCACAGCTCACCAATGAAGCTGCGCCACTGCAGCGCTGTACTTGCAGACATGCCCTAAGTTTTTGCAGTAGAAGTTTCCTAGGTGTCTATGTGTCTGCCTCTGGGTGCACACACTGCTGTTTCACTCTAGGTAGCCAGAGTCCCATCTCATGCCTAAGCCCCAGAAGAATTCATGGACTGGGGAAAGATAAGTGCTCCTCCACCTAACTCATGTATGGGGCCCAATCCAGAAGGCGTGCTCAGAGGCTGCCTAGATCTACCCAAAACAGCAGAGGAGGAGCTCAGTGGTTAATGTATTCACCCAGGCTATGGGAGACCTCCAGTTCAAGTCCCCCCTCTGCCTGATGAGGAGAAGGGATTTGAAGAAGAGAGTGCTCTAATCACTGAGCTATGGAACTGGGCCAAAGTATCTTATCCACCATACTATGAGTCCAGCCACAAACAACACATTTTTGTGGAATGTGTTAAATTTCCCTCCCCCTGGCAGCTATTTGCAGCATTTTCTAATTGATGATTTTTTTTATCAAACTTTTGCCCATGGTTTGCATGGTGACACTTAGAAATTACTTAGGACCACAATCTAGAGCAGATGTGGACAGCCACTGACATCAGTAAACAAAGTCTGACAGTACTCATGCAAACGGTGAACATCTTTCTATCCTTATTTTGCCCTCATCTCCCCGCTTCTGCTATCCCTTCTGAAGTGAGGTAGGACAGAAAAAAATGATCAGTCTCAATCCCATTCAGAGCAGTATCCCAAGATCTATTTACAAAGACTCCTTCTAGAGCTTCCTGTTGACTGCTCACAGTGAAACACACAAAGAAGTAGCATACACAATTGCTCCCCACCGTCCAGAGGTGCTCAGATACTATGGTGAGCACAGGATGCAAGATTGGTTAGACAGGAAGAGGGTAGGGAGAATACTAAAACAAGCCCTCCACTGGTCAGAGTAGCTCACCCAACTGGTGGGACAGATATGGTTGCCATGTACACCAAGGAGAGACTCAGAGGAGGAGAAAAGGGAGAGAATGCAGAGTGGGAGCTAGGTGATGGATGAAGCCTAGAGGTTTGGCTCAGAGAGTCAAGGAAAGGTCTGGTTGAACTCATTGTGTAGGATTTTCCAAAATGAACTGTAGTCAATAAAACAAAATGTCATTTTACCTAAACAGTGAGGTATGAGGTACCGTTAGCTGGGATTGGGAGTGTTGTGATCAGCTATTATTTCAACTGATTCTCTTTTTACTATATTGAATAAACTTCCCTTAGCTAAGGCACTTTCAAGTCTGGCACTTTTTTTCAGGACAATTTCACTGTGGCGTGTTCTCAAAGGCAAACAGCCTCTGACCTATGGTGAAAGGCAAATGATGAGTAAAAGACAACTGACCTAGTCCAAGACATCTTCCAGACTCTGGCTGTGATCAGTAAGGGTATGGAAGAAGCCAGCTGAATAGAGGCAGTGACAGGAATAGCACATGAAGGTAACAACAATGGTGTATTAAGAATAACAATGTCTGTTATTAGCCTGATTCCAAGCACACATTCACTAATGTAAATTGGGAAGAACCCCATTGAAGACAATGGAATTATACTTGTGTATAACCAGTGTAAGTGATATCAGAATGAGGCCTTGTCCTCATGACCCACTGAGGAACTCAAAGGAAACCTACAATATTCTTAGTTATTTCTCCTTTTTGTTAGTGAACCGTCTAATGGGTGAGATCCCTAGGCCCAGCTGAGCAGTGCTCTGCTCATGAACAGGTGTGTGAGATGTGGGAAGTTGCCTCTCAGCCATCTTTCCACTCTCCTTATCCTTAACCGACCAAGAAGCTGAATTGGCTCCTAGCATAACATAGACCAGCCTAAAGGCTACTCTACATCATGTCAGCAACAACAAATCTCTTGGCCTGCTTTGCCATCCTGAGAATACTGGAGTACATTGTGCTCCAGTTCCATTCCCCTCCTAGCACTAGCAATGCCCTCAGCACACCCACAAATGCCTCCTATGCCTGGGGGTAGGAGGGTGAATGACATGGCCCTGACCATTCCAGTTTCTCCACATCTGGAGAGTCCCTGGCTGCACTATTAATGCAGCTGTCCATTCCCTTTGTGCTGTTGGATCAACACAAGGATCTGGCCCAATATAGGTTAGTCTCTAATTACAATAACAATGGACTGGAAATCTCTTCAGCGGTGAAAAGGTTAAGCAAATTTGTCTTGCATCTGTTTATTGGCAGATGTCGTGATTCACTTGATTTGATAAATATCCAATTTAAAACTTAATTTATTTGAAGTTAAATCTCCCATTTATATATTTATTTTACCATACTTAGCAACTGCCTTCAGTCTGCATCTGGCACCTTTCCTATTGCTGGGAGAAAAGCAAGGAGGGCGTTTTCTTTTACTGCAGCCATTCCTTGGCTACTCTAGATTACAGTGAATTTGGCAAACCAGTGAAAAGGCACACCCTGCTTTGGAATTCCATCTGGCCAGGGATGGGGATGGGGGTGGAGGCCTTAGTAATATAGGATCTCAATCTCCACTGTCACTCAAACCTTTGCTGACAGATTTACCTGAACTTGCACCCTCTCAATATTGTATCTATTCCTAACCCCGTCTCCTTGTTATTAGCAAACAGATCTTCAAGCCCTGAGCAGTCACAGTTCATTCACAATGGGGGCTACCCTCCACTCCTCTTTGTGTCACACATCATTTGAGATCCCCAATCCCAAGGGCATACAGAGAGTGCTAAAATACAAAGAAGTTGTAATGTCTTGCCTTTTAAAAATCTGGAGACATCCTGAAGTTGAGGTATCCTGTCCTCTTGGTAGCCACAGCATGTCTCCAGCTGTTGAAAGGCGTCCAGGTACTGCTTGCAGGCATGGGTAGGGTAGAGGCTGCTCAGCTTCCGGTAGACTTCTCTCCTGAAAAAACAATAACCCTTAGTTGATTTCCTTTAGCAGGAGCAGCACCTCTTTTCCCTGGCTTCAGAACCACAGCTGCTCACACAGATGGTGCTGAGAGGTTGTCTTAAGCCAAGCTGAGCTCAGAACAAATGATGTTCTGAAGCCGAGACGCGAAAGGCTGCAAGGTAGGATTTTCCCAGGAGATGGTCTCAAAGCCACAAAATGAGGATCTAGATATGGGCCTTGAACTTGCACTTGGATCTACTCAGGCAGATCTTGGTGCCTGCATGGAACTTCATGAACTGTAAAGGGGCTCCCAGGATTTCCCTATTCAGGAAAGCATTGAAGCACATGCATAAAGTGGGCACATGCTTCAAAGCTTTCTTGCACCAGGGTCTTTGTGCAGCTGCAAGATAACACCCATGCAGATCTGAATGCAGGAGGGAGATTTTAAACAGCTCCCAAATGTTAGAGGTTTTAGCTTATTGTAATGAAAGGGCCATTTAAAATGAATTTCTATATCTGGGTACAGATTTTGAACTTCCCCCAAATTTGGCAGTTCTTGGAATCTAGGGCTCTGGTTTGGTCCCATCTCGTGTATTATTTCATTTTAAAGACCCTAATTTTAAAATATATTTAGCAGTTGCAAAATAAACAAGCACTTGGAGGGCAGGGAAGCTTATAGAAACGGTTATATTTATTCACACACGGCTTTGGAATTCTAACAAATGTATAAACATTGTTTTATGAAAATTGAGATCATTCTTGGAAATGCTGACTAAAGAAAATGACCTTTTCTTGTTTTTGTATTATAGTTTTTTGCTGCTATTGTTGCTATGGAAGTGATAGCCAGTATCTTGTAATGGTTGTCACTCCATCATATAAACTTCTGATGTTAGCGTGGGTGTAATTGGGAAAAAAGAAACAGATTTAGACAGTGGCTGTTGTCAGCATTGCAAAAGCTGCATGAGCCTGGATCATCTCCACAGAGCAGTTAGGAAAAGTTCAGAAGAATAAGAGGCCAGATTTTGCCCTAACTTATTTCCCATAGTATACCATTGACTTTAATGGGATTGCATAGGGTGTAAAACAGCGCAGACATGAGTCTAAGATTGCTTTCGGTGTAGTCTTATCTAGACTTGTGTGAGGAATCTGAACATAGTTACTTCCAAGAGTGACTCTACTGTTAATACTAGCACCAAAGCTGAGGCAGGATAGGGCACTAGAAATGAATTTGAACCAAAACCCCAGGTCCAAACATTTTTCAACTTGGGAAAGTTTGTATCCTGATAAGAAGCGGGATGCCCTGCCCCTTCTCTCTATGGGACTAATGTTGGACATTTTCTTTTGAAACAAAACAAACTTTAAAGTCCAGGGGCCAGATCCTCAGCCAGTGTAAATAGTCAGAGTCCATGATTTGTGCTGGATGAGGCTCTGGTCCACAGTGTATTTTGTAGTCATGTCACTTTCAGCATCATTTGTCCGCATAATTACCACCGTCAGCGTGGAAGTGGCGAAGCCACTACAGACTGGCCTCCTAATATAGGGCTTGGAGGAGAACACATGGAGGACAAAAGCACCTCAGAGAAAGAAGTTGTTGCCAGGATACTCTGACATTTGAGGAGTCATTTTTTTCAGCCTGTTACCCCTCCATATGGTAATGTTCTTGCTTCTTAGTTGGATGACAGAAACAGGCAATAACATAAAAGGAATGGGGAATAGCAGAAAATGAACACCAAATACCTTGTGTGGACATAAATACCCTGGGTTCACATGTGAATGCAGATGTTTGCACAAAGCACAGCCATTCTCCAAACCATTGTACAGCACACAAGAATAAGGATGAACTGAGCAGCTGGAAATTCAAATGGTTATTTGTAAACACTGTATTCAGCCAACTCTAGCTGTAGGTCACTACTAGCCAACCCCACCCTAACAAGAAGGGTGGGAAGGGCAGTGTTGGGTGGGGATGAGCAGATGGATCTGATCCTATGGCAGCTCCTCAGATGGCATTCCATACTTTGAGAATACAAAATGAATCCCTGTAGAAGCGTTTGTCATCCTGCCTTTGGACGCCTATGATCAGCACAGGAAAGGGACATTCCCTGTGTTGAGGCTGCTTTATCTCGAATTGTCACCAGGAGTGGAACTTCTGGTCACCCATGTTCAAGAAAGATGAATTCAGACTGGAACAGGTGTAGAGAATAGCTGCTGGGATGATTAGGGAAATGGAAGGCCTATCTTGTGAGAGGAGACAAGGAGAGCTTGCCTTATTTAGCCTAGCAAAACAATGGCCTCCAAGTAGCAGTTGTGGGGGGCAAACACCCTAACTGATTTTAAGATGAAGTTTGATAAATTTATTAACAGAATTATATGCTGTGGTTTCCTGCGATGGCACACGACTGGACTTGTTGACCCAGGAGGTCCCTGCCAGTCCTATGTTCCTATGAATTCTGCTTACAAACCAGGCAGAAAGGGACTGAGTTAGAAAACAAAAATTACAGATGTTAAATGTACTTACTTTAAATATACTTTACAGAACCTTTAAAATATACTTTTTTTAAAAATAGACCAATACTTTCCTATTAGAAAATGTAAAATTGTGTTTAGACAATGT